>CM037647.1:14515250-14555367 GCA_015227895.2 Colaptes auratus | reverse complement strand
ATGAGACTCTCCTCATCACAAAGAGGCTGAGGGCTCTGGGGCATCTCTGTGAAAGTGAAGGCTGAGAGCCCTGGGCTATTCAGCCTGCAGAAGAGCCCCCAGAGGGTTCTGAGCTCAGCAGAGCTAAAGGAGTTGTGGGGAGCAAGAGGCTGGGCCAGACTTTGTCAGTGGTGCCCAGGGACAGGCCAAGGGGCAGAAGCCAGGAGGTTGCATCTGAAGCTGAGGAGAAAGTTTGGTGTGAGGGTGCTGGAGCCCTGGAGCAGGCTGCCCAGAGAGGTTGGAGAGTTTCCAACACCCCCTGGACGTTTTGCTCCTGGGCAAGCTGCTGTGGGTGCCCTGCTTTAGAAGGGTCTTGGCCTTGGATGATCCTCATAAGTCCTTCCAGCCCCACCATCCGGTGTGATCTGTGAGCAACAATTAAAGACTTATCCAGAGCTAAGAGGGAAACCCCTTCTGATCCCATCAATCCCCTGTCCTTCAGACTGGTCCCAGGGCTTTAGCTGTTTGCTGTGACCTCTTCCCTGCTCCCATTCACTTGGTTTTTGGTTTTAAGTTGGCCAGGAACATCGTTGTCTCTTCAGAAAGAGCCAGCATCCCACGACACCTGGCTTATGTCCCATGAAGCCCCCTGAACATCAGCAAGAGCCGGGATTCCCGGCTCTGCAAGAGGGAGGTGGGGTTTGGGCAGCCACATCACTACAAATGGATGCTGTCCCATTACACTAACCCCAAACAGGGTCTCACAGAAGCCTGAAGCCTTTTGGAAACTAATCTTTAGAAGTGAGCAGACAACTATTGTAACTCCTTGAGGTCAGGGGAAAGGAGCAGCCCAGCCTTTAGCTACAAAAGAATTAATATCTGATTAATTATTTTTTTTTACTGCAGAAATACAGCTGGGGACCCAAGTTTTGGCTTGTTTAAATATCATAAGAATCTGGAGAGCAAATGCATTCTTCTTTTTTTCAGTCTGACTCCTGAAGCTGAGAAGCTGGGACCCCCCTTCTGCCCCCAGTCAGAATGTGTGAAGTAAGCAGCGTTGGGATAGGGAGGAATGGATAACTGGATGGGTGGAGAAGGCAATGGCCCTGTCCAAGGCTATGAGAGAGCTGCTTGAAGGAGCTGCAGCTCTTTTCAGCTCCTGGGATGAGAAACCAACTCTCCTCCCAAGAGCTTGGCCCATCTCCTAACAGAGGAAGTTGTGCAGCTGTGAATGGGAAGGAGCAGGGATGGTGGCATTGGCAGGTCTTCCTTTAACCTGGGGTCACAAACTGCCTTCCTAGCTCAAGATGGAACATGCTGGAACAAGCTGGGGAATCTGACTCTCCTGTCTCCCAACAAAAACTGTGTCTCTTTTCTCAGTGCCAAGGGCGCAGCAGTGCAGCTGTGGTGCCACAGAGAGAGCCAAGCTAGAAGCAGCTCGGCTGAGGATCTCCTCCGCTGGTCCATTCTTCCCTCCTTCTTTCTTTCCCTCCATATATTTATATTCTTATAGAAAATGTAAAGTACAGAAAAGCAGAGGCTGGGTTCACAGTGACCTTAACTATGTCTTGCTTTCCCCTGCTCCCTTCTGCTCCAGTTATCCCTCAGCCGCAGCAAATGACACGGTGCAAAGTCGCTGCCCTTTAAGTGAGAAAAGCCAATTACGTTTTAACCAGCCCAGATTGGAAGAGGAACATCTTTTTGTTTGTTTGTTTGTTTGGCTTTTTTTCCCCCACTTAAATCACTGTGAAATCCTCTAATGCTTGTATTTTGGGCAGTCTAGGAGGATGGGAGAAGCGATGGGTTAGGATTTGAGGCAGCAGTTTTATTTCTGCCCTTGGATTAAGAAGACAAGCACTGGATTCACCAGCATGGAGTAAGGATAAATGTGATGCTCTGTGACACAAAGGCTTAGGCTGCTGGATTGGCATTAAGTCCCTACACAGCAGCTGAAATGAGTAGAGAAAGAGACACTTTGGGTTTTTCTTGGTTTTAAAAAAATCTTTTGGTAGCTCAGCTTGGAGAAGCACCAGGAACTATATGAATAGAGGTTGGAGGGCGAGGTGGGGTCGGTTCTTCTGCCTAGGATCAGGATGAGAATGAGAGGAAATTGGCTGGAATTGTGGCAGGGAAGGTTTAGGTTGGGAATTAGGAAAAATCTCTTTGCTGCGAGAGTGGTCAGGCACTGAAACAGGCTGCCCGGGGAGGTGGTGGAGTCCCCCATCCTGGAGGTGGTCCAGAAGTGGACATGGTTTAGTGGGCCATGGTGGTGCTGGGTAGATGTTTGACTGGATGATCTTAGAGGTCTATTTCATCCCAAACAATTCCATGAGCACCCAGGTGTCAATTGTGTTAACCAGCTATGGTTTCAGAACACACCTCTGAGAGAAAGAAGACTGTGGATAGACAGCTGAAAGATGGACAAGCCTTGGATAGCTACAGGAAAGGAAACTTTAGGAAGCCAGCTCCTTTCAAATAAACCAACAAAACTACTGGCAGAACGGCACCGTCTTAATTTTCTGTGTTATGATGGCCTTGTCCTTTTGCCATACGCTAACCGGTCGAGAGACGAACGCTTTGCACTAACAGAGGTGGGAACACAGATCCAGAACCGAGAGGAGCTTCTTCGGCTGAGCGACGAAACCTCCCAAGCCTCAAGGGGCGCCCGAAGGATTAAAAAGCCGTATCTGCGGCGCCGCCCCAAGCTCCGCCCCCAGGGCCACCCCAATCTCCGCCCCCAGGCCGCCCCAAGTCCGCCCCGGCCCCCCTCGGCTCTGTCTTCTCCGCATGCGCGGTCGTTGCGCGCTTCCGGCCCGTGCCTGCCGCAGCCATGTCGAGCGGCTGGGCAACCCAGTGCCTCTCGTCGCCAGCGCAGCTACTGCGTGAGGCCTTTTACACCGGAAGCCTCCGTCCTGCCGGCCCTGCTTCTCACTTCGCGCTCCCCGGCGCTGTGGCCTCCCGCCCCGGGATGTGGGCCCCGCCTGCTCGCCCTTTGAATGCTGCCGTGGTCCTCGGCTGCGTTCCGGCGTGTGCCTGCACCGCAGCTGTGCCCTGCGTTCTGCGTCCTTCTGTGTGCGAGACACCCGATCCCGGCATGGTGGTTTGGAAGTGGTCTCTTTGAATCATCTAGTCCAAGCCCCCTGCTCAAGCAGGGCACCCACAGCAGCTTGCCCAGCAGCGCAATGCCCGGGGGGGTTGCAAGCTCTCCACACAAGGACACTCCACAACCTCTCTGGGCAGCCTGCTCCAGGCCTCCAGCCCCCTCACACCAAACACTTCTCTCCTCAGCTTCGGATGCAACCTCCTGGCTTCTGCCCTCTGTCCCTTGTCCTGCCCCTGGGCACCACTGACAACGAGTCTGGCTCCAGCTTCTTGCTCCCCACAGCTCCTTTAGCTTTTGCAGAGACTTGAGCAGATCCCCTCTGCAGGCTCCACAGCCCCAGGGCTCTCAGCCTTTGCTCCTCACAGAGATGCTCCAGCCCCTTCAGAGCCTCCCCTGCGCTCTCTCCAACGGTTCCTAGTCTCTCTCCTGAACTGGTAGCCAGAACTGGACTCCCTGGCCTGGCTGGAGTGCAGTATGTGGGAGGACAACTTCCCTTGACCTGCTGGCCACACTTCTTCACCTCCCCAGGAGACCATTTGCCCTCTTGGCCACAAGATGTTTGCTTTGCTAGATGAAATGAGCTAATGTTGCTGGTTAAAATACTGTTGAGTTCTTCACTTAAATTGCTGGCTCTTTTTTTTTTTTCAGGTGTGTCAGCCCAGTCCTTCCTTCACTGCTTTACACTGACCAGCTCTGCTTTCAACCTGCAGGTTGCAACTCCTGGGGTGAGTAAAAACGAGCAGTTCCTGTGATGATTTCAGTCTGAAACCTACTGATAACTGACAAGAGAGATTTATACTTAACTTTTTTTGCAGACCTATTTCATTGGCTTCACAGATTAATGGGCTTTTAATTGTTCTTAACATTGAATTCAGACTTTGTATTAATTCTCCCATGGGAAGCAGTGGATTCCTGTCCATTGGACTGTGTTAAGACTCAGCTTGACAGTTGTTAGCCTTTGGAATGGGCTGCCCAGGGAGGTGGTGGAGTCACCATCCCTGGAGGTGTTCAAGAAGGGATTGGACGTGGCACTTGGTGCCATGGATTAGTCATGAGGTCTGTGGTGACAGGTTGGACTTGATGATCTTTGAGGTCCCTTCCAACCTTGGGTGATTCTGTGATTATAGCTTGTCAGGGTGCTGGGCCCCCTCATGGCAGCTTGTCAGGGTCCTGGGCCCCCTCATTTCTACTAGACTATTACCTAGAAAGGTTGGACCAGATGATCCTTGGGGTCCCTCCCAACCTGGCATTCTATGAAGTGAATTCATGATGTTCCTTGTCTGCCTCTGAGCTTCTCTGTCCAGTGTCTGTCACCCACAGAGAGCGGAAGGAGAGCTATGATTGGAACAACTTCTGTCAGACACTGTCAGGCTTCTGAGAGCCAAAGTCTATGAAAATGCTGCATGAGGACCCCTGAAGAAATGCAGTGGGTGCCTGCAGTGCTTCTGGCTGACCACAGGCTTTGAACCATCTTCTCCTTAGGGGGAAGCCAATCGATTTCGTGGACGTGAGCGAGGGCAACCTGCGCTGGATCCAGGACTTCCGCATGAAACCCTACGCCAGCCCTGCCAAGCTGGAGTCCATCGACGGTAAAGGGCTTGGCCTGTGGGCCGCGCTCTGCCCTCTCCACTGAGGACCTTGCTGCATTTTTAGGGCTTTAGGGATAAACAACACAGGAAGAGGCATCAGCCTGGTGACACTGTCCCACACCACATCCTGGTCTCCAAGCTGGTGACACATGGGTTTGATGGATGGACCACCAGATGGATAAGGAACTGGCTTGATGGCCGCACCCAAAGAGTGGCTGTCCATGGGTCCATGTCCCAGGGGAGGCCAGTGATGAGCGGGGTCCCTCAGGGATCAGTCCTGGGACCTGTCTTGTTCAACATCTCTGTGGGTGCCATGGACAGTGGCATCGAGTGCACCCTCAGCAGGTTTGCTGCTGACACCAAGCTGTGTGGTGCAGCAGACAGCTGGAGGGAAGGGATGCCATTCAGAGGGACCTGGACAGGCTGGAGAGGTGGGCACAAGCCAACCTCATGAGCTTCAACAAGACCAAGGGCAGGGTCCTGCATCTGGGTCGAGGCAATCCCAGGCACAAATCCAGGCTGGGCAGGGACTGGCTGGGGAGCAGCCCAGAGGAGAGACTTGGGGGTGCTGGTGGACGAGAAGCTCACCAGGAGCTCTCAGGGTGCACTTGCAGCCCGGAAAGCCAATCAGATACTGGGCTGCAGCAGGAGAAGTGTGGCCAGCAGGTCAAGGGAGGTGATTCTCCCCCTCTGCTCAGCTCTGGTGAGACCCCACCTGGAGTACTGCCTCCAGTTCTGGAGCCCCTATTCCAAGAGGGATCTGGAGGTGCTGGAGCGTGTCCAGAGAAGGGCCACGAGGATGATCAGCGGGCTGGAGCACCTCTGCTGTGAGGACAGACTGAAGGAGTTGGGGCTGTTCAGTCTGGAGAAGAGAAGGCCCCGAGGTGACCTCATTGTGGCCTTCCAGTATCTGAAGGGGGCCTACAAGAAGGCTGGGGAGGGACTTTTCAGGCTATCGGGTAGTGATAGGACTAGGGGGAATGGAATGAAGCTGGAGGTGGGGAGGTTCAGGCTAGATGTGAGGAGGAAGTTCTTCCCCATGAGAGTGGTGAAGCCCTGGAATGGGTTGTCCAGGGAGGGTTTTTGAGGCCCCGTCCCTGAGGGTGTTTAAGCCCAGGCTGGATGAGGCTCTGGCCAGCCTGCTCTAGTGTGGGGTGTCCCTGCCCATGGCAGGGGGGTTGGAACTAGCTGATCCTTGTGGTCCCTTCCAACCCTGACTGAAACTATGAAACTAAACTATGGTGGGTTTAAGGGAAGCCCTGGCAGTGGCTGGTTTCTTGGTTTTATTCAAGAGGAATTCCTGCCAGTACAGTTCCTGGGTTTGGGGTTTGTTTTTTTTATTGAAGAGGAATTTCTGGCAACTGCAATTCCTAATTTTTATTGAAGAGGAATTTCTAGCAACTACAATTGATATATTTTTTTTGTTTTAATGAAAAGGAATTTCTGGCCACTACAATTGATATTTTTTTTAATTAAAGAGGAATTTCGGGCAGCTACAATTGCTTTTTTTTTAATTAAAAGGAATTTCTGGCATCTTCAATTGCCTTTTTTTTTCTCTCATTTAGAAGGAATTTCTAGCTACTAAAATTATTAGTTTCATAGTTTCAGTCAGGGTTGGAAGGGACCACAAGGATCATCTAGTTCCAACCCCCCTGCCATGGGCAGGGACACCCCACACTAGATCAGGCTGCCCACAGCCTCATCCAGCCTGGGCTTAAACACTTCCAGGACAGGGCCTCAACCACCTCCCTGGACAACCCTTCCAGGCTTCACCACTCTCATGGGGAAGAACTTCCTCCTCACCTCCAGCCTGAATCTCCCCACCTCCAGCTTCATCCCATTCCCCCTAGTCCTATCACTCCCTGATAGCCTGAGCAGTCCCTCCCCAGCCTTCTTGTAGGCCCCCTTCAGATACTGGAAGGCCACAATGAGGTCACCTGGGAGCCTTCTCTTCTCCAGACTGGCTATTTTTTATTACTTAAAAGGAATTTCTGGCCACTACAATGCCTAATTTGTAGTTAAGAGGAATTTCCTGGCAATTACAATTGATACTTTTTTTTAAATTAAAAGGAATTTCTGGCAACTACAGTTGCTATTTTTTTTTAACTAAAGGGAATTTCTGGCATCTCCAATTGCATTCTATTTTTATTTAGAAGGAATTTCTAGCTGCTACAATGGCTATTTTTTTTATTATTTCAAAGGAATTTCTGGCAACCACAGTTGCTATTTTTTTATTTAGAAGAAATTTCTGGGAACTGCAGTTGCTATTTTTTTTATTTAGAAGGAATTTCTGGCAGCCACAGTTGCTATTTTGTTTTTTTCATTGAAGGGGAATTTCTGGCAACTGCAGTTGCTGGTTTTTATTATTTAAAAGGAATTTCTGGCAACTGCAATTGCTCTTTTTTTTGACTTAAAAGGAATTTCTGGCCACTACATGGGACACCTCACACTGCAGCAGGTTGCTCACAGCCACCTCCAGCCTGGCTGCAAACACCTCCAGGGATGAGGCTTTCGCCACCTCCCTGGGCAACCTGTGCCAGGCTCTCACCAGCCTCATGGGGAAGAACTTCTTCCTGACCTCCAATCTCAATCTACCCATTTCTGTTTTTTTTTTTCCATCCCCCCCAGTCCTATCACTCCCTGACACCCTCAAAAGTCTCTCCCCAGCTTTCTTGTAGCCCCCTTCAGATCCTGGGAGGCTACAATTAGGTCTCCTCAGAGCCTTCTCTACTCCAGACTCCATAGTTTTCTTGAGATCACTCAGTTTATGCAGTTTTCTGATAGACTTAGGTGGTATTGTCTTAATTGTTGTCAGCTCTGGAGTGGGTTTGTGGCCAGGCAGTTTTGTTTGTGACTTGTTTTACAATGAGGTTCTCCCTAGGTGCCAGATACCACGCTCTGCTGATTCCAAACTGCCCCGGGGCTGTGACTGATCTTGCAAACAGTGGGTACCTGGCAAAGATCCTGCAGCATTTCAGCACTGAGAACAGTAGGTGAACATCTTTAGATGTGTTGGGAAATGAAATAGTCCTTAGAATCATAGAACTGTTTGGGTTGGAAAAGGCCTCTAAGGTCATTCAGTCCAACCCTAAAGGTGAGACCACCATGGCCGCTAAACCCTGTCCCCAAGTGCCATGTCCACATGAACAGCTCCAGGGATGGCAACTCCATGACTGCCCTGGGCAGCCTGTTCCAATGCCTGCCCACTCTTTCAGTGAAGAAACTGTTCCTCATGTCCAACCTAAACCTCCCCTGGCACAATTTCAGGCCATTTCCCCTCATTCTGTCACCTGATAACTAGGGAGACGAGACCAACCCCACCTCACTCCAGCCTCCTTTCAGGGAGCTGTAGAGAGCAATGAGGTCTCCCCTCAGCCTTCCCTTCTCCAGGCTGAACAATGCCAGGTCCCTTGAACTTTGTGCTGGTCATGTCAGGCTGTTAACCTTCCAGTGGCTTAAGGGTGCTGATGTAGTTGAAGATGACTTGGAGTTGGCAAGAGCTGCTTGAGAGAAACTCTCTTGCAAAGTATCCTCTTGATGAAGTTACATAGAAAAATACCTCAGTGGCTTTGCAGTGCTTGTGGGAGGGTTCTCTGCCTTAGAGTGGTACAGAAATGGCTCTCTCCAGGTTGGTAGGATTGCAGGTTCAGAGCCAAGTGTGAAATGTATCCTCATTAAGGCTGTAATTGAAGGCTTTTACCTCTTGACTGTGTGCTTTTTGTCCTTGGTGCTGTCTCTGGAGTTAACAGCTAGTAACTCTTTACAAGACTGAGCAATTCCTACTGCAGTGTGCAGGACAAATCTGACAGCCAAAGAGAGACTAAACAGTTTAGTGTGGTTTTTTGACTATAACACAAACAGAGTCTCCTGAGCACTCCTCTGGTTTTTGGGCTGCTTGAAGATGCTGACAACTGCTTTGCTTTTTCTCCAGAGCCCATCTGTGCAGTTGGACATGGAGTAGCAGCTTTGTGTTGTGCCACCAACGAGGATAATCCTGGGTGTTTGAAGGATACAGCCTGACAGGGTAGGTTGAGATTTCACCTGCCTCTTGCTGTTTGAGGGTTTTCTTGCTGAGCCAGAGGCCTGTGGTTTTAAGTGATCTGAAATCTTCTGGTCTGATCCCAGAACTTCCTGCAAGTATAAATGGTCAGGTTGGTGCTTTTTGGTTTGTGTGCAAGGTGTGTGTGGAGTTTATGGGCAAGGGAAGCCCCAGCACTGAGTGCATGAAGCAACTATCTTGCTTGGCTGTTGTGTGGAGAGGGTTTTCCTTCTGATTACTGACTCAATGTAAAGTTTACTGGATAGAATGCTGGCAATGACTCCTGCAGCTCTTTGGGTCATGCAATCATTCATGGTGAAAAAACTCTTTCATGGAGTCCAACCCTTGAACCAGCACTGCCAGGGCACCACTAAGCCATGGTGCTCAGCACTGCATCTCTGCAGCTTTGAAACCCCCCTAGGGGGTGGTGACTCCACCACAGCCCTGGGCAGGCTGAGTGAGGTTTCTGGTGTCATCTTTTGTCTCCATTGATTTTTCACTTTGCTCCCCACAGCAAATCCACAGAAGCTGCCTGTGGTCATTGGTTTTATGCCTCCTTTCTCTTTTGTTTCCTCTGCAGAGTTGGGAAGATCATAGGGGGAACAAAACATAAATTGCAAGGGGGAAGTGTGTGCTGGTTTTACTTCATTTTTTTCCTCCAATAAAGAGGCCTCAGAGTTAGTGCCTTTTGTTCTTTTGTTTCAGCCCTCAGTGTATGAACTTGTGAGGCAGCCCAATTTTGCCAGTTTGTCCATTATTGTGGAGGACTTTGTGAAGGACTCTGGAGCTACATTCAGTGGTATGTCACCCTCTTGGTGTCCAGGACTTCCATGGCTGTCCTTCTGGGAATGAACATTTGTGTGCCACTTTGACCCAGCTGCAGAGAGCTCTGACAGGGTTTCTCATCCTGTGTTCCTGTTTTGGGAGGGGGGATGATCAAATATCCCAGTGGATTAGAAACTGGGGTGTGTAGCCAGGGAGGTTGTAGCCAGGTGGGGGTTGGTCTCTTCTCCCAGCATCCAGCACCAGAACAAGAGGACAGTCTCAAGCTGTGCCAGGGGAAGTTTAGGCTGGAGGTGAGGAGAAAGTTCTTCCCAGAAAGAGTAATTGGCCATTGGGATGTGCTGCCCAGGGAGGTGGTGGAGTCACTATCCCTGGAGGTGTTCAAAAATTAGAGGTGAAAATCTCTTGATGAACAATATATATCTATCTGGTGTTAACTGAATGAGGGGACCAGTCCTGCTGTGCTGTCAGAGAAGGACCTTCTGATGCAGCTGTTTCAGGATTAGGGGCTGAGTGGTCCTTGTCTGTAGAGTAGAGTAGAATAGAATAGAATTAACCAGGTTGGAAAAGACCCTTGAGATCATCAAGTCCAACCTATCACCCAACACCATCTCAGCAACTAAACCACGGCACCAAGTGCCTCATCCCATCTTTTCCTAAACGCCTCCAGGGATGGGGACTCCACCACCTCCCTGGGCAGCACATCCCAAGGGCCAGTCTCTCTTTCTGTGAAGAACTTCTTCCTAACATCCAGCCTAAACCTCCCCTGGCACAGCTTGAGACTGTGGCCTCTTATTCTGCTGCTGGGTGCCTGGGAGAAGAGACCAGCCCCCACCTGGCTACAACCTCCCTTCAGGGAGTTGGAGAGAGCAAGAAGGTCTCCCCTGAGCCTCCCCCTCCTCCAGGCTAAGCAACCCCAGCTCCCTCAGCCTCTCCTCACAGGGCTGTGCTCCAGCCCCCTCCCCAGCCTTGTTGCCCTCCTCTGGACACCTTCCAGCATCTCAACGTCTTTCCTAACCTGAGGGGCCCAGAACTGGACACAGGAGTCAAGGTGTGGCCTAACCAGTGCTGAGCACAGGGCAGAATGACTTCCCTGTTCCTGCTGGCCACGCTGTTCCTGATACAGGCCAGGATGCCATTGGCCTTCTTGGCCACCTGGGCACACTGCAGGCTCATGTTCAGCCTACTCTCAACCAGTACCCCCAGGTCCCTTTCTGCCTGGCTGCTCTCCAGCCACTCTGACCCCAGGCTCTAGCAGTGCATGGGGTTATTGTGGCCAACTGCATGGGGTTGTTGTGGGGGTTATAGATGAACCTGTCAGCCACCCAGCAGATCTCTGTTCAGAACAGTCTGGTTTGTGTTAGTTCTGTCAGAGCTGTGACACTGACACTGAGGCAGTCTTGATGAACATGCTGCCTGTTGCTCTTTCTCCTGTGTTTAGCCAGCAGTCCAGATGCTGTGCACGTTGTGCTGGACAGGCACTTGGTGACAGGACAGAATGAGAATTCAACTCTTCCTGCTGTCCAGAATCTTCTCCTCCTTTGCAACATCAGGTAAGAAAATGTGGCACATAAGAACTGGGGACAGGCCATGCTGATCACCCTTTAGTTTCAGGAATCCCATCATGGTGGAGGTTGGAAGGGACCTCTGGGGATCATCCAGTCCAAGCCCCCCTGCTCAAGCAGGGCACCCCCAGCAGCTTGCCCAGCAGCACAACGCCCAGGGCGGGTTCCAGGCTCTCCTGAGGAGGAGACTCCGTGACCTCTCTGGGCAGCCTGCTCCAGGCCTCCAGCACCCTCACACCAAACAACTTTCTCCTCAGCTTCAGATGCAACCTCCTGGCTTCCACTTTGTGCCCTCTTGGTCATAGGAGTACATTTCTGGCTCATGGGCAACTTGTTGTCCACCAGCACTGCCAGGACCCTCTGTAAACAGTGAAGAAGGTGAAATGTGCTGATGAAGTCAAACATAAAGCAGACTTCTGTGAACATCTCTGCTAAGAGGAGAATCTCTTGTGTCAGCCTCTGTACTTTGGCCTATCAGGGTTTAGCCAGCTGTGGTTTGGGATTCTGGGAATGAATGGCTTTAATGCCTTTGGGAATGCTGGGCTGTTTGGCTTTCATGTCAGAGAGAAGAACACAGAAATAATCACCAAGATCTTCTCTTGCTCAGGTGAATGTGTTACAAGCCCTTTCCTGGCTGTGGACTAACAGGTGCTGTCATGTTTGGATGTGTTTGGTTCAGCAGGAAATGAAGGAGCAGGTCTCCTTGCAAATGGGGTGGATGAAGAGCCAGCAGGCTGAGGCTCTCCTTGGCTGCAACTGAATCAATCATCCCTCTAAAGCTCTGTCCTGGACTGGGAAGAGACTGGCAGTGAAGTGGCAGTGGCAGGTTTTGTGTGTGTGTAGAGTGGAGAAGGTTGTGAAAGAGAAACATTTGAAGAGTGTCACATTTGAGAAGAAGTGCTGGGACCACTCTGCAGTTTTGTTGCTACCTTTTCCTCCTCTCTGGACCCTTAATTTATCCACGTGGGAGTTGTCTTGTTAAAGCTGGTGCTACAGGTTCCTGGAGTCCCTGCCCTAGGCTGATGTTCTAAAGAGGACCTGGAACTGTGAAGCAGCTGCTGTTTGGGTTTCCATCATCAAAACCTCCACCTAGAGCTTGACTGAAATGCCATTTGAGATGCATCCTCCCCTGACTAGGGTGGCCACAAGTTGCTGTCTGAACTCTGAACGTGTCTGGGACGCTTTGGATATGCCTGGAGTAAGATGGAAAATGCTGAGCTCTGAATAAAGCAGAGCTGGGTGGTTGCAAGCAACCAGCTGATGGTGCTGTAGGCACACTGTGGCCCTGTTTTCTTCCTCACCTCTTCACCTGACTCTGCTTCTGTTTAAAAGTGTTGGCTCAGCTGGTTTTAAATGGTCTTAACTGGTTTTCTGTTCTCCTCTGTGCTGCTGGTGTTAGGATCTTTGTTCTTGTTGAAATGCTTGAAATACTTGTCCCTGGCCAGTACAGAGAGCTTGTCTCTTGCTGGAATTTTACAGAATCTCCCAGTCCCAGCATGGAGGAGGTTGGTAGAGACCTCTGGGGATCATCCAGTCCAAGCCCCCCTGCTCAAGCAGGGCACCCCCAGCAGCTTGCCCAGCAGCACAGTGCCCAGGGGGGGTTGCAAGCTCTCCACACAAGGACACTTTCCACAGCCTCTCTGGGCAGCCTGCTCCAGGCCTCCAGCACCCTCACACCAAACAACTTTCTCCTCAGCTTCAGATACAGCCTCCTGCCTTCCACTTTGTGCTCTCTGTCCCTTGTCCTGTCCCTGGGCACCCCTGACAAGAGTCTGGCCCCAGCCTCTTGCCCCCCACAGCTCCTTTAGCTCTTGCTGAGCATTGTTCCGCTCCCCTCTGGGGCTGCTCTTCTGCAGGCTCCACAGCCCCAGGGCTCTCAGCCTTTGCTCCTCACAGAGTTGCTCCAGGCCCCTCAGTACCTTCAGAGCCTCCCCTGGATTCTCTCCAGCAGTTCCCAGTCTCTCTTGAAGTGGTCATCTCTCACCTGTACTGCTGCAGGGTCTTGTTCCTCCCCGGGGACAGGATCCTCCTCTTGTCCTGGTTGAACTTCAGGAGCTTCCTCTCAGCTTTCCAGCCTGGCCAGGTCTGGCTGAATGGCAGCAGAACCTGACATTCTCAAATGTCCTAACCAAACTGACTCCCTGCTGTGGTGGTTTCTCCTCTCCCTGCCTTGGGTGTCCCAGGAGGAGCTTTTGGCAGCGCTTGCAAATGCTTGGTGTGTCACTGGCTTTGTTGGGGACGGTTGTTAGAGAGCATTCTGGCTTTTCCACCACGTGACAGCTCCTTTTTGTCCCAAAGCCAGAAAGTGCTTCCCAAACAGATCAAAAGCTTCAAATTCTGGTGATTTTTTTTTTTCAGCCCCCACAAAGCCTGGCTGGTTTTGTGCTGTGCTCTGGAGCGCTGGGTGCTGCGCTCTGAGGGCTGCTACCAGCAGCTCTCTCTGTTAGAAATCAGATCCTGGCCCCATCCAGCTGCTGAGCTCTCTTTGGGGAACCACACACATGAAGTGCTACCATCTCATGTTGCATACTCATGAAGGTTCAACAAGTCCAAGTGCAAGGTCCTCTGCTTGGGTCAGGGCAGTTTGTGATACCAGTGCAGGCCAGAGGTGAAAGGCTGCAGAGCAGCCTTGTGGAGAAGGCCTTGGGGGTGCTGGGGGGGTGAAAAGCTGGAGATGAGCTCTGTGTGTGTTTAATAAAGGACAAGGACATTTTAAAACCAAGCTTTAAAGTGTGTTGGCTCTTTGGGACTTACACACACACAATTTTTGCCCCTGCTTGCTGAGTCCAAGCTTGTCCTCATGGCTGTGATAGCTAAAAAGCTTTCCAGGAGAGAGGAGACAGCTCCTGCTCCTGATTCCTTAATCTGAGGAGGTATCAGGAGCTGGGAAGCCACTAGATGGGGTTTGCAGGCTAGGTTTGGACAGGATCCTGGGAGAGATCTCTTCATCTCCTGAGGAGATGAAGGTGAGGAAGACCTGTAGAGTGAAGGTGCTGTGTGGCTGAGGGGTTGGGTGACTGGTGGGTTTTTGCTCTGTGTCACAGAATCACAGAATGTTAGGAGCTGGAAAGGGACCTTGAAAGCTCATCCAGTCCAACCCCACCACTGCCAGAGCAGGGTCACCCGGAGCAGACCACACAGGAATACATCCAGGTGGGTTTTGAGTATCTCCAGAGAGGGAGACTCCACAGCTCCCCTGGGCAGCCTGTTCCAGGGCTCTGTCACCCTTCATAGTGAAGAAACGTTTTTCCTCCTGGTTCCATGGAACTTTCTATGCCTCAACTTCCACCATTGCCCCTTGTCCTGTCATTGGGCATCACCCAGCAGAGCCTGGCTCCAGCCTCTGGGCACTCACCCTTCACCTGTTTGGAAACATGAATGAGGTCATCTCTCAGTCTCCTCCTCTCCAAGCTGAAGAGCCTTCAGCTCCCTCAGTCTCTTCTCATAAGGAAGATGTTCCATTCCCTTAATCATTTTTGTGGCTGGACTCTTTTCAAGCAGTTCCTTGAGGTCCTTTCTGAACTGAGGGGCCCAGAACTGGACACAATACTCCAGATGCAGCCTCATCAGGGCAGACTTAGCCATGTTCATCAGTCAGCTCACTACATCTCTCCTGGAGAGAACAAGCCCCAGAGCTGGCATGGGAATCTGCAGCTGCTGCCAGACCACTTAAGTGACCATTTGGGGCATGACTTGGCCATCTCCTGCCCTCTGAGATCTTGAGGGGGTCTATAGGCAAGCAGAATAAGGTCTGTCTGGAACATATTTTCCTGTCTCTCCCTGTCTCACTGCAGTGTTTTAGTGTCTCTTGACCAGAGTGCTTCAGAGTCCTGTTTGAACCCTCTGGTGGGATTGACCCTGGCCAGCTGTGTCCCAGCTGCCAGAGGAGGCAGATCTGGTGGCTCATTTGGTGGTGTGAAGGTGCAGAGCACTTGCTCCACCCAGGGGGAAGAAGAGCAGGTTTCTTAGAAAGGCTCAGAGCCTCTGCCCAGCTTCACAGCAGCAAACTGTCCTGAGGTCTGGGCACCCAGCTCAGTGCTGACCCAGGTAGCCCAGCTTCATGCAGCTTCTCTGCAGTGTAGTTATGCCTGAAGCCTTGCACCTGTAAGAACACAGCAGTGGCCTGAAACACTTCCCATTCCTTTGCTAAGAGGCCAGGCAGCAGGACCTGCTGCCTTGGGGCAAGACAAGCTGTGACAGGCTGAGCATCACCTGGCTGTCAGGTGAAGTCACACCCTGGAGAGAGGCTTTTACTGCTCACTGGGCATGAGGAAGGAAGAAAGGAGCAACAACAACCACACAGCAGCTCTGTGTTGGCCACTTCTACAGCCTCAGGATCTGGGAAATACCTGAGTTCTTCATCAGTGGGTAATGTTCAGTTGGGTGGATCAAGTAGGCCTGTGCCTGGAGGGAAATAGTTTGGGTCTGGTGGAAGAGCCTCATCCTACCCTGGCACAGTGTGGTTACTGTAAGAGCAGCTTTTAAAATCCACATTGCTGGACAAAGGTAGATTTGGACTGGATATTAGAGAGAAATTCTTTCCAGTGAGGGTGGTGAGACACTGGAAGAGGCTGCCCATGGAAGCTGGAGGTGGTAAAGGCCACGTTGGATGAAGGTTTGAGCAATGTGGGCTAGGGAGAGGTATCCCTGCCCCTGGCAGGTATCTTTAAGGTCCCTTCCAACCCAACCCATGCTGGGATTGTGTGATTTAGGCACAGTAAAACTCAGAAAGAGAAAACTGCTCTCTGCCTGTGTTAGGACTATGGACTTAATTAAGAATTTAATCCAGAAAGTCCACAGGTTAAAATACTGTGTCCAGGTGTCCCTTGCAGCAGGGCAATGAAGACATCACAAGGAAAACCCTGGGTTAATTTGCATGTATTGAGAAAAGTGCCACCAAAAAAAGTAGTCAGCAATTCTATTTGTCCCTTTTTGATACAAAAAAAAGAGAGAGAGAAGCATGATACAGAAATCTATCCAGACACAGCATGAGACTTACACAAGGTGAGACATTTGTACATCCAATTTAATTGGAGGGTGAGCCACTCAAACCCAGCTCAGGGAAGTTGGGGTTTTTCCTACTTCCCATTTTCAGCACTGAACATTCGCTCCTGGGAAGAGAAGAGGCAACAAAGAGCAGGTCAGGAAGAGTTTGGGAACTGTGCTTCAGGGACACAAGTCTCTATCAAGTGGTTTTCAGTCAACGAGTCCCTAGCTCGAGGACCCTTGAGGGGTATTTCCCCCCCTCCCCCCCCCCCCCAACCCACACAATTCAACTGATCCCATTTCACAGAATCATAGAATTGTTTGGCTTGGAAAAGACCTTTTAAGAGCATCCAGTCCAACCATCAACCCAACACCACCATGGCCATTAAACCATGTCCCCAAGTGCCATGGCCACACATTTCTTCAACACCTCCAGGAGTGGTGACTCAGTATTTGGTGCCTCCTAGTGCCAAGCACAAGCAGGTTTTATTTCCAGCTCACTCTCTGCTGATTGTGTGTCTTGTGCCACTGCTGACAGCTGAGGAGTTTAGGAGCAGGCTGAAGGGACTTCTCACTCTGACAGTAGCTTTATCTTGGTTAGTTGCCAGTCTAAACACTGCCCTGGGCCCCAAAGAGCAGGTGTGGCTGCCTGCATACATCTGGCAGGAGTGCCTTCTGGAGAGGCACTTTACCAAGTTCACTTAAGCTAGGTGGCCTGTTTGCTAGCTGCCTGTCCTACAGAGCTTGTGCTGCCTGTGTGAAAACCTGATCAGACTTGCCCACAGGTTCCTCATCAGTCACAACAGCTCCCTGAAACACTACAGGCCTGGGGAGGAGTGGCTGGAAAGTGCCTGGTGAGAAAGGACCTGAGAGGCTGGTGACAGCAGCTGGAGATGAGCCAGGGTGTGCTCAAGTGGCCAAGAAGGCCTCCAGCATCCTGGCTTGGGTCAGCAAGAGTGTGGCCAGCAGGAGCAGGGCAGGGATTGTCCCCTGGACTGGGCACTGCTGAGGGCCACAGCTGGAATCCTGGGGTCAGTTTTGGGCCTCTCACTGCAAGAAGGACATTGAGGAGCTGGAGCAGGGCCAGAGAAGGGCAACCAAGCTGGGCAAGGGTCTGGAGAACAAGGCTGGGGAGGAGCAGCTGAGGGAGCTGGGGGTGTTGAACCTGGAGCAAAGGAGGCTGAGGGGAGACCTTCTGGGACCTCCTGCAAGGAGGCTGGAGCCAGGTGGGGGGTTATTCTCTTCTGCAAAGGCACAAGTGACAGGACAAGAGGGAATAGCCTCAAGTTGCCCCAGGGGAGGTATTGGTTGGAGCTGGGGAGAAATGACCTCATCATAAAGGATAGTCAAGGCCTGGCCTGGCCTGGCCAGGACAGTGGTGGAATCCCCATCCCTGGAGGGCTTTGAAAGCTGTGGAGATGTGGTGCTGAGGGCCATGGTTTGGTGGGGACTTAGCAGTGCTGGACTCCATGGTCTGGGAAACATTTTCCAACACTCATGATTCTAATCCCTAGCCAAAGCAGGGGTCAGCTGCAGTCCTTGGGAGGGGACAGAACACCTACCTTTAACATCCTCTCCAGCTTTATGGCATCTGCAGCAAACTTTCTGATCCCATCAGACAACTTCTCCACAGCCATTTGGTCTTCGTTGTGGTGCCAGCGGAAGGCCTTCTCATCCAGGTGGATCTTCTCAAGCTCAGATGCCTGAGCTGTGTGCAAGAGGAGTAGGACAAAAAAACAGTATAAAAAAGGGACCAAAGCACATTATGGGATCATTACCAACTCCCACAGGCTTCCTAAACCAGCCTCAGGGTTCTGAGCACCACACCTCCAGCTGCTGAGATGCAGCCATCCCTTTCAACGGTGGCTTGAGGAGCCATGTGGTTCCTCAGCCTGGCTACAGGAAACGTTCCTGCTGTGGTTTGTTTCTCTTCACAGGCAGTGTGTTGTGTGTGTGTGCTGTTATCTTGTATCTGCTGCTGAATGGTACAGGACTTTCAGGCCTATTATCAGGAATTATGGAAGCTCCTCCTGCTGGGAGCCATTCTAAGCAAATACCCTGAACAATTGGCTCTTTGATTAGTTGGCAGTGCCTAACAAAGCTCGATTGATAACCTGCCTACAAGCCAGCTAAACACCCTTCCAAACAGCACCCCAGCACTCCAGCTGGGCACAAACCTCATCCTCCCAGTGGTAAAGCTGAAAGAGCAGTGCAGTAGGAACACAAACTCAGAGCCATGGTGGCACAGCATCACCAGATCCAACCACTCAGCCGTGCCTCTGATTAATTCCTGGGGGGCATACAAAGCTTTTGGCATGTCTAGAGCTGACTGCATCACTGATGCAATGTTAACTTAAGATTAAACCATGTTTGGCATCTTTGGTAATAGCCAAATGCATGAAGTTCCTCCTCCTGCTCTCCTTGCCCTCTCAGGAGAGGGTACAAATAGTTAACCCGTTGTAAGGGCAGTCAGCGGGGACTCAGGACCCTAGAGAAGTGATTGTGTGTGGCAGAAACTGCAGCAGAACTCTAGTCCTGAGGCCTTTGGTTGCTTTAGAGAAGGATCAAGGGGGTTTTATCCTAAAGCAAAGTAGGAGCAAGAACCACAGAGCTGAGGAGAACCACCAGCTCTGAAGCGTTCGAGAGATGGAGCAAGCCGATCCTCAGCTAGGAGTGGACTTGACTGGACTTACCCTCTTTGACACTGAGTGTGGGAGTCAACTTGACATACTCCTTGCTGAGCTCTGCCAAAAGCTTGGGTGAAATGGTGAGATAGTCACAGCCTGTGAGGGCTTTTATTTCCCCTGTGTTCCGAAACGAGGCACCCATCACGATGGTTTTGTAGCCAAACTTCTTGTAGTAGTTGTAGATCTTAGTGACACTCTTCACTCCTAAAGTAATCAATGAATAGAAGAAGTCAGAGAATGCTTTAGGTTGGAAGGGACCTTCCCAGGTCATCCAGCCCCACCCCTCAGCAGCAGCTTGCTGCATGGGAAGAACAAATCACAGAATGCCAGCTTGGAAGGGACCTCAAGGATCATCTGGTCCAATCTTTCTAGGTGGTAGTCTAGTTGGAATGAGCTGGCCCAGCAACCTGCCAAGCTGAGTCTTGAAACTGTCCAGTGGAGGGGAATCCACCACTTCCTTTGGGAGATTATTCCAGTGTCTGACTGTTATTGTGGTGAAAAATGTTCTTCTGGAGCCCAGGTGGAGTCTTATGCCCATTACCCCCTGTGCTGTCCATGTGACTCCTTGTAAAGAAGGAGTCTCCATCATCTTTATCCACTGAATGGTCCATCCACCAAACCCATACTGCACCAGAAAGCAAACTGTGCCCTGGGCTGCATGAAGAGAAGCATACCCAGCAGGTCGAGGGAGGTGATTCTCCCCCTCTACTCTGCTCTGGTGAGACCACACCTGGAGCACTGTTTCCAGTTCTGGAGCCTGTATTACCAGAAGGATCTGGAAGTGCTGGAAGGTGTCCAGAGAAGGGCCACGAGGATGAGCAGAGGGCTGGAGCTGCTCTGCTATGAGGACAGACTGAGGGAGTTGGGGTTTTTCAGTCTGGAGAGAGAAGGCTCTGAGGAGACCTAATTGTGGCCTTCCAGTATCTGAAAGGGGCTACAAGAAAGCTGGGGAGAGACTTTTGAGGGTGTCAGGGAGGGATAGGACTGGGGAGAATGGAACAAAACTAGAAACAGGGAGTTTGAGATTGGATGTGAGGAAGAAGTTCTTCCCCATGAGCCTGGCACAGGCTGCCCAGGGAGGTGGTGGAAGCCTCATCCCTGGAGGGTTTTGCAGCCAGGCTGGATGTGGCTGTGAGCAACCTGCTGCAGTGTGAGGTGTCCCTGGCCATGGCAGGAGGGTTGGGACTGGCTGAGCCTTGAGGTCCCTTCCAACCCTGACAATTCTATGGTTCTATGATCTCGGTAGCCACCCTTTCTGCACTGGTACAAATGACTATTTAGAACATGGTTAAAAGACAACATTTGTTGCCAGCAGGGTTCAGATAAATAGCTGTTGTATTTTAAAACTGGATGCTGAAAGGAAACTCACCTGGGTCCTCTGATGGCTCAAAGCTTTTCTTCTCTCCATTTGCAACGTACCAGTCCAGGATGCGTCCTACGAACGGGGAGATCAGAGTGACTCCAGCTTCAGCACAGGCAACTGCCTGAGCGAAGGAGAACAGCAAGGTCATGTTGCAGTGAATCCCATACTCTGCTTCCAGGACCCTGCAGGCACAGGCTGGCTTAGAAGAGCAGTTTGCACACTCCCCTTCCAGAATTCACATTGCTGCAGTAAGCTAACGATGAGGTAGGAAGTGAAATCTACTCAATTCCTGCAGTTAAATTAGGAGTGTGGGGAAGTGTAAAGGCCTTCAAGTTTTAAGCTCACAGCAGATGTTCTGCACTGCCAGGCTTTGCTTTGCTTTATTTACTGTTGTTCCTTGAACCAAATGCAGACAACTTCACACAGAATGCATCAGGTTGGAAGGGACCCTCAAAGGTCATCTTGTCCAACCCCCCTGCACTCAGCAGGGACATCTCCAACTAGAGCAGGCTGCCCCATCAAAGTTGATCTTGAATGTCTCCAGAGATGGGCAGTTCAGGAAACAACCTCTGGCCCTTGTGTGACCACAATTCTCCTGTTTCAACAGCACAGGCAACTTTGTGTGGCAGTTCAGGACCTTGTGTGAAGACACTTCTGTCTCAATAGCATGCTGCAGCAGAGCACCTCACTGGCCAGCTAGAGCCCAGCCCCAGTAACAGATTCCCTGCTGCAGGGCTTTCAAAACAATTCTTGAAGTATCTGATGTGCTTGTCAGGTGGCTGTGAGCAGGCAGGAGCACGCTGTGAATCAGCACAAACCATAAAGAAGCACCTACTTGCCAGCCTGGATTCCTTCCCAGGTTGAAGAGAGCTTGATGAGAATTCGCTCTTTACTGATTCCTGCTTCCTTGTAGAGGTCAATCAGGCGCCTGGCCCTTTGGATCATTCCTTCCTTATCAAAGGACAACCTTTGAAACAAGAGTAGAG
This sequence comes from Colaptes auratus, assembly GCA_015227895.2. Classification (NCBI taxonomy): domain Eukaryota; kingdom Metazoa; phylum Chordata; class Aves; order Piciformes; family Picidae; genus Colaptes; species Colaptes auratus. The sequence goes on along the minus strand of CM037647.1, from coordinate 14,534,287 downwards.
CTGCTTGAAACCTCATGAGTTTTCTTTTCAGCCCCTGTCCCTCCCAGAGCCCACTGAAAAGCACTTTTAGCAGCCAGGAGTTTGTTCCTGGAGACACTTCCTGGGACATCAGCCCATCTAGTAGCTGCATGGCAGCACTGAGGATCCAGAGCTCAGGATGCTTTCACAGGTTGGAGGGGACTCTCAAGGGTCATCTTGTTTAACCCTCCTGTCCTCAGCAGGGACACCTCCAACTAAACCAGGCTGCTCAGGGCCCCATCATGTCTTGATGAGCCCTCAACCAAATCTCTGGGCAACCTGTTCCAGTGTCTCATCACCCTCACTGATAACTTTCTCTTAATGTCCAACCTAAATCCCCCCTGCTCTAGTTTCAAACCAGTGCCCCTTGTCCTGTCACCGCAGGCCCTTCTGAACAGTCCCTCCCCAGCCTTCCTATAGGTCCCCTGCAGATATTGAAATGCTGCTCCAAGGACTCCCTGGAACCTTCTCCAGGCTGAACAGCCCCAACTCTCACAGCCTGTCCCCATAGGGGAGGTGCTCCCAGCCCTCTGATCATCTTTCTGTCCTCCTCTGGACCTGCTCTAGTAGGTCCATATCCTTCCACAAGCAAGTTATGGACAAAAGTTTTCCTCAAGTGTGAGGAATACAGAAGGTGAGTGCTAAAAGTGAGTTGGCAAGGACAAAGTTACCAAACCAGATCTTGTGGTACATGGAGAAGACAACATCACATGGAAGAGAAGGAGCAAAACCGAGAGTAGAAGCATGAGCTCTCCTGTGCTCGAGGGACAACAGGAAGGTGCCAAAATCCAAGCTGAGCACTCCCTGTTTTCAGACTTCCATCACAGAGTTAGAATCATTGAATCACTAAGGTTGGAAAAGACCTCTGAGATCATCAAGTCCAACCTTCTACCCAACACCTCCACGACCACTAAACCACGTCCCAAAGTGCCACATCTACTCATTTCTTGAGCAGAACCAAGCAAAGCAAGGGAAATCTGTTCTCTAACAAAACCTTATCAATATAGACACTTCTTAGCCTCCTAACAGCGAGCTCTCTAGTCCAGCACATCCTTCTCCAACCCACACCATCTCTCTTCTTGTATGCACCACTAACCCAGAAGGAAAAAGAGCCAACCTTGCATCTACTTCAGTGGACACACGGCCAGGTATCCTCTTCAGTATTTCAGCTCCAAACAGCACAAAAAGTTTGTCACAGGCATTTTTGATCTGTTCCTCTTCTGACCTGAAAACCATGAAGAGCAAAACAATTTCCATGGGGGGAAGAGAAGAGGGGAAAAAAAAAACCAAACCCAAAACAACCCCAAACAAAGCAACCTATTGGGTTTGCACCTTGCCATGGGTTTGAGCCTCAAACTTCACAGCCCATTTAACATTAAACTTCAGAGGTCATGCTCTGCTCCATGGTCATATTCTGCCCTCCCTGCACCTCCAGCAGTTTAGCCTTTGGACACTATGTCTTAGGTGCTGTCAACTCAAAAGTGTTTTCCTGAGCAGTTCTAGAGGGCCATGTGTGAACTGGAGAATGGGAATGAACCTCAAAGCACAAAGGGATTCTATCTTTTTTTGAAGGCTTGAGGCTTTTTGGGGCAGGAGATACACCCATGAGTAGGTGAGGGGGAAACCCCAGCACACTGCCAGGAGTTGTAAATGCTCCATGTGTAATTGCAGCTTCTTAAACAGAGATCTCCTGAGATAAAAAACCCTCTTGACTTACCCGCCAAGCTTTTTGCCATAGGCAACAGCATCATCCACAAGATTTTTGGTAAGCTGGCATCTGGGCAGCAGCCAGGATCAGGGATGGGTTTGTGGTGGCATCCAGGGGCTTGTATTCATCAATTGCTGGGAGGGGGGGGATAAAAAGAGCCTGTTGAAAACAATCAGCAGGGCTGAGCAATTCCAGGGATTTTGGTCTAATCTGGAGAATGGAAACACTTAGGACATTGAGGGGCTGGAGCAGGTCCAGAGAAGGGCAACAAAGCTGGGGAAAAGTGTGGAGAACAGGGCTGGGGAGGAGCAGCTGTGGGACCTGGGGTTCTTTAGTCTGGAGAAGAGAAAGCTATGGGAAGGCTTCATTGCTCTCTACAACTCTCTGAAAGGAGGCTGGAGCCAGGTGGGGGTTGGTCTCTTCTCTCTAGTATCAGGTTTTGAGGTGACAGTGGCTGCTCATCAGGGTGGGCTGTGACCACGTGCTGCCTGTCCCCAAGCACAGCTCAGCTGCCTGGTGTGCAGGGCCTGACTCAGTAACCAGGGGGAGAACCCCTGCAGGTCCTTCAGCCATTTCTGCTCACCCTATTAACTCAGCTAAAGGTCAAGTATGACAAAATACTTATCAACAGTAACTTGTCCTCAGCTTCTTTTGCACCCAAACCCCAAGTTAGAGAGGACAACTTTTAGTTTTTCAGTCATCAAAGAAAATGCATCTTTCCATTGCTCCCTCCTGGGCAATGATCATGATCCTAGAGCAAATCCACTCCACACAAACAGGTCCTTCAAGACACACTTCAATTCACATGGATACTGCTTAAAATCAAGCAGTACTGCAATCCCAGCATGGTGGGGTTGGATGGACCTCTGGAGATCATCCAGTCCAACCCCCTGCTAAAGCAGTCACTCACAGCAGGCTGCCTAGGATGACAATGTCCAGGTGGCTTTGAAAAGTCTCCAGAGAAGGAAACACAGCTCTGAAGCACACTCACAATCTTGGAGGAGCCTGTTCTGTCAGAGGTGATTAATCCTTTCCAGCCTTGCAGCATGTGAAGTCTCCTATGGGTCTTTGGCAGTGTGCAGAAATTAACCTCATTAAATTTGAGCATCTCTCCTGTGAGGAAAGACTGAGAGCCCTGGGGCTGTTCAGTCTGAGAGGGGATCTTGTCAACATCTATAAACATCTGAGGGCATCAAGATGAAGGTGCCAGGCTCTTTTTGGTGGTGCCCAGTAACAGGACAAGATAAAACAGGTACAAGCTGGAACACAGGAGGTTCCACCTCAATATGAGGAGAAACTTCTTTACAGTGAGGCTGATGGAGCACTGGAGCAGGCTGCCCAGAGAGGTTGTGGAGTCTCCTTCTCTGGAGACTTTCAAGACTCACCTGGATGCATTCATGTGTGGCTTGCTCTAGGTAGCCCTGCTTTGGCAAGGGGGTTGGACTAAATGATCTCTAGAGGTCCCTTCCAACCCCTAACATTCTGCCATTCTGTGATTCTATGAAACCTGTCACCCAGCTGTCCTCACCCAGTCCCCTTCTGGTCTCTCAGAAAGCAGAGTCTCCATGCTTGGAGGTGTTTAAAAGCCACATGGATGTGGTGCTGAGGGATGTGGTTTAGTGGCAGTGGTGGGATTGTGAGCTCCAGGAAAGAGGTTGGACTTGATCTCAAAGGGCTTTTCCAACCTGAAGAGTTCTGTGATGTCAGATGGACTCTTGAAGGCAAACACACACACACCACACCCCCAATTTCTCCATAACACTGAAACTTGGAATCCAGGAATCCAAAGAGTTGAAGAGATCCACAGCCCCCAGGGTCAGGCAGACGTCCAAGCTGCTGCTGTCCCCACCACCAGCAGCAGACATCTGGTGGCTGCCGTTAGGGCTGTTTGTTCATCGCCCACAGGATTAGGCAAGCAGCAGAGGGATTAGCATGGGCCCCAGTGAGGCAGAACAGGATTCAGCGTTGCTCCACGCAGCACAGAGATGGCCAGGGGAGGGAATTCTGGGTTCTGTGCAGGCGTTGGGGCAGTGACAGCCTAGGACAAGTGGCTTTAAAAGTGGAATGTCACCTCCCTTCCTGGGAAAGGGCAGAGCTTGTTCTGAGGGAGGGAGGACAAAAGCACTCTTGTGTTATTTGCTTTGCTTCAGGACTGCTTTGCTTCGAAGCACTGAATGGTTTTGCTTGGAAAAGAGCTTCAAGATCACGGAGTCCAACCATTAACTCAGCACTGACAGGCCACCACTAAACCATGTGCCTCAGCACATCTCACAGAATCACCACGGTTGGAAAAAGACCTCTTAAGATCATGAAGTCCAACCATTAACTCCACAGCTTTGAAACCCTTCCAGGGATGAAGACTCCACTGCTTCCCTGGGCAGCCTATTCCAGGGCTTGACAACCCTTTTGGGGAAGAAATTGTTCCTCACGTCCAACCTACACCGCCTCTGGTGAAAAGAACAACTTCATCAGCCCCCCAGAACCCATCGTGCCCAGTGTGGCACTGGTTGGCAGCAGGACACGGAGCTGACCAGCAGGGTTTGCAGACAGCGTGGGTCAAACTGGAAAGGAACCACTGGAAGGACTAAGAAAAGCAGTGCAGGGGCTGGATCCAGCCTCGGGTGCCAAGACCTGGGTCGGTGCGCGGCAGGAGAAGCAGTAACTGGTGAACTGGGCGGATAGGGTGCTGCCAGTCTCGGATCTCAGGGAGCCGGTGGAGCGGGATCCACTGCGGGAGCGGTTTTTTCCGCTTCGGTAACACCCGGACGATCCTTCAGATCCCATCCTAGAGGACACCAGGTGGCCCCGGGACAGACAGACCTCGCAGCACCGAGCCTCCGCAGCCCGAACATCGGCAGCGCGGCAGCACCCGGACACCTCCGGGCTCCCCTTGGCGGAAGCCGAGCCGCCGCCGGGCAGGAGTCCCCCGAGAGCGGCCCCACCTTCGGTACCGGCGCCGTTCCCACCGCCGGGCCTTGCGCAACCAAGCGACCCCGTTGTACGGCGATCCCCACACCCCCACCCTCCGTCTCCCAGCAGTTTGCTCCTCTAGGGGACTCGCCCCGGTGCCCGGGAGGGGGGCGGGATGAGGTGACAGGGCCCCTCCGCCGCCTCTCACCGTTGAAGTCCCCGGTGTCAGCCACCACCGTGGTGTGGTGCTTGAGTTGGTCCAGCACCGACTCCATCTTCTGCCGCTTCACGGGGGACACCGACATAATCGCGGGACGTGGGGGCTTACGCCGCCTATAAAGAACCGCCTGTGCCCGGAGGGGATCCCGCCTGCACGCACCCGCCGCTCCCCCGCTCGCTCCCGACACCAGCGGACTGTGGGGCGGGGCGAGCAGCCCGCCTGCCGCCAATCCCATCCCAGGAGGCCGGAGGCCAGCCAATCAGAATAGCCGGAGGCAAGATTGACGTGCCTGGGTGGGGCCATGGCAGGGCAGGAGGAGGTAGGAGGTTTCTGATTGGGTGGCTTGGCAGCTCGCGAGGGTCGCGGGGCAGCTACCATGGCAACAGGGACGCGGCGGCCGCTGTCCGCCGTTGCCCGCAGTCAGGAGCACGCAGCGTGGCCTTGGGAGCTGCTGTCCCCGCGGGCTAGGGTGAGGGGTTCTGTCCCTAGCAGCGCCCCCCGGAGACTCTCCCATGGCCGGGAATGTCCTCCGAGCTGCCCCCCGCACACCCAGCCCTCTGGGGCCCGCGGGACGGCTCCGGGAAGGGGCTCTGGCGGTGAGCTAAGATGGCGGCGGGGGGTTGGTGAGGGCGAGGCCTTGGCCCCGGGTAACAGCCTTGAGGAGGGACTGGCAGCCCTGCCACGCCCGCGTTAACCCGCTGTAGGAGCCGAGTGGTGCATTTCCTCTCTGGGCTGCCGGGCCAGGAAGAGCTCCCGTGGCCCAACAAGGCACAGGCTCCTGGGCACCGACGGCTGGTCGTGAGCCCGTGTATCATTTAGACTCTAGAGAAGGCGATCTTGTTGGCATGGGATCCTGTTGTGCTGGGAATAGGACTTGGCTGGTAATGTTGCACAGTCTGCCACTTAGTCTTTAAACAGGCTCTTTGGATCATGCTGTTCTTCTCATTTAGTCTGGTATTGTTTCAGTTGTGGATGCTGCCACATTAATTTCCCTTCCTGATGTACAAGGATGTGCTTTTGTACAACCTTCTCATGCTTCATCCAGCCCCAAGAGAGGATAATGAAAGAGGTGTTAGATCTAAGTGCTGTTTGAATCCTGTGACTGTGCAGGAAACGTGTTCTCATTGTCTCCAGAATCATTTGACAAGGAATAAAGAGAGTCTCCTTGTACATCCCATCCCTCCTCTTTGTTCTCAGCCCTGCAATCACTGCCATTGAGCAGAGTTGGGCATTTTTTACTTGCCAGTGCTCAATGGAGTCTTGGACGCATGTGTGCAAATGCTGGCATGTTCTCAGTTGCATGTTCCAGAGCTAAGGAGATTTCTTCCTCAAGATGATGAGACAAGGGATGTTTTGGACTCAGCTAGTGGCTTTCCCAGCATGTGACTGCTAGCACACGTGGAAATTTCCACCTACCCTGGCTTTAGACTTGATTATCGTGGTCATAACATTCTTCCTTTTGAATGCAGCCCCCAGGATCAAAACGAGATGCTGTTTCAGAGCATCTTAGAGCAACAAAATGAAAAGCAGCTCCTATCCCCTGGGGTTGTGTCCTGTTGCTTTCCTTTGTATCCAAGTGAGACAGAGGAGGAGCTTTAAGTATAACTTAACTATTTTAATAAATCTTATACAGTGCATGGTTATATCATTTTACCCTTTGTTCAATTACAGGAATGTACAGTACATTAGAGCATTATCTGCAGCAGTACAGATAGAACAGATGCACAGCTCAGTCCTAGGGATATTTTGCAAGGTGACTTCTGCAGTAAGGTCTAAGTGATGTATTTACTTGGTGAAAGCCTCCTGTGGCTCCTGGCTTGGCAGAACTCTCGTGTATGCTGCTATCAAAATCCCAAGTAACCATAAATCTGTGTGGTTTGTTTGCCTTTATAGCCAAAGACAAGAGTGGTGCTGTGTTCCTAGCTCACCATTTCTTTTTATTTTAAATAGTTTGCCTCCTGTGCTCCTGACACCGAAGGTTTGCCAGGTGTTCATACTTGCTTCCCATCCCTACCCAAATCCAGAGCCAGGGCTTCTCAGGAGGATTGTTCTCGTCATCCCTCCCTGACAAGGTGAGTGCCCTTTGCTGTGACAAGCCAGCAGGGTTGTGCCTAAAACCATCACCCTCCCCTGTAAGCTCCCTGCCTGCACTCTCATCCTGCTGGTGCTCACAATGTCCTGCTTCAAGGTGGAGAAAATGTCTCATTCAAAATCTCTCATCCTTTAGAGATGTTCTTGGAAGAACAAAAGCAAAGCTGGGAGGTGCATCAGCACGCTTGGATCTCACCACCTGCTCCTCAGCCACTTCCTTACAGCATTTCCCACTAAATGTTCATGGACAGACCCAAGCTGTGCAAAGACTGATGCAGGAGCTTCACCTTTCAAGGAGGTGAGAACACTCACAGCTCCTAAAGGAAACCAAGTGTCAAAGCCTTGGGTGGAGCCTTGGGCCTCTGAAGGTGTGACTGAGAGAGAAAGACAAAGTCTCCCTGCTCAGTGAGCAGCTCCTGCAGATGTGTTTTGCTGCCTTCCTCACACACAGATATAAATGCAAACTTGCATCTGCTAGATGCTTGCTTGAGCTTCTCAAACTTTGAGTGAATCATTGATGCAGAGTCACTCAATTATGTCTCCAGGGAAAGGGATTTCTCCTCCTCCCTATTTATGGATGCAAGAATCAGGGGGAATGTCACTGGACAGATACAGCTGCGGGAAGTGAAGGACGACAGGCTCTACTAAGTTAAATTGATGTGTTTGTTTGTGTCTTTTTTTTCTCCTGTGGCCATTTATTTTGTGTTAAGCCAACCTTTCCAAGTGAGTTTTTGCTTCTTGGAGATTGAGGAAGCATTTCAGGTTGCTCTTTGCAATGAAAAGTTGCAGGTGGGGATGAGTGGTGAACACCCTGGGAAGGGCTTTGAGTGTGACTGAATTGAGAACAAATGTCAGAGGCTTATCAGCTCTGTGTTTGAGCTTTGCCAGCACTGCCATTTCCTGGCCCAGGATGGGTGCCAGGGGGAAGGGTTGCACAGCTGCCCTGGGTCCAGGCCTCTGCCTAAGCAAAATAGGAGCCAGCATGTGCCCAGGTGGCTAAGAAGGCCTCAGGCATCCTGGCTTGGATCAGCAAGAGTGTGGCCAGCAGGAGCAGGGCAGGGACTGTCCCTCCGGACAGGGCACTGCTGAGGCCGCACCTTGAGATCTGTGTTTAATTTTGGGCCTCTCACTCTAAGAAGGACATTGAGGAGCTGGAGCAGAAGGGCAAAAAAGATGGGGAAGGGTCTGGAGAACAGGGCTGGGGAGGAGCAGCTGAGAGATCTGGGGTTGTTCAGCCTGGAGAAAAGGAGGCTGTGGGGAAACCTTCTGGGTCTCTTCAACTCCCTGCAAGGAGGCTGGAGCCAGATGGGTGTTGGTCTCTTCTGACAAGGAACAAGTGACAGGACAAGATGCAATGGCATCAAGCTGCCCCAGAGGAGATTTAGATTGGATAGCAGAAGAAACTTCTTCATCAAAAGGCTCTCAAAGACTGGAACAGGCTCCACAGGGAGGTGGTTGAATCCCCATCCCTGGAGGGGTTTCAGAGCCATAGAGATGTGGTGCTGAGGAGCATGGTTTAGCATCAGCCTTGGTGGAGTTAGAGAATGGTTGGACTCCATGATCTTAAAGGCCTTCTCCAACCAAAATGATGTGGTGATGCTCTAAGCAGGGACCATCAGGGGCAGAGTCCAGTCACTTCATCTTTCACTCACATCCTGCTCCTTTACCCAGAGCAAGCCCATTCCCAGTGCTCACAGGCAGCACTAACTGGTACATGTCTGTAAGAAGCAGCCAGGCTTGGGTCATGTGTGTGGCAATTCTGGCCTTGTCCAACAAGGGGGCATGGTGGGGACAGCAGAAGGAGAGTGAATTATCACAGAGCCTTGGCTAGTGGGCTGCAGGGGACATCTCCCACAGAGACTGAAATGAAAAGTGGTGGGAAAAGACTTATTTCACGTGGTCCAGGCTCTGCAAACCCCTAGGCTGGCTTGTTCTTTGCTGTGTGCTGTGCCCTATCTTCCCAAACCACCCCGGTGAGGGAGGTGGGAGCAGGTTCAGCCCTACAAGACAAGCTCTGTGGGATGGTTTTTCGCTTGACTCCAACCGCAGTCCTGCGCTCAGACCTTATGTGAATTCTGACCTGCTCTGATTGCATGCACATAAAATTTCAGTATAAAATATATAGTTACATATATATATATATAAAAAACAAATACTTCATGCAATATTAAAACACCTTTCCCAGTGGGATGTGGTCTTAGTGTCTACCCTTATCAACAGCTTCCAGGAGGTTGTCACTTGGTGGCAATTACCCTGCGAAGTGCGGAGCGCTGCTGCCTCTCCTCTGGACTTGGGGTTGGGGGAGGGTTGTGTCAATGCTTTCATTCCCTTTTCTCTGCACTACCTAGCACTAAGAGCTGAAATAAAGCAGATAGATTTAGTTTTTCCTCTTTTTTTGTGTGTTTTGTTTTCTTTTTTTAGTTAGCAGAATCAATCCTTTCCTGGCGACGCTTCATGATTTCTTGCAGCTCTGACTCCCCTCTGTCTTTCTAGAATGGAAACAAAATCAGAAGGCTGAGTTGTAAGTTCAAGCTGTAGTTAAATTGCAGTATTTCCCTAATGCTCTAAGAGCAGAGCTGGTTTGAGAGGGGGGAGCTGGTTCGAAAGGGGGGAGCTGGTTTCAAGGAGGTGAACTGGCTTGAAAGGGTGGAGCTGGTCTGAAAGGGTTGAGCTGTTTTGACAGGGGTGAGTAATACTTGCAAGAAGGCAGAGTCATTAGTGAAGGCAGAGTCATTAGTGGAGACAGAGTGATCTGCCTTACATATCTGAGGCCCTTTGGAATCATAGAAAGGTTTGGGTTGGAATTGATTTTAAAGATCATCCAGTTCCAAACCCCTGTCATGGGCAGGGACACCTTCCACTACCCCAAATTGTTCAAGGCCTCATCCAACCTGGCCTTGAACACCTCCAGGGCAGGGGCATCCACAACTGCCCTGGGCAACCCATCCTCACTTCAATGAATTTCTTCCTAATCCCCAGCCTCAATCTCCCCTCCTCCAATCACTACAAGCCCTTGTAAAAAGCCCCTTCTCAGCTTTCTTGTAGGTCCCCTTTAAGGTACTGAAGCTTAAAAAGCTTCTCAGTCCTTTTAGCTGGTGTGGGGCTTTTGATTGTGTGGCTTTTGGATGGCTTTGTTTCAGTTACAGTTCCTAAAAAGTCTTTTCCATGGGCACCCACTCAAGGAAGAGGGATCCAGAAAGCTGCTTACCTCCAGCTGGTTTTTCTCCACAGTGATTTTACTGTATACTCTGTTTCCCTCATCACCACACACTTTCTTCAGCTCCTCTCTGTTGAGGGAGAAGAGCTGAGCTCCAGTGAGGATACCAAGGTGTTCCACTGTCCTGGGAAGACAAAAAGTGAGGAGATGATCATTCTGCTACACATGTCCTCTTGCTAAAGGTGAGGAGTGGGAAACAAGGGGTATCAAAGACTGAAACAGGCTCCACAGGGAGGTGATGAAATCCCCATCCCTGGAGGGGTTCAAAAGCAGCAGGGATGTGGTGCTGAGGGACGTGGTTGAGAAGCAGCCTTGGTGGAGTTAGAGAATGGTTGGACTCGATCTTGAAGGTCTTTTCCAACCAAAGCAATTCTGTGCTATGATTGTATGATAAAAGAGCTGGGAACAGCTGATGTGCAGCCCTTGCCCTAGGACCATGCCACATGAAGGCCCTGGGGCTGTGCCAAGGTGGCAGCTGTTGGGTAACCCAAGCTGTTGGCAAAGACAAAGGAGCCATGAGCGGGTGAAGCCAGTGTCACCCTGGCAGCACTCTGCACCCAGCCCTGTGGGTGTTGGAAGGGATTTCACTCCAGTTGCATCATGTTTGGGAGCAATCCTGGAGCTTTTCACTGTGCAGAGTGGGATTGGAACTCATAACCCTTGACCACACACAGCTTTTTGGTCCTGCCCTGGGGGCTGGGAAGATCTGCAAGTGCCAGCTGAGGAGCTGGCTCTTTGCAACATCTCCACAGACAGGTAAATTCCTGAAGTTGTGCCAGGGGAGGTTTAGGTTGGATATTAGGAACAATTTCTTTGCTGCAGGGGTGGTCAGGCATTGGAACAGGCTGCCCAGGGAGGTGGTGGAGTCACCATCCCTGAAGGTGCTGAACATGTGGACATGGTATGTCCATGGGACATGGTTTAGTGGCCATGGTGATGCTGGGTTGAAGGTTGGGCTCAATGATCTTAGAGGCCTTTTCCAACCCAAACAATTCTATGATTCTATTTACTTTTCAGCCCACATCTTCAGTGAGTTCATTGGAGAATTGTCTCCACATTCAGCACTCTGAAACTGGCCAACTGTGGCTAGACAAGGTCTAGGACACTGTGCTCTGAGTTGTGTGAACAGCCAAGACCATTCCTTTTTCTGTAGCTACTCATTAATAAATGTGTGGACATGGCACTTTAGGACATGGTTTAATGGCCATGGTGGTCTTAGCTTGAAGGTTGGACTGGATGATCTTAGAAGTCTTTTCCAACCCAAATAAATTCTAGGAGTCTATGGTTAGGCAAAGTTTATCTGATAGTGTAGAAGAAATAAAGGGACTAAATCTGGGCAGGAAGGGGCTCTGAATGCACTGGTTGCATAGCCTGGAGTTCATGTGATTGGAATCAAACATGCAGCATGGGCTCTGTGAGTAAACACAAGTGACTTGTAATCCAGCTGCAAGCTGCCTCCCCCACTCCTTTTCCAGTGAAGCACCAGCACTTCATAAAGTACTAAAGCAGATCTTACTCTTTGCTGAATGACTTTGCCTCCAGCCAAGCTTTGACTTCTTCAGTGGTAGAGTCAAAAGTGAGGGGCACAAAAGCTTCCTGAGGCTTTTCCACTTTGAAATTCCTGTGGGGAGGCTGAATCTTATTGTTTGTGATCTTCTTTAGCAGCTCATCATTCAGCTCGTCCATTTGATGGATGAGTTCTGGGGAAAGAAGGCAGAGAGTAGGAAGGAAATCAAGTCTTCAAATCCTGTTAAATTAATGTGTTTGCAGGGAAATGGGAGGAAGATCAGCCTGAGGCTCAGTGTTTTATGAAATACACCAAAGGGAAGTCCTTACTTTTGTGTTTAAAGGACAAGCTGAAGGGTTTTTAGAGCACTAGGCGAGCAGTGACATTTTGACCATCAGGAGCAAATGTGTGAAGGGAGATTGCTGCAGTCTGGAGGCTGGAGCAGACTGGGGGATTCTTCCCTTTCTTCCCACACCAACAGTCTCTACTTCTCTCAGCTTTTGAAACCTCTTTTGCTCTTTGGGAGAAACCTAGATTGCTACAGTTCTTCTCCAGAAGAACTTCTGCACAAAATAACAGCCAAATGCTTCTTGTCCACACAGTGATCATTGGATCTAAAAAGCTGCTTAAGGTTGTGGATGCCTCCTCCCTGGAGGTGTTCAAGGCCAGGCTGCATGGGGCCTTGAGCAACCTGGGCTAGTGGAGGTGTCCCTGCCCATGGGATGATCTTTAAGGCCCTCTCCAACCCAGCTCATTCTATGACTTGCCCAGTTCTGATGTCACTAAGCTATCCTGTTCATCACACCTCATCCAAAGGATGTAAGGCCTCACAACACCAACTAGCAGAAGTTTACTGGAGGGTGTAAAACCTGCTCTGACAGTGTCTGTGCTCCCACCAGTCCCTTTCCCCTGTCTGCTCTTGTGTTTTTGCTTTGCTTGTCATCTTCTTGATTTTCAGTTCCTTAGCTCCCCTCAGGCTGTTGAAATAAGGAAATTACCTTGCAAATTTAGCAGCAGGAAGGGAAAACCCCAGACCACATGAGACAGAGGAGGTCAGGAAGGCCTGTGACTATCTGTGCCAAAAACATGGTTGCCATTTCTTTGTGCCCCTGTCATACCAATTATTTTCTTCTCATTGCCCATTTGTTGTCACAAGATGTGAGCAGTCCTGAGGGTACCTACAACTAGGGTCTTGTTTTGGAGCTGTAGCCCTGCACCCTCTGCTTTTCAGTCCTCTCTGTTATTTCTTATAACCAATTTGCTGATCCAAGTCCTTACAGCTCCAGCTTTTGCTATCCAGCTAAATAAAAGTGGCAGGAAACATGAACTGGGAGTGAGCAGCACACTCCTAAAGCTCCTGAGGGAAGGGAAGGGAGGAGAGAAGGGAGGGAAGGGAAGGGAGGAGAGAAAGGAGGGGAGGGGAGGAAGGAGAGAAGGGAGGGGAGGGGAGGAAGGAGAGAGGGGAGGGGAGGGGAGGAAGGAAGAAGGGAGGGGAGGGGAGGAAGGAGAGAAGGGAGGGGAGGGGAGGAAGGAGAGAAGGGAGGGAAGAGAGGAAGGAGAGAAGGGAGGGGAAGAGGAAGGAGAGAAGGGAGGGAAGAGAGGAAGGAGAGAGGGAGGGGAAGAGAGGGAAGGAGAGAGGGAGGGAAGAGAGGAAGGAGAGAAGGGAGGAGGGGAGGAAGGAGAGAAGGGAGGGGAGGGGAGGAAGGAGAGAAGGGAGGGGAGGGGAGGAAGGAGAGAAGGGAGGGGAGGGAGGGGAGGAAGGAAAGAAGGGAGGAAGGGAGGAAGGAAAGAAGGGAGGAAGGGAGGAAGGCAAAGGGAAAAGGAAAAGAAGCCACCAGGACAGAGAGAGCAGAAGCATGTGCTCAAAGGAGCTTTCAAGTTAAGTCCTGAAATGCAAAGGCATGGTGCCAGGCTGGGGTGTGTGGTGCCAGGCTGGGTGTGTGAGGCCAGGCTGGCAGAGGCGGTGCCAGGCTGGCAGAGGCGGTGCCAGGCTGGCAGAGGCGGTGTGGCACACGTACGTTCTTTGGCGTCCTGCGGGGAGTTGCGCGACAGCATTTCGCTGCCCCATTTATCCCCGGCGTAGCTGGCAGGCAGCTTGTGGGTTGGGCTGGATGGTCCATATCCCCTGTGGCTTGGGTCTCCTTTGTACCACTGATTCGACTGGGTGATAAGAGAGGAGGGAAAAAAAAAGCCTTGAGAATTTGGGGTTTGCCCATTTTTCATTTCCTTAAACTCTCTGTCTCCCACCCCCGAGAGAAAATGGATAGACAAATTGTTCTCCCTGTGCTGATCTGGGGCTGCTTGGCTGAGGCTGGTGGGACCTCAGGTAGAGCTGCATGGAAAAAACAGGTGAGTCCTGGGGGTCCCATGGGAATGAACAGAACCCAAACCAAAGGCACTTACACCCCTGGAGAAGATGTCCCACAGAGAGCCAGGCTGAGTTATTCTTCACAGTATAGAATCATAGAACTGTTGAGGTTGGAAAAGACCTTTAAGATCACTAACTCCAACTGTTCTCTAACTCTGCCAAGGCTGGTTCTAAACCATGCCCCTCAGCACCACATCTCTGCCTCTTTTAAACCCTTCCAGGGATGGGGATTCAGTCATTTCCCTGTGGAACCTGTTCCAGTCTTTGAGAACCCTTTCAGTGAAGAAGTTTCTTCTACTGTCCCACCTAAACCTCCCCTGGGGCAACTTGAGGCCATTTCCTCTCATCTTAGTAGTGGTTCTAGACTACTGCTGTGGATTTCTGCTCTCATGTGTGACTTGGCCTTTTGCTCTGCAGAAATTCATGCTCATAGGAGTTCCTCATGAGGCAAGGGAAGCAAAAGGATTTTTATCTGAAGAGAAAACAACAGAAATCCCCTTTGAAGCTCAAGCAGCAGAGCTCAAGGAACTGGATGTTACGTGGGGCTACTGCCAAGTGCCCAGAGCAATCTGGAAGGAATTTTGACCATTTTGATTAAACTAGCAGGGCTTTTATCCACAGGCCTGCTGGGGCACCTTATGCTTTGCCCCAAGTGTGAAATAGCAAAGTGGGGAAGCAATTCCATGCTTCCTGAGGGTTTTCAGAGCTCTCCAGCTCCACATTTTTGCAGTGCAAGGTGCTTGAGAGCAATGCTCACTTCATATTTCTTAGCTGGTTTCCATCTCTTTCCACTCCAGGAACTTGTCCTGCTGCTGAACTGGACTGGGTGAGGGAGCTGTCTGTGTTTAATTCATGCCCCCCACCAAAATCCTCAGTGTTTTCATGGCCAAAAAAAATGTGCTCTTAGAGCTGTGTCAGCACTTGTAGCCTGCTCACAGCACAGCCCTGGAAGCAGCAGGGTTTTGCACAGAGGAGGTGGAAAATCATAGGCTGAGGAGTAGGTGGGTTTGTGGGGGGGAAGCACTGGGAAAAGAGGGAATATTTTCAGCTCCTGTAGCCAGCAGCTGAGACCTTTCCTCTTAGGATGACCACCCGGTGCTGGGCTTGGAGGGAATCTCTTTGAGCAGGATCTCACTTCAGAGCAAGCTGCTGCCTGTGGCACAGGGCTCAGCCTTTTGCCTGTCCCAGGCACTGTTGGCAGCATCAGAGCAGGAGGAAGCTTGAGGCTTCTGCATGGATCACAGAATCACAGCATCACAGGGTTGCTTGGGTTGAAAAACACCTAAGATATTAAGTCCAACCTAAGACCACATGGCCATTAAACCATGTGCAGCCTTGCCATGGCCACATGTTTCTTGAACACTTCCAGGGATGGTGACTTCACCACCTCCCTGGGCAGCCTGTTCCAATGCCTGACCACTCTTGCAGCAAAGCAATTGTTCCTAATGTCCACCTGAACTTCTCCTGGCACAGTTTCAGGCCATTTCCTCTTGTTCTATCACCTGATACAAGGGAGAAGAGACTGACTCCCACCTCAGGGAGTTGTGCAGAGCAAATAGGGAGGACAAGCCTTTTTTGGGGAGAGGGAAATTAAGTGGTGGCACAATGGGAGAGTTTTCTCAGGAAGACTCAGGAATCTCCAGGATCCTGGTTCATCTGCTTGTAAGGTTTCATCCTGACTTGTGCAGAGCACCCTAAGCACTGCAGGGAGGTCTGATGACAGGATTATTCTCAGAGGGTGATTACACCCTGCAGTTGACTACCAGTTAAACACCACCTGGCCACAGACCTGTTCCACCTCTTCCAGTTTCACCACATCCAGGATGTTATAAGGGACATAACCAGCCTGCCCGCTCCGGTTCAGCAGCTTCCACCACTGCTTGTTATCTTCCAGCACCTGAAAGGGGAAAAAGAACTTGGCAAGTGAGAACCTCAGGTCTCTGCTTTACCTGAGCAACAGAGAGTGGAAATCACCACAGATAAATGTGGAGTGCTTGGAATAACATCAGTGAGGTCAGGAGCTGTTGCACTCGTCTGAAATTCAGGGCTGGAGTCTTTCATGAAAGGCACCAAAACTTATCCTAATGGTGACAGCAGAGCATCTCTGGGGCACAATAGACCTGGTGTGGGGAGGAACTCATCATTTCTACTTAATTTGAAGGCTTGGGTGGAGAGGAACACAGTGTAGTTCAACCAGGCAAGTGTAGGCTCCTGCACATGGGGAGGAACAAGCCCCTGCACCAGTACAGGTGAGAGGTGACCTGCTGGGAAGCAGCTCCAAGGAGAAGGACCTGGGAGGCTGGGGGACAAGAAGTTGCTCACGAGCCAGCAATGTGCCCTTATGGCCAAGAAGGCCAGAGAAGAAGAGTGGCCAGGAGGTTGAAGGATGTTCTCCTCCCCCTCTATTCTGCCCCACTGAGGCCACAGGTGGAGCACTGTAACTGGTGCCCATTACCCCTTGTTCTGTCACTGGGCACCACTCAGCAAAGCCTGGTCCCATCCTCCTGAAGCCATCCTTGAAGTATTCATCAGCATTGATGAGATCCCCTCAGGCTTCTCCAGGCACACAAGTCCCTCAGCCTTTCTTCATAAGAGAGATGTTTTGGTCCCCTCATCATCTTTGTAGCCCTTGCTGTACCATCTCAAGCAGTTCTGTGTCCTTCTTGGACTGGGGAGCCCAGAACTGCCAACATTCTCCAGCTGCCAACAGTATTGTGCTGAGAGAAAGGTCACAAAAAGGAAGTTTTCATGGAAAACAACTCCTTTGGAAGGGCAGAGAGGTAATCAAGACCCCAGGCCCAGCAAGTGGCTTGTACCCCCAGGGACTTGTTTTCCATCCCTCCTCATTGCTAATGAAATGTGGCCGATGTGTTTCAGCCAAACAAATGCTGCATGCATGCAGCCAGCCTGCTCCAGCTCCATGGAGAACTCTGGATCTGAGCACACCTTTGTGGTTCTGCTCAGAAAACACCTTGAAAGGAGCTTGCACTTGCACCTTCAACCTACCTCCAGGATTTCTCCTTCAGCACCGAGAGCTCGTTGGCATTGCGCGCGTTGAAGTCGTAGCGGATTTTGGCATATCTCTTGGGCAGAGCCTGTGCCTCAACCCCTGCAGGAGAGTGGAAAAGGAGTTTTACTGCAAGCCCATCTAAAAACTAGGGCAATATAATTGGGTGGCAGTGCTGATCTGCTGAGGGTAGAAGGATTCTGGCCAGGCTGGATCCATGGGGTGAGGTGTTTTGGTTCAACAAGGCTGAGTGCTGTGTATTGCACTTGGGTCACAACGACCCCATGAACACATGGGGCTTGGGGCAGAGTGCCTGGAAAGTGCCTGTCAGAAAAGGACCTGGGGTGTTGGTTGACAGCAGCTGAAGATGAGCCAGGGGTGCCCAGGGCCAAGAGGCCACCAGCATCCTGGCCTGGATCAGCAAGAGTGTGGCCAGCAGGAGCAGGGCAGGGATTGTCCCCCTGGATTGGACACTGCTGAGGCCACCCTGGAATCCTAGGTCAATTTTTTTGCCTCTCACTGCAAGAAGGACATTGAGAGGCTGGAGCAGGTCCAGAGAAAGGTCAACAAAGCTGGGGAAGGGTCTGGAGAAGAAGGCTGGGAGGAGCAGCTGAGGGACCTGCAGTTGTTGAGTCTGGAGAAAAAGAGGCTGAGGGGAGACCTGATTTCTCTTTAGAATCTCCCTGAAAGAAGTTGAGCCAGGTGGGGGTTGGTCTCTTCTCCCTTGTATCAGGTGATAGAACAAGAGGAAATGGCCTGAAATTGTGCCAGGAGAGGTTTAGGTTGGACATTAGGAAGAATTTCTTTGCTGCCAGAGTGGTCAGGGTTTGGAACAGCTGCCCAGGGAGGTGCTGGAGTCCCCATACCCGGAGGTGTTCAAGAATATGTGTGGACGTGCACTTGGGGACATGGTTTATTGGCCTTGGTGGTGTTGGTTTGATGGTTGGACTGGATGATCTTACAGGTCTTTCCCAACCCAAACAATTCATGATTCTTAATTCCCAAAACATTTACAGTGTGGAAAAACTGTCTTGCTTTGCTGAATGAGGGGCAGGTAGGAGCTGCTCCAGTGCACCTTCATGGACCGTTCTGCTTATGACCTGCACTTGCCACAGAAATCTCCTGAGTGCCCTAGGCACAGTGGGTCAGATTCCAGTTCATGTCACATTCTGTGTCACTCAGTGCTTCCAGGGCTTGTTCTTAGCCTGGTATTTTTTCCACTGCCAAGCTCTTGGCTTTGGTCAGTGATTTAAAATCTGTCATGTGTGGAAATCTGTCTGCTCTGCTTTTGCTCCTGAGGTGCTGCAAAGCATAAACCCTGACTTTTTGTGACTAAAATCCTGGTTACTGGGCTGAAAAAGCAAGGGCCAGTTCATGCTTAGTTGTGGTTCGTTTGCTGTCTCCACTGGGCACCTCTTTTGGTGGTCTGGCAAAAGCTGAAGCCACTTTCAGTGGTTTGATACACCCCTGGGGCTTTAGTGTTGTCTTTAGCTTGCTTGTTTTGAACTAGAGCAGTGCAGATTTAGATTGGACATTAGGAAGAAGTTCTTCACTATGAGGATAGTGAGGGGCTGGAAAGCAGGTTGCCCAGAGAAGTTGTGGATACTTCATCCCTGACAGTGTTTAGGACGAGGCTGAATGGGCTTTGAGAACTTGGTCTAGTGGAAGGTTGTCCCTGCCCATGGAGTGGGGGTTGGAACTAGATGTCTTTAAGCTCCCTTCCAACCAAGCATTCTGTGATTTGGGACAATTCTTGGTCTAGTCACAGCTATCTGCATATCTAACTTGTAAGTCTGCAGTCTTGGAGCAGACTCTCAGATTAATCCATTGGTCAAGCAAGGGAGTGGTGGCTTAACCCAGCAGGGCCCTGAGGCAGGAGGAGGAGAGCCCCAGTTGGTAGAAATTACTTCTTTTGTGCATCATTCCAAAACGTAAATGAGTCATGAGGAAAGAGTGAGGGTGGAGGAGTTTGAAGCTAAGGTGGACTTGGT
>CM037647.1:14492352-14514750 GCA_015227895.2 Colaptes auratus | reverse complement strand
CAGGGTGTAAAACACTGAGGCCATTTTGCCCAGCTCCTGGGAGTGCCTGGAGCTGCTCCTGAGTACATGAAGGCAAGGGACCCGTAGTGAAGAGGGTCACGACGCTGAGGTGGGAGGAGCAGGTGGAGAAGGCTTTGCGTCGCCCCGCGGCCGAGGGCGTCCTCAGGATGGCCGCCAGGATGTAGGCATAGGAGACCAGGACGGTCAGGTTGGTGAGGAACAGGTTGGAGCCAACCACCACGAACATCAGCATCTTGCTGAGGGTGGGGTCGGTGCGGGCAGGAGATGGCCTGGAGCGGGGGCCCCTCGCAGTAGAAGTGGTTGACGAGGTTCGGACCGCAGAAGAGAGCCGCAGCATGAAGCAGGTGTGGAAGAGAGGCATTGAGGATGCCAGCGAGGTAGGAGCCAGCCACCAGCAGCACACAGACTCTGCTGGACATGGAGGTGGCATAGAGCAGGGGGCTGCAGATGGCCACGTAGCGGTCATAGGCCATGGCAGCCAGGAGTTAGCACTCGTTGGTGCTGAAGACGGCGTAGAAGTAGAGCTGGGTGAGGCACTCCGGTTAGGAAATGACCTTCCTGGCTGCTAGGAGATCTGAGAGCATCCTGGGGTGATGGTGGAGGAGTAGCAGATGTATAGGAAGGACAAGCTGCGGAAGAAGTACATGGGGGTGTGGAGCTGGCGTCCGAGCTGATCAACAGCAGCGTGCCCAGGTTGCCCAGCAGCATGACAGGTAGGTCACCAAGAAGACCACAAAAGGGCAGCCTGGACCTCCTGCTGCTCTGAGAAGCCCACCAACAAATTCAGTGGTGGGGGTGTGATTCTCGTGGCCATCACAAAGCAGAGCTGCGCTGTGGGAGAGCGAGAGGCAGAGAAGCAGAGAGTCAGGTCCCCTCTCACCTGCACTGCTGCGGGGGACCAGGAGCAGCCGCAGACATTTCTCACTGTGCTTGACCAGGACTCTTGGAAAGGGACCTTGGGCATGAGGAAGCTGAGCTCACATGTCCTTGGTGACTTGCCTTCCAGCCACCACCTTGCTGGCATTCTGTGATTAGCTGGTCCAAGCTGCTGCCTCCTCCAGCCCCCCCAGGCAACATGAGCACAGGGCAGAAGAACCTCCTCTGACCTGCTGGCCACACTCTTCCTCAGGGCCCCCAGGAGACCATGATGCTGACAGCCAGCTGGGGCTGAGGGGCCGCTCAGCACAGGCACTGCTGAGTGTCTGGGTGCTCTTTCTCATCCCCTCAGCTGGTGGCCACCTTAAGTGTGGGAAAGCAGCTCACCAACAGCTTGGCTTTGCGCAGATACCTCAGCATGGCTCTTTGCTTCTTGTGAAGGGAGCCTCCTGCCTGAAGTTCTCCCTGACCACTCATTGAGGCTGGGACTCACCTGGCTGCTCACACCTTGGGCTTTTGGTCTGCCAGGGACTCGAGATCTTCCTGAACACTATGTTCTAGGAGGCATACCCCTGTGAAAAGCAGGAAGGACACCAGTGAGTGACCAGGGAAGCTTGCTGCTTATGGGCTTGGCTTGATTGAAAAGGCAAGGGGCTGGTGCTGTCCTCCCTGTGGATCCTTCCTGGGAGCTGTGGCTTTGGGAGCAGCTCCTCAAGGAGAAGACAGGCGTGATAAACAAATGTAATTAGTTTCAGCAGGCTGGATGGGAGCTGAGGAATTCCTCCTGCTGCTTTAGAGAGAACTCTCAACAGTTACTCTAAATAGTAACATTCATTAGCACACAGATCTGGCAGGGTTGGAAGGGACCTCGAGGATCAGCCAGTCCCAACCCCCCCCCTGCCATGGGCAGGGACACCTCACACTACCTCAGTCATCTTTAGTTTGTGATAGAGACGGAATTTTGAGCTGCACAGGAGATTTTCAGTGTCTCTGCTTCCATCTCCTGGAAAGGCATCATTTAGCTCGGCAACACAGGCAATGAAAGAGACTCTGGGGAGAGGACCTCATCAATTCAGCAGGGCAAGTGTAGAGTCCTGCACCTGGGAAGGACAACCCCTGCAGCAGTGCGGTGAGGGTGGCCTGCTGGGAAGCTCCACAGTCAAGGACTGGCAGTGCTGGTGGGCAACAGGCTGCCCATGAGCCAGCAAGGTGGACTCATGGCCAAGAAGGTCTCTTGGGGGACAGGAAGAATAGTGTGGCCAGCAGGTCAAGGAAGGTTCTCCTCCACCTCCATTCTGCCTGCTGAGGTCACATTTGAGTCCTGACTCCAGTTTGGGCTCCCCAGCTCAAGAGAGACTGGGAGCTGCTGGAGGAGCCCAGGGCAGGCCTCTGAAGGTGCTGAGGGGCCTGGAGCAGCTCTGTGAGGAGCAAAGGCTGAGAGCCCTGGGGCTGTGGAGCCTGCAGAAGAGCAGCCCCAGAGGGCAGCTGAGCAATGCTCAGCAGAACTGAAGAGCTGTGGGGGCAAAGAGGCTGGGGCCAGACTCATTCAGTGGTGCCCAGGGAGAGGCCAAGGGGCAGAGGGCAGCAAGTGGCAGGCAGGAGGTTGGCTCTGAAGCTGAGGAGCAAGTGGTTTGGGGTGAGGGTGCTGGAGGCCTGGAGCAGGCGCCCAGAGAGGTTGTGGAGTGTCCTTGTGTGGAGAGCTTGCAGCCCCCCCTGGGCAGTGCTGCTTGTGGCCCTGCTGGGGTGTCCTGCTGGGGCATGGGCTGGTCTGGGCTGGCTGCAGCTCCGCTGGGAGCTGGGGCTGGGGCAGTTGGCGCTGCTGGGGGGGATGGTGGCTGCCCAGCTGCCTCAAGCTACTGATGGGGAAGCTGGTTGGATCTTGTTTCATCTCCTCCCCAAAACGTGCTTTGGGGCTGTTGCATGTCCATGCCCAGCTGGACTATAAAGCACTGATCAAAGCTGCTTCCCCTCTCACTCTGAGCAGGTGCTTTTGAGGGGCTCCCAGGCACCACACAGTGGGATGAAGCTCTCCCCCTTTACAAAAGAGGACTGGTTAATTATTTCTTGGTGCATGCAAATTGAGTTAGTTTACATTCAGATGAACTCTTTGGGCCATGCCCTGAGTGCTCCTGCCCTGTGCAAAGCCCACAGCTGCCATCTGGCCCTCACCCTTCTCTGCAGCGAGGCAGTGGAGAAAATCCCTGCCCTTCCTCCACAACAATCCTTCTGCCCCTGATGGAGGGGGTGTGGGGGTTAAAATAGACCCAAATGAGCCCAGAGCAGGTGAATCAAAGCCTCCACTCACACTGCTGTCTCCATAAGGAGAAGCCAGGGTGACGAATTCCAGCGTGAAAGGCACGTGCCTCCAGGGCTAAGATGATTCAACCTCTGCAGGCTGAAGCAGAAACAATGAATAAGCTGCAGCTGGAAATTAGACTTTGCCACCCTGGAGAGGAGACAGAAAGGGATGGTTGGGGGAGGTTTGGCCCTCAGAGCCATCAAATGGGTTGGGCATGTCTGAATAGCACCTCTAGCCAGAAGGCTGGGGGCTCTCTGTGGCACCAGCAGCAGCTGACAGCCCTGGGAAACGCCAGGACCGCCAGAACAAGTTCCTGCATGATGGCTCCTGGCAGCTGAGTGTTGTCAGGGGGATAAAACTCCTCCTTGCTCCTAGGTGAAGGAGAATGGTGGCCCCCAGGCTGGCAGCTGTCCCATGGGTAAGACCTGTCCAGCAAAGCCCAGGGGGTCTGTGTGCAGGACATCTGAAGAAGCCCTGTGCTGCCCTCCCACAAAGGCTCTCTTTGGGCAAAGCAGGGAAGGCAGCTCCTCAGGCTTAGTGTACCAAAGCGAAACCTTGGGCTTAGGCAGGTTGAAAAGAAGCCATGGAAGGCATTGTCCCTCTCTCCATGCAGCCTTTATTTCTCTGCCTCCTCCTGCTCAGCCACCTCTTTCAGGCCACAGAACTGAAGGTTGTTTTAACATCAGCTTTCCCTTTGCTCAGGAGTATCAACTGGCACACAGTGGTGGAGTGGTTCGGTTGGAGGAGACCTTGAAGGTCAAGAGTCCACCCTTAGCCAGCACTGCCAGGGCACCACCAAACCATGGCCTGAGCTCAGCACCACAGCTCCATGGCTCTGAAAGCCCTCTCCAGGGGAGGGAATTCCAGCACTGCCCTGAGCTGCTCATGAGTTCATTCCCCGCAGAGCTTCTCTGAGGCTGTGCTGCCAGGATTCCGTCAGGTGTCAACCTCGTTTCCTCCTGCGTGGCAGGGGATGCCTGCTGTGGTCTGGCTAGAGCTGGACCTGTGGGAGTAGATGTAGGAGAGGAGCCTGTTGGCATCCCTCCTGAGGATGCTCCTCACCTCTCTGTTCCTCAGGCTGTAGATGAAAGGGTTGAGCATGGGGGTCACCAGGGTGTAGACGACAGAGGCTGCTTTCCTTTGATGTTCCACCCTGCTGGAGAAGGGGTGGAAGTACAAGAAAGCTGCAGGGCCATAGTAGAAGGCCAACAGCCACGAGGTGTGAGGTGCAGGTGGAGAGAGCTCTGTGCCTGCCCTGTGTGGGGGGCATGCTGCAGACGGTGAGCAGGATGCAGGCGTAGGAGACGGCGATGGCCGAGAGGGAGGTGGTGACGACGAAGCCGATGGCCGTGACCATCACCACCTCGTTGAGCCAGGTGTCGGAGCAGGAGAGGAGCAGGAGGGTGGCAGCTCGCAGTAGAAGTGGTTGACCACTTTGGGGCCGCAGAAGAGAGGCTCAGAGGCCACTGGTGTGCGCCAGGGCGTTGAGGCTCCCAGCGGCGTAGGAAGCCAGCACCAGCTGGCCGCCGAGCCCGTGGGCCATGGCGGAGGAGTAGTGCAGGGGCTGCTGGATGGCCAGGAAGCGGTCATACGCCATCACGGCCAGGAGGAAGGCTTCTGTGGTGCCAAAGGCTGCGAAGAAGCAAAACTGGGTGATGCAACCCCGGAAAGAAATGACATTGCCCCCTGCAAGGAGGCCGGAGAGGAGCTTGGGCGTGATGGAGGAGGAGTAGCAGACTTCCAGGAAGGAGAAGTGGCTGAGGAAGAAGTACATGGCACGTGAAGCTGAGAGTGGGCCTTGATGAGGACGATCATCCCCAGGTTCCCCAGCAGGGTGTGATGTAGAGGAGTAAGAACCCACAAAGAGCAGCTCCTGCAGGTCGGGGAAGCCCAAGAGGACAAACTCGGTCACGGCCGAGTGTTTGCCCCCCAGCCATTCTCCTGGTGCCACTACAGAGGGGACAAAGGAACACAGGGAAGGGCTGAAATCATTTCTCCCAGCTCTCAGGGAGATGGCAGGCCAGGGAGAGTGTGGAGACTCCCCCTCTGAGGGGATTCCAGACCCTCCCCCCACCTTCTGGCCATTGTGCTCCTGGGCGAGCTGCTGCGGGTGCCCTGCCGCAGGAGAGGCTTGGACTGGGTGATCCCCAGAGGTCCCTTCCAATCCTGCCATGCTGGGATTCTGTCAGGAGCTAGCACAGGAATGGGAGTTCCTGGCTGAGGACAACGAGAAGGGGGAGAAGGGGGAAGAGGGAGAAGGGGAAGAGGGAGAAGGGGGGAAGAGAGAAGGGGAAAGAGAGAGAAGGGGGGGAAGGGGGAGAGGGGAAGAGGGGGAAGAGGGGGAAGAGGGAGAAGGGGGAGAAGGGGGAAGAGGGAGAAGGGGGAAGAGAGAAGGGGAAAGAGAGAGAAAGGGGAGGGAGAAGGGGGAAGAGGGGGAGGAGGGGGAAGGGAGAAGAATTAACCAGGTTGGAAAAGACCTCAGAGATCATCGAGTCCAACCTCTCACCCAACACCATCTGATCAACTCAACCATGGCACCAAGTGCCTCATCCAGGCTCCTCTTAAACTCCACCAGTGATGGTGACTCCACTTCTTCAGGGGAGAAATAAATCAAGCAGAGAGTTACCCACAGAGGGCAGGCTGGAGATCAAAAAAGTAACCTCTTGACAAATGATTTATTGAGCAAAGAAGAGCCATGGCTTAAACCCTAAAGCCTTGACCCATTCTGGAAGGACTGGAGCCAGCAGAGGTCTTGCAGCACTGCTTCCCAGGAGGTTCCTGCTTCTGCAGGGGCTGGACAGCCGGGTTAAGGAAGCTCTTCCCCAGGCAGCCAGCCAGACTGCCTCAGAAAGCTCTGCCAGGGTCCCTCGTGCTGCTCAGCAGCCCTCTGGAGTCGTTCTCGGGGTGACACTCACCACTCCCTGAGCTGGAGTTCCACACAAGCTCCATCGAAGGCAGGGTCCCTCCTGCAGCCTCCAGCGGAGCTGGAAGGCTTAAGCTTTACCCTGCACCCAGGGGAGAGAGTCCCAGAGGGTCTCTGGGACAGCTGAAGGCCCCCTGAGCGCTGCCTGAGGAGCTCGGAGCCAACACCCAGGCTGCCCTCGGAGCCTTGCAGGGGGGAGCCCTCGGGGAGCAATCAGAAGCGCTGCGGGGGGGGAGCCCGAGGGACGCAGCCTGTGTGCACAGCGCTGCCGCTGGGGAGGAGCAGAAGGCGAGGCGCTGAGGTCGTCCTGAAGGGCAAAATGCAGCCAGACCAGAATGGGGGAGTGGGAGGGATCGGAGAGAGCTCACGCTGCTGTGGGTGGAAGGGGCTTTGAAAGGCACATTCTAGTCCAGCCAGCAGGGACAGCCCCAACCGCAGCAGGTTGCTCAGAGCCCCAACCAGCCTGAGCTGCAGTGGTGCCAGGGCTGGGGCAGCTCCCAGCTCGCTCTGGGCAGCCTGGGACAGGCTCTCCCCACCCTCAGAGGCAAACACTTCTCCCTCCTCTCCTGTCTGAAGCTCCCTCTGCTAGTTCCAAACCATCAGCCCTTGTCCTGGCACAGCAGACCCTGCTCCAAAGTCTGTCCCCAGCTTTCTTCTTGATCCCTTTAAGTACTGAAAAGCCACCAGAAGCCCCTCTGCATCCTTTTATTCTCCAGGAACATGAGAGAAAACAAAGAACAACGAAAAGAAGCCCAACTCTAAATATGTTGCCAGGAGTTAGAGCAGTCCCCAGACACAGCACCTGCAAGGGTGCAGCTCTCACACATTCATAGAGCCTCTGACAGCCTCTCTCCAGGGGTAGGAGACATCACCCACCCCTGTGTCAGGACAGCAAACTCGGACTCAGGCAGCTCTGGACAGTCACAATCAGGTGCAGGAATTCCCCACCTGGAGCTGAGGAGCAAGTGGTTTGGGGTGAGGGTGCTGGAGGCCTGGAGCAGGCTGCCCAGAGAGGTTGTGGAGTGTCCTTGTGTGGAGAGCTTGCAGCCCCCCCTGGGCACTGTGCTGCTGGGCAAGCTGCTGGGGGTGCCCTGCTGGGGCAGGGGGCTGGGGCTGGCTGAGCTCCTGAGCTCCCTTCCAACCCCCCCATGCTGGGACTCTGGGGACTGGAGTGGGTACTGGGCACCTTCTGGGGTCCATGCCATGGAGGGCAGCCGAGCTGATAGGAGGAGCAGGAGCAGAAACAGCCTGGGTGGGAGAGTAGGAGTGGAGTGGAGTGGAGTGGAGTGGAGTGGAGTGGAGTGGAGTGGAAGAGACCTTTGATATCATCCAGTCCAACTATCACCCAGCACCATCTAATCAACTCAACCATGGCACCAAGCACCCATCCAGGCTCTTCCTAAACACCTCCAGGGATGGGGACTCCACCACCTCCCTGGGCAGCACATCCCAAGGGCCAATCTCTCTTGCTGGGAAGAATTTCTTCCTCACCTCCAGCCTAAACCTCCCCTGGCACAGCTTGAGACTGTGTCCTCTTGTTCTGCTGCTGGTTGCCTGGGAGAAGAGACCAACCCCCACCTGGCTACAGCCTCCCTTCAGGTAGCTGCAGATGGCAAGGAGGTCTCCCCTGAGCCCCTGCAGGCTCACTGCCTGCAGTCTACCAGCAGCTCAGCTGCCACATTTTGGGGATGTTCTGCTAGGTTCTCCCAGCCCAGCTTGGGTGTCCTTTGGTTTTAGTTGCAGAGAGCAATGAGGTCTCCCCTGAGCCTCCTCTTCTGCAGGCTAAGCAACCCCAGCTCCCTCAGCCTCTCCTCACAGGGCTGTGCTCCAGACCCCTCCCCAGCTTTGTTGCCCTTCTCTGGACACCTTCCAGCATCTCTGAGAGCCCAGAACTGGACACCACAGGACTCAGTTTTGCTCCAGGCTGCCAGGAGCAGCCATTGTGCTGCTGGGCAAGCTGCTGTGGGTGCCCTGCTTCAGCAGGGGGCTTGGGCTGGCTGCTCTCCAGAGGTCTCTTCCAACCTCCCCCATGCTGGGATTTCAATCAGCCATTTCTTTTTACCCCTCTATTCTTTTTGTCCTCCCTGCCCCCCATCTGCTGGTGGCAGATCCCTTGGTGTCCACACTGCCACCATTTCCCTGCTGTCCTTTTCCTTCCTCTGCTCCTCTTCAGGGTTTAAGAAATGACTTCTTCTCCTGCTGTGCACTGGAGGTGACCTCAAACCCTGTGACCTGCCCATCTGAGAGATGAGTCCTTCTCTCTCTTCCCTTCTCACTTCCCTCTTTCCATCAGCCCTTGCTGCTGGCCCTCTCCCACCGCTGACACGACCAGGACCATTGCCTCACAGCGATTCCTCTCCTCCCCTCAGGCCCTCTTGGGCAGCTTTTACTTCCCCATTCACAGAACCACAGAACACATCAGGGTGGAAGGGACCCTCAGAGGTCACCTTGTCCAAGCCTCCCTGCACTCAGCAGGGACATCCTTCAAAGAAAGGCTTGGATGTGGCCCTTGGAGCCACGGTTTAGCTGTCAGGAGGTGTTGGCTGCGAGGCTGGACTTGATCTCGGAGGTCTTTTCCAACCTGGTTGGTTCTGTGATTCTCTGATCTCCAACCAGAGCAGGCTGCTCAGGGCCCCAGCAAGTTTGACCTTGAATGCCTGCAGGGATGAAGCCTCAACCACCTCTTTGGGCAACCTGTTCCAGGATGCCACTACCCTCCTTGTGAAGAGCTTCCTTCCTCCCTCTGGCTCCTGGGAAGGGCCTTAGGCTGCAGGTCAGAGCTCCTCTGCAGGAGGTCTCTGGACCAACTGCTTCCTGATTGTGTGCCAGCCCACGGCATGGCTCAAGAGCCCCCAGGAAAGGAGGTTGCAGTGCTGGATACTCCTCCCCCAGCTCTGTACCTCACCCCCTTGGAGCCCCATGAGGAGTCTCCCACCACAGCCATGGGCAGGTGGCAACCCTGCAGAGTCAGGAGTCGGTTGGGCACAGCTGACCACCAGTTCCCCAGCCAGCCCCAGAGCTGGTTGCACAACAGGCAAAACCCTTTGGCTTTGGAGAGCAGCAGCAGCTCCATCAGGAAGCCACAGCCAGCAGAGCAAAGGCTCTGGGCCACAGACTTGGGGTTTGAGGACACTGAGAGTTTGTGCTGCCATTCAGTGAGACCTGGGGGAGAGAAGCCTCATGGAGTTCAGCCAGGGCAAGGGGAGGGTCCTGCAGCTGGGGAGGAACAACCTCCTGCAGCAGTGCAGGGGAGGGGTGGCTGATGGGAAGCAGCTCCAAGGAGAAAGACCTGGCAGTGCTGGGGGACAACAAGTTGCCCATGAGCCAAGAAGGTCGATGGTCTCCTGGGGGGCATGAAGAAGAGTGTGGCCAGCAGGTCAAAGGAGGTTCTTCTGCCCTGCTGAGGTCACACTTGGAGTCCTGGGTCCAGTTCTGGGCTCCCCAGTTCAAGAGAGACTGGGAGCTGCTGGAGAGAGTCCAGGGCAGGCTCTGAAGGTGCTGAGGGGTCTGGAGGAGCAAAGGCTGAGAGCCCTGGGGCTGTGGAGCCTGCAGAAGAGCAGCCCCAGAGGGCAGCTGAGCAATGCTCAGCAAGAGCTAAGGAGCTGTGGGGGGCAAGAGGCTGGGCCAGACTCTGTCAGGGTGCCCAGGGAGAGGCCAAGGGGCAGAGGGCACCAAGTGGCAGACAGGAGGTTGGCTGTGAAGCTGAGGAGCAAGTGGTTTGGGGTGAGGGTGCTGGAGGCCTGGAGCAGGCTGCCCAGAGAGGTTGTGGAGTGTCCTTGTGTGGAGAGCTTGCAGCCCCCCTGGGCACTGTGCTGCTGGGCAAGCTGCTGGGGGTGCCCTGCTGGGGCAGGGGGCTGGGGCTGGCTGAGCTCCAGAGCTGCCTTCCAATCCTGCCACGCTGGGACTCTGGGGGGCTGCAGTGGGTACTGGGCACCTTCTGGGGTCCATGCCATGGAGGGCAGCCGAGCTGGTAGGAGGAGCAGGGGCAGAAGCAGCCTGGGTGGGTTTTTGCTCCAGACTGCCAGCCCCAGGTTAAACAACAGCCAGGGGATCGTCAGGAAGCTTTGGGAACAAAGGAGGATTCATCTGATGGAAGTGCCTGTTAGTTTTGTGCCCTTTGAGCCTGGCTTGATTGAATCCAGCTGAGCAGCTCTCTCCAGCCCAGGCTAGCACAGGGCTCCAGGACAGCCCTGGGGCTAAGCTCCAGATTGCATCACCGTGGTGCTGACAGGAGCTGCAGGTAATACCCAAACTGGAGTATTTTTGCTTTGTGTCATGCAGGGAACCTTTCAGCTCTGCCTAAAGCACCAGGAGAAGGTTGCCAAGCCTCCAAAGCTCCTGTGACCCCCTCCTGACCAGGGCACTGAGGAGACCCTGGCTGTTGCTGCTGCCAAGAGGTGTGGTGAAAGGAGAGGTGTGGTGAAAGCAGAGGAGCAGCTGGGTGGAAGTTCCTTGCCCTTGGGGGACTGAGATCTCCAGATGCTTTCAAAGTGCACCTGAAGATCCTCATAAGAGCACCCAAATAACCTCATTAACTGAGATGAGGGCTTTTTTAGCTCCTTCAGGCATCCTGGGGAGCCTTTGAGCCCCAGAAGAGTGCCAAAGCCCACAGCAGGTCGTTGTCTTGTCTCTGAACTTCTTAGTTTGGAGAAGGAGTGTCCCCAGAGGAGATGATCTCAGCTGGAGTGAGCCCCAGGGCTCTGGGCTCCCTTCAGAGCACACCAACAGAGCACTGTCACAGCCACTGCTTGAGCAGAGATCATTACAAATCCACAAGTGCCATGTGGGGCATCATCCTGCCAGGGAGCTGAGGAGGAAGGACCTCAGCAACGTGGCACAGGCCCCCTGGAGAGGTGCATCAACAACCCAGGCAGCACAGATGATCCTTCTGCCCACCTTAAATGTCTGATACTCACCCCACAGCTGGCAGTGTGGCTGCAAGGAGACCCCAGAGCACTGTGGTAACCTTGCTGAAGCTGAGGCAGATACCATCATAGAACTGCCAGGGCTGGAAGGGAGCTCCAGGCTCAGCCAGCTCCAACCTCCCTGCCATGGCCAGGGACACCTCACACTGCAGCAGGCTGCTCACAGCCACCTCCAGCCTGGCTGCAAACACCTCCAGGCAGGAGGCTGCCACCACCTCCCTGGGCAGCCTGTGCCAGGCTCTCACCACCCTCCTGGGGAACAACTTCTTCCTCACAGCCGATCTCAATCTCCCCATTGCTAGTTCTGCTCCATCCCCCCCAGCCCTATCCCTCCCTGACACCCTCAGAAGTCCCTCCCCAGCTTTCCTGGAGCCCCCTGCAGATCCTGGAAGGCCACAATGAGGTCTCCTCAGAGCCTTCTCCTCTCCAGACTGAGCAACCCCAACTCCCTCAGTCTGTCCTCACAGCAGAGCAGCTCCAGCCCTCTGCTCCTCCTCGTGGCCCTTCTCTGGACACCTTCCAGCCCCTCCAGATCCTTCCTGGCACAGAGGCTCCAGAGCTGGACCCAGAGCTCCAGGTGGGGTCTCAGCAGAGCAGAGGGGCAGAATCCCCTCCCTGGCCCTGCTGGCCACACTTCTCTGGCTGCAGCCCAGGCTCTGCTTGGCTCTCTGGGCTGTCAGTGCTCCCTGCTGGCTCCTGTTGAGCTTCTCCTCCCCCAGCACCCCCAAGGCCTTTTCTCCAGGGCTGCTCTCAAGCCAGTCCCTGCCCAGCCTGTATCAGTGCTTGGGATTGCCCTGCCCCAGCTGCACTTGGTCTCGTTGAGCCTCATGAGGTTGTCATGGGCCCAGCTCTGCAACCTGTCCAGGGCATCATTTGAGGTTCACAAACCCTTCCAGAGCCAGGTCCTCAACCTTCCTTTCCTCTCCAGCAGAGCAAACTCCGCGGGGGTGGTGTGCTGCCGCGATGAGCCTTGGCAGGTCTGGTCCTGCCTGGAGCCGAGTCCCCTCCTTCCTCCTGGCTGTCAGCATCTCCTCTCACACCTCCTCATCTCCCCTCTCAATACCAGCCCCGTGGCCACGGCTCAGCTGACAGCAGGAGATGGATGGGGCCGCGGCAGCGCCGCGGGGCAGGGGACGCGTGCAGGGCCGTGATGGACACGGGGGGTCTGGGGAGATGATCCCTCCCTGCCCCGCAGCGAGCCCGATCCCAGCGGCCGGCCCTGCCCACGCAGCCCCCTGGCAGCGCCGCGGGGGAGGGGAGGGGGGCCGGCGAGGAGCCTCTCTGTTGGGATGGTCATGGGAAGGATTTAAGCATCGAGCCCCAGAGCAGAAGTGAAGGTTGAGTCCTTCAGGATCTCAGCCCTTAGCTGCTGCCACCCTCACTGGGGACAAAAAAGCCCCATGGAGATGTCCCCTCTTGCCTCCAGACCCATCCCCAGAGCTCCAGCAGCCCTCACCCCAGTGTTCCAACCATGGAATGGTTTGGGTGGGAAGGGAACCTTTCAAGATCATCTCCACCACCACCCCCCTGCCAGTCAGCAGCCTGAGGTGATGTCCACAGCCCCACTGCAGCTTGGATGGGAGTGGGGGGCTGTGGGGTAGTCCCTCTGCTACCCCCCCCCCCCCCCATCATTCCCCTCCCCACACTCATCCCTTGTCCCCACGGCACCAGACTGTCCCCATCCATCTCTGGCTGTCACAGTGAGCATCATGGTGGGAGCTGTGGGGCGGAGGGGGCTCAGAGGGGGGAGTGCTCAGGTACCAGGGAAGAGTCAGGACCAGCTTGGGGATGGATGAAGGAAAGGAAGGGGAGGGAGGGGATGTTTTCCTCCCCACCACCTCCCCCCCTGCAAGCAGCCAGCACGTTGCAGATGCCTCAACACCTCCACCTTGGGCTTTCATTCCAGGTGGTGACAAGGAGCTGTTGGCTTTGCCCAAGGGAGAAGGTTGGAGAAGCCCCCCCATCTCCCCCCACACCCCCAGACAAGGAGATCCCAAGAGAACTGCAACCCCCCAGCCCAAGGTACCCCAAGATCCAGCTGGGGAGTGGTGGTGGTCCCAGCGGCGCCCACCTCTCACCTCTCATCCATCATCATCGCATCAAGGCAGGTCTGGGGAGGAGGCTGTGCTCCGGTCCCAGCGTCTCCACCCCCAAACTGGGGCATAAAACCCCCAGCTGGCTGCAGGGGGGGACAGTCTGGAGCTGGTGCTGCACTGGGAGGGGGCTTGGGCAGGGTCTCCACCGCTGCCGTGCTGGAGGAAGGAGACGCAGACAGCTTCTGCCCACCCGCTGCACCCATGGCAGGTAAAACCCCTCCCTGGGGATGCTCCTCGGGACCCAGAGCTGGGGTCCTGGGGTGGGTTGGGGGTGTGCTGGATCACCCAGCCCTGCAAGGGGGGGGGGTGGGGTGTGAGGGGGAGAGCAACCCCGCTGTGGGGGGGCTGAGGGGACAGGACTCCGCTGGTCCTCCAACCGCGCACGGATGGGAGGCGATGGGGTGGCTGGGGGTGCAGGGGGGCTGCTCCCACAGCTGGTCCCCAAACTCCTCCACCTCTCCACAGCCTTCCTGGGGGGCCAGGGGAAGGGTTCCCCTGCGGTCCCAGCCTGGGGTGGGCCGGCGAGGGCCTGGGGAGCAGCGGGAAGAACCGGCGTGTGTGCCACGCCGCGGCGCGGCTGGAGATGGGCAGCCTCTGGGAGGAGTTCAACCGCCTGGGCACCGAGATGATCGTCACCAAGGCAGGCAGGTAGGGACTGCAGCCGGCTGGGGGGGGCCGGGGCTGGGGGGAACACCTCCAGGTGAGGTCACACCTCAAATCCTGCATTCAGTTTGGGGCCACTCGCTCCAAGAAGGACATCGAGGGGCTGCAGAGGGTCCAGAGCAGGGCAACCAAGCTGGGGAAGGGTCTGGAGAAGAGGGCTGGGGAGGAGCAGCTGGGGGAGCTGGGGGTGGTGAGCCTGGAGCAAAGGAGGCTGAGGGGAGAGCTGCTGGCTCTCTGCAGCTCCCTGCAAGGAGGCTGCAGCCAGGTGAGGGTTGGGCTCTTCTGCCAAGGAACAAGTGACAGGACAAGAGGGAATGGCCTCAAGTTGCCCCAGGGCAGGTTTAGGTTGGCCATGAGGAGCAATTTCCTGCCCTTGAAGGTTGTCAAGGTCTGGCCCAGGCTGCCCAGGGCAGTGCTGGAGTCTCCATCCCTGGAGGGGTTTCGGAGCCATGGACCTGCGGTGCTGAGGGCCACGGTTTGGTGCTGCCCTGGCAGTGCTGGGTGAAGGCTTGGCCTCCACTATCTGAAACCAGACCAATTCCATCACTCTCTGCTCTCCACCCCTGTTCCCCCCAGGAGGATGTTCCCCACCTTCCAGGTGAAGCTGTCAGGCCTGGACCCACTGGCCGACTACGTCCTTCTCATGGACTTCATCCCCCTGGATGACAAGAGATACAGGTGGGGGACACAGCTGTGGGGAGGCCGGGCTTGGGGAGCAGATCCTGGCGGTGCTGAGCCCTCCCTGGCGCCCCTCCTGCCCCCAGGTACGCCTTCCACAGCTCCTCCTGGCTGGCAGCAGGACGAGCTGACCCAGCAGCCCCCGGCCGCGTCCACTTCCACCCCGACTCGCCGGCCAAGGGCGCGCAGTGGATGCGCCAGATCGTCTCCTTCGACAAGCTCAAGCTCACCAACAACCTCCTGGATGACAATGGCCACGTGAGGACCTCACCCTGGGCTGGCAGATGGGGGGCTGGGGGGGACACAAGCTCCATCTCTCCTCAGACCGCCACCTGCCAGCCAGCTGCCCGTGCCGCGCCGCAGTCCATAGAGGAGAACAGGGGGTTTGGGGTCTGCTGGAGGTGGCTTGGGGGTCTTCAGGAAGTGGTTTGGGGTCTTCTGGAGGTTCTTGAGAAGTTCTTCAGGTTCTTTGAGGGTCACTGGGGTCACAGATAGCGTTGGGTGATAGGTTGGACTCGATGATCTCAGAGGTCTTTTCCAACCTGGTTAATTCTGTTCTGTCTTGAGGTGGTTTGGGATCTCCTCAAGGTTCTTGAGATGTTCTCCAGGGGGCTTCAGGAACCACTCCGGTGAGACCCCACCTGGAGCACTGTGTCCAGGTCTGGAGCCTCTGTGCCAGGAAGGATCTGGAGGGGCTGGAAGGTGTCCAGAGAAGGGCCATGAGGAGGAGCAGAGGGCTGGAGCTGCTCTGCTATGGAGACAGACTGAGGGAGTTGGGGTTGCTCAGTCTGGAGAGGAGAAGGCTCCAAGGAGACCTAACTGTGGCCTTCCAGGATCTGCAGGGGGCTCCAGGAAAGCTGGGGAGGGACTTTTAAGGGTGTCAGGGAGTGATAGGACTGGGGGGGGGAGCAAAACTAGCAATGGGGAGATTGAGATTGGCTGTGAGGAAGAAGTTGCTCCCCATGAGGGTGGTGAGAGCCTGGCCCAGGCTGCCCATCACATGATCTGACTAAACAGCTCCTGCTCCACCACTGTGACCGGTTTAGGCTGTGCCTTTAAGAAAGGGACAGTTGCTGAACACTCTGGCTGAATGTTTTTGATATTTAAATGACAACAAGATAGTCTAATTTTCACCCTACCACAACCACCACCACTGCTGCACCCATTCCAGAGCTGGGGGCAAGACCCTCACCAGCCGAGCTACCACCCAGAGGAGCTCAGCCCCAGTAAGGAAGCCCAGGCAGCACCCATGGGTGATACTGAAGGAGCCATCAGTCATTGCCCTACCTGACCGGGGGGCCACCAGGCCCCCCGGCCTTTGTTGTCACCACCACCATCACCCAGTGTGCAGCAGGGGCACTCACCAGAGATGAGAGGAGGATCCTCCAGCCCAGAAGGGCTCAGCTTGGGGCTTCTGCCTTTCCTGGGAGGCATTAAATGGGGGAGTGGGTGGGGAGGGCCAAGTGGCCACACCTGGGGTGGGAGGAGACTCCAACAGAGCCCAGGTGCTCTGGGATTCGAGGGGAAAAAGGGGCAGGGGAGGGACTTTTGAGGGTGTCAGGAAGGGATAGGACTGGGGGGAATGGAACAAAACTAGAAATGGGGAGATTGAGATTGGATGTGAGGAAGAAGTTGTTCCCCAGGAGGGTGGTGAGAGCCTGGCCCAGGCTGCCCAGGGAGGTGGTGGCAGCCTCCTGCCTGGAGGT
Source organism: Colaptes auratus (assembly GCA_015227895.2). Classification (NCBI taxonomy): domain Eukaryota; kingdom Metazoa; phylum Chordata; class Aves; order Piciformes; family Picidae; genus Colaptes; species Colaptes auratus. The sequence continues at coordinate 14,498,563 of CM037647.1, read as the reverse complement.
GTTTGCAGCCAGGCTGGAGGTGGCTGTGAGCAGCCTGCTGCAGTGTGAGGTGTCCCTGCCCATGGCAGGGGGTTGGAGCTGGCTGAGCCTGGAGGCCCCTTCCAACCCTGACAATTCTCTGAGTCTCTTCACGGGGTGGGGGGCCTCCAGCCCACCTGCCTTCTCCATCCCCTCCCCCCCAGATCATCCTGAACTCCATGCACCGCTACCAGCCTCGCTTCCACGTGGTGTTCGTGGACCCCCGGCGGGACAGCGAGCGCTTCGCCCACCAGAACTTCAAGTCCTTCAGCTTCCCTGAGACCCAGTTCATGGCGGTGACAGCTTACCAGAACCACCGGGTGAGCCTCGGGGTGGGCTGGGGGGACGCGGAGGTGACCACCCCCCACCCCCCCCGCACCTACCCGGGGACCCCCTGACCCTGCTGCCCTCCGCAGATCACCCAGCTGAAGATCGCCAGCAACCCCTTCGCCAAGGGCTTCCGGGACGGTGACCCTGAGCCGTGGTAAGGCCCCACCCTGATGCCACCCTGACACCACCACCAGGGGCTCTGTGCCCCTCCTCCACCTCCCCCAGCCCCCCCACCACCACCAACCCATCTCTCTTACAGGTGTGGGGTGCCCGCAGGGTCCCTGCTGGGTGCCGTGCCCCGTGCCCGCACCACCACCTTGCCCTCCCACCATGAGAAGCAGGAGAAAGGTAGAGGGTCTGGGGGCGGTCCTGAGCCCTTGCTGCTGTCTTTGCCCCCCCCAGGGGCTCCCCACAGCCGGGGGGCACTGGTCACCACTGTTCCCCCCCAGCCAGCTCCCCCCAGCTTTCCTGAGCTGCCCACATCCCCCTTCCAGCCCCTCACCTGCCCCCCTGGTGTCTACGTGGGGGGCAACCCCGCACCCTGCCCTACCCCCTGCCCACCTTCCCCCCACTCAGCACCTACAGCACCCCCACCCACCCCCATTTTGGCTATGGGCAGCAGTGATGGGGTGGGGGGGCACCCAAGGACCCCCATCCCCCCAGCACTCCCCCAGGACCCCCACACCCGGCCCATGACAGAGGGGATGGAGGAGGAACAGGGATGGTTTTATTCGCTGGTGGGCACGATGCTGCTCCTCAACCTTGGGGTTTGGGGGGGGGAGCAATTCTTGTTCCCCAGTGGAGTAGGGGGGGAGAACTTGGTCCAGGTGGTGCTCCAAGCCCTCCCCCATCCTCCCAGCATCTTCATGGCACAGCTACTCCCAGTGGTCAGGCGTGAAGGTGAAGGGGCACAACTTGTACCCAGCGCCCACGTAGAACTTGTTCTGGAACTCCACCCTGGAGGAGAAGGGCTGGTGAGGAGCCAGGGCGGGGGCTGGGGGGGGATATCCATCACCCTGTCATCATCATCACCGTCCCCCCGCGCCGAGCCCGGCAGGAGGGCTCACCAGTGCAGGCGCAGGGCGTGGAGGAAGGCAGAGAGCCCCTCCATCACCAGGAGGATGGCGACGGTGAGCACGGCGAAGGCGGCGAAGACCGGCACCAGCAGCACGCCGCCCGCGTAGCCCAGCCGCACGAAGCCGCTGCGCATCACCATGCTCCACAGCACCTCCGACAGCTCTGGCAGGGAAGGGGCGCGGGGTTGGCCTCTGCACACTCACACGCAGTCAGCCAGGTTGGAAGAGACCTCCCAGACCAAGTCCAACCCATCACCCAGCCCTAACTGACCAACCAGACCGTGGCACTGAGTGCCCCACCCAGGCTCTTCCGAAACACCTCCAGGGACCTCGACCCCACCGCCTCCCTGGGCAGCCCAGCCCAAGGGGCAATCTCTCTGGCTGGGAAGAACTTCTTCCTAACATCCAGCCTGAACCTCCCCTGGCACAGCTTGAGACTGTGGCCTCTTGTTCTGGTGCTGGGGGCCTGGGACAAGAGACCAACCCCCAGCTGGCTACAACCTCCCTGCAGGGAGTTGGAGAGAGCAAGAAGGTCTCCCCTGAGCCTCCTCTTCTGCAGGCTAAGCAACCCCAGCTCCCTCAGCCTCTCCTCACAGGGCTGTGCTCCAGACCCCTCCCCAGCCTTGTGCTCCAGACCCCTCCCCAGCTGCTTTGCCCTTCTCTGGGCACCTTCCAGCATCTCAACAGCTTTCCTAACCTGAGGGGCCCAGAACTGGACACAGGACTCAAGGTGTGGCCTAACCAGTGCTGACACAGGGCACATGACCTCCCTGCTCCTGCTGGCCACACTATTCCTCATACAGGCCAGGATGCCATTGGCCTTCTTGGCCACCTGGGCACACTGCTGGCTCATGTTCAGCTCCTGTCAACCACTACCCCCCAGGTCCCTCTCTGCCTGCACTCCAGCCACTCTGTCCCCAGCCTGTAGCACTGCATGGGGTAGTTGTGGGCAATGTACAGAACCCAGCCCTTAGATGTGTCAAATCTCGTGCCCTTGCCCTCTGCCCATCTCTCCAGCCTGGCAAGTCCCCCTGCAGAGCCCTGCTAGGTGTTCCAGGGCAGATGTGGCTGGGGAGGAGGTTCAGGGGGGCACTCACGGGCGTGGGCCAAGCTGAGCGCCCAAAGCCGGAGGTAGGAGGCGGTGTTGGAGATGCAGCCCAAGCAGTACTCGATGGTGTGGATGGCCTGGTGCATGAAGAGCTCAGCCAAGTCCAAGTGCTGTGGAGACAGTGGGACAGCACTGACCACAGGGTCAGCCAGCTCGGAAGAGACCTCCGAGACCATCAAGTCCAGCTGATCACTCAGCCCTAACTGATCAACCAGACCGTGGCACTGAGTGCCTCATCCAGCCTCTTCTGAACCACCCCCAGGGGCGTCCACCCCACCACCTCCCTGGGCACGGTCACCACTTCCTGAGCCCCTTGGGTTGGTGTCCCTCACCTTGGCACCGGGGCTGTGCCCCCCGCTCTCCACGTCCTCTTTGGTGGCGTTGACGGAGTTGCCGGCCCCCTGCCCCTCCAGCAGCGCTTCCTGCTCGCTGGTGGCCTCCAGCTGTGTGGGGACATCACTGATGGTGAGATCACAGCACCTCCCTGGGGGGCTGACCCCACCAGGATGGCTCCAGCCTCACCGTGGGCCGGCTGGTCCTCCTCGAGCGCTGCTGGCACCACAGGTAGAGCGGTGTCCCCAGGAGCAGGACGGGCACCGACGCCAGCGCCACCACCACCAGCACCATCTGCACCGGCACCTGTGGCACACAGACAACACTCTGAGGTCACCTCCAGCGCTGAGGCTGGGAATGGCCAGCCTTGTGAAGCGTCCCCACCACCCCAGCCAGCCGAGGGCTCCCCAGGATGCGCAGGGAGGTGCCCCAGGTGGGCGGCACCTCGTCTCGGTGAGGTCCTACCTGCCCCTGGTAGAGCGGGAGGTTGTCGGCGTTGGAGGTGAAGAGGAACATGTCAATGAAGTGGATGAGGATGCTGGGGGCCACCAAGGAGTTGGCAGCACTGAACTTGATCCACTTGAGGAAGATGAGGAAGACGAGGTAGCCGAAGAGCGCCAGGAGGAAAATCATCTCGGGCAGGAACTCCAGCACCAGGCGGTGCCACTGGCGGAAGTGCCTGGGAAGGGGGACAGCAGCCACGCTCAGCCTTGGGCTGGGCTTTGCCTGGGGTCCCCATGTCCTTCTGAGGGGCTTTGCCTGGGGTCCCCACGTCCTCCTGACAGGTTTAGCTTGGTGTCCTCATGCTAGGGTTTGCTTGGTGTCCCCACGTCTTCAGCTGCTTGATATCTGCATGTCCTTCTGCTTGGTGTCTCCATATCCCTCTGCTGGGGTTTGCCTGGTGTCTCCATATCCCTCTGCTGGGGTTTGCCTGGTGTCTCCATGTCCCTCTGCTGGGGTTTGCCTGGTGTCTCCATATCCCTCTGCTGGGGTTTGCCTGGTGTCTCCATGTCCCTCTGCTGGGGTTTGCCTGGGGTCTCCATGTCCCTCTGCTGGGGTTTGCCTGGTGTCTCCATGTCCTCTGCTGGGTTTGCCTGGTGTCTCCATGTCCCTCTGTGGGGTTTGCCTGGTGTATCCATCCCTCTGCTGGGGTTTGCTTGGTGTCTCCATATCCCTCTGCTGGGGTTTGCCTGGTGCCCTCATGCTGGGGGTCACCTGGTGTCCCCATGACCTGATGGGACGGCTTGGTGCCCCCACATCATCGTGCTGGAGTCACTTGGTGTCTTCGTGTCCTCCTGCTGAGGTTTGCTTGGTGTCCCACCCCGATGCTGGGAGTACAGGACCCCAGTCACACACCCCACCCAGGTGAGCCAGCCCCGAGTTCCCGTTAGCATGACCCTGGGTGGCCAGAGCCCATGGGCACAGCCTAAGGACTCACACGTGGTTGAGATGCCCAGCGTGACCCGAAGGCCATGTGCACGATGCCCAGCACACAGGACAGCTTCATCTTGAAGGAGTTGAGGAAGTTGAGATGGTTGGTGGCCAAGCTCCAGATCTGTCATGGACAAAGCAGGTGAGACTTCGAGGCAACCCAGTGGTGGGTGCCACCCTCTCCTCTCCCACTCCTCCTCCTCCAGAGGAACTCACTGGGTCAATCCCAAAAGGATAGGGCCCTTGGAAGACGCCCGGTGACGTTGGGTCCAGGGTGAGGGAGGGGGGGTGGCGAGGTAGGCAGAGCTGTGGGCAGAGCGAGGAGCTGTCAGTGCAGGCAGGGAGCTGGGCAGGGCTCACAGGGAGCTTGGGGAGGTCCCACCTCCAGGAGGAGTGGTTGGCCATGGCGGCCACGCTCCAGGCAGAGGGGAAGATGGCAGTGGCCTTGCTGAAGCACTCGTTGTAGATGAAGCCGGTGTAGATGGAGAAGGCTCCCATCAGAGGAAAGGTAGCGGCCCTCAAAGAACGTCAGCCAGATCTGGGGGGGCAAGCAAGGCTCCGCTGTCCCACAGCCCACCCCCCACCCCCCATGCTGTCCTTGTCCCATACCACCAACCCCACCCCATGCTGCCCCTGTCCCACACCACCAGCCCCCCTACACAAACCCACACCCATCCATTTCTCCCATCCCAGCCCACACTCCCAGGCCCACCACTGACCACCAACCCCAGCCCACACTCCCAGGCCCACTACTGACCACCAACCCCAGCCCACACTCCCAGGCTCACCACTGACCACCAACCCCACCACTGACCACCAACCCCACCACTGACCACCAACCCCAGCCCATCACTGACCACCAACCCCATCACTGACCACCAACCCCAGCCCACACTTCCAGTCCATTTCCTGATCCAAAACACGTTCCACATGTCCAAGCTCATCACAACCTCCAAACCCATCCCATACTTCAAGCCCCATTCCAGCCCACCAACTCACTCAACATCTCCACCCCATCCCATACTTCCAGCCCCATTCCAGCCCACCAAGCTCACCTCACATCTCCAACCCCATCCCATACTTCCAGCCCCATTCCATCCCACCAAACTCACCTCACGCCACCAACCCCATCCCACGTTTCCAGGTCCACTCCGTGACCTCGACCACGTTCCACATCTCCAAGCCTATCCCAAACCTCCAAGCCTGGCCCCACACACATCTCCCACTCATTGCTGGCCTGCTCAGGCTGGGCCTGTCCTCATACAGCACCATCCAGAGAGCAAAGAGGAACATGAGCAGCCCGTGTCCCACGTCCCCAAACATGATGGCGAAGATGAAGGGGAAGGTGATGATGGCGTAGGGCGCTGCGGGGGGGGGGGCACATGAAACCACATCACATGGAGGCCTTCACCCCCTCCCCCACAAAGCTTGAGGACAGAGGGCTGGAAGGGGCTTACCAGGGTTCACCTCCTGGTAGCTGGCCACCCCGTAGGCATCCACGATGCTCTGGAAGCCAGCGGTGAACTTGTTGGTGCGGATGAGGGTGGGAGGGCTCTCCGAGGTGGGGATGCGCTGCACGAAGCACTCCACGCTCGAGCCGCTCTTGTACTGCGCAGGAGAAGCCCCCAGGGCGTGACCCAGGGCACCCACCCCGCCCACCGCCCACCCCGCCGCCGCAGGGGCACGCGGGGACACCCGGCGGTAGGAGAGCACCGAGGCGCCAAGCAAAGCCCTGCTGGGAGCACGTGGAGGCACCAAGCAACAACGGCACAAGGACAGGGGGACACCAGGCAGCCCTTGGTGTGGAGACATGGGGACACCAAGCAGCTCTTGGTGTGGAGACACGGGGGCACCAAGCAGCCCTCGGTGTGGAGACACAGGGACACCAAGCAGCCCTCGGTGTGGAGACACAGGG
>CM037647.1:14440414-14492342 GCA_015227895.2 Colaptes auratus | reverse complement strand
CTGCCTCTTTAATAGCAGAGCAATGCCCACGTGGAGAAGCACAAAGGTATCTGAGCAGAGCTCTCAGCTCCTCCTGACACACTTCTGAGCGGAACGCTTCCTCTCCATCGCTCTCCCCAGCGCCGCCTTCACCTCCTTGTTCCTCAGGCTGTAGACTATAGGGTTCAGGGTGGGGGTCACCAGGGTGTAAAACACTGAGGCCATTTTGCCCAGCTCCTGGGAGTGCCTGGAGCTGGCTCCTGAGTACATGAAGGCAAGGGACCCGTAGAAGAGGGTCACGACGCTGAGGTGGGAGGAGCAGGTGGAGAAGGCTTTGCGTCGCCCCGCGGCCGAGGGCGTCCTCAGGATGGCCGCCAGGATGTAGGCATAGGAGACCAGGACGGTCAGGTTGGTGAGGAACAGGTTGGAGCCAACCACCACGAACATCAGCATCTTGCTGAGGGTGGGGTCGGTGCAGGAGATGGCCTGGAGCGGGGGCCCCTCGCAGTAGAAGTGGTTGACGAGGTTCGGACCGCAGAAGGAGAGCCGCAGCATGAAGCAGGTGTGGAGAGAGGCATTGAGGATGCCAGCGAGGTAGGAGCCAGCCACCAGCAGCACACAGACTCTGCTGGACATGGAGGTGGCATAGAGCAGGGGGCTGCAGATGGCCACGTAGCGGTCATAGGCCATGGCAGCCAGGAGGTAGCACTCGGTGGTGCTGAAGACGGCGTAGAAGTAGAGCTGGGTGAGGCACTCCGGGTAGGAAATGACCTTCCTGGCTGCTAGGAGATCTGAGAGCATCCTGGGGGTGATGGTGGAGGAGTAGCAGATGTCTAGGAAGGACAAGCTGCTGAGGAAGAAGTACATGGGGGTGTGGAGCTGGGCGTCCGAGCTGATCAACAGCAGCGTGCCCAGGTTGCCCAGCAGCATGAGCAGGTAGGTCACCAAGAAGACCACAAAAAGGGCAGCCTGGACCTCCTGCTGCTCTGAGAAGCCCACCAAGACAAATTCAGTGTTGGGGGTGTGATTCCTCGTGGCCATCACCAAAGCAGAGCTGCTGTGGGAGAGCAGAGAGGCAGAGAAGCAGAGAGTCAGGTCCCCTCTCACCTGCACTGCTGCGGGGGACCAGGAGCAGCCGCAGACATTTCTCACTGTGCTTGACCAGGACTCTTGGAAAGGACCTTGGCATGAGGAAGCTGAGCTCACATGTCCTTGGTGACTTGCCTTCCAGCCACCACCTTGCTGGCATTCTGTGATTAGCTGGTCCAAGCTGCTGCCTCCTCCAGCCCCCCAGGCAACCATGAGCACAGGGGCAGAAGAACCTCCTCTGACCTGCTGGCCACACTCTTCCTCAGGGCCCCCAGGAGACCATGATGCTGACAGCCAGCTGGGGCTGAGGGGCCGCTCAGCACAGGCACTGCTGGAGTGTCTGGGTGCTCTTTACTCATCCCCTCAGCTGGTGGCCACCTTAAGTGTGGGAAAGCAGCTCACCAACAGCTTGGCTTTGCTGCAGATACCTCAGCATTGGCTCTTTGCTTCTTGTGAAGGGAGCCTCCTGCCTGAAGTTCTCCCTGACCAACATCATTGAGGCTGGGACTCACCTGGCTGCTCACACCTTGGCTTTTGGTCTGCCAGGGACTCGAGATCTCCTAGACCACTATGTTCTAGGAGGCATAACCCCTGTGAAAAGCAGGAAGGACACCAGTGAGTGACCAAGGGAAGCTTGCTGCTTATGGGCTTGGCTTGATTGAAAAGGCCAAGGGGCTGGTGCTGTCCTCCCTGTGGATCCTTCCTGGGAGCCTGTGGCTTTGGGAGCAGCTCCTCAAGGAGAAGACAGGCAGTGATAAACAAATGTAATTAGTTTCAGCAGGCTGGATGGGAGCTGAGGAATTCCTCCTGCTGCTTTAGAGAGAACTCTCAACAGTTACTCTAAATAGTAAACAATTCATAGCAGCACAGATCTGGCAGGGTTGGAAGGGACCTCGAGGATCAGCCAGTCCCAAACCCCCCCCTGCCATGGGCAGGGACACCTCACACTACCTCAGGTCATCTTTAGTTTGTGATAGAGACAGGAGATTTTGAGCTGCACAGGAGATTTTCAGTGTCTCTGCTTCCATCTCCTGGAACAGGGCATCATTTAGCTCTGGGCAACACAGGCAATTGAAAAGAGACTCTGGGGAGAGGAACCTCATCAAGTTCAAGCAGGGCAAGTGTAGAGTCCTGCACCTGGGAAGGAGCAACCCCCTGCAGCAGTGCAGGTGAGGGGTGGCCTGCTGGGAAGAGCTCCACAGTCAAAGGACCTGGCAGTGCTGGTGGGCAACAGGCTGCCCATGAGCCAGCAAGGTGGACTCATGGCCAAGAAGGTCTCTTGGGGGACAGGAAGAAGAGTGTGGCCAGCAGGTCAAGGAAGGTTCTCCTCCACCTCCATTCTGCCCTGCTGAGGTCACACTTGGAGTCCTGACTCCAGTTTTGGGCTCCCCAGCTCAAGAGAGACTGGGAGCTGCTGGAGAGAGCCCAGGGCAGGCTCTGAAGGTGCTGAGGGGCCTGGAGCAGCTCTGTGAGGAGCAAAGGCTGAGAGCCCTGGGGCTGTGGAGCCTGCAGAAGAGCAGCCCCAGAGGGCAGCTGAGCAATGCTCAGCAGGAGCTGAAGGAGCTGTGGGGGCAAGAGGCTGGGGCCAGACTCTTGTCAGTGGTGCCCAGGGAGAGGCCAAGGGGCAGAGGGCAGCAAGTGGCAGGCAGGAGGTTGGCTCTGAAGCTGAGGAGCAAGTGGTTTGGGGTGAGGGTGCTGGAGGCCTGGAGCAGGCTGCCCAGAGAGGTTGTGGGAGTGTCCTTGTGTGGGAGCTTGCAGCCCCCCCTGGGCACTGTGCTGCTGGGGGTGCCCTGCTGGGGGTGTCCTGCTGGGGCAGGGGGCTGGGGCTGGCTGAGCTCCAGAGCTGCCTTCCAAGCTTCCCCTTGCTGGGGGGTTGGATTTGGTTTCATCTCCTCCCCAAAACGTGCTTTGGGGCTGTTGCATGTCCATGCCCAGCTGGACTATAAAGCACTGATCAAAAGCTGCCTTCCCCCTCTCTCTTCTGAGCAGGGTGCTTTTGAGGGGCTCCCAGGCACCAACACAGTGGGATGAAGCTCTCCCCCTTTACAAAAGAGGACTGGTTTAATTAATTTCTTGGTGCATGCAAATTGAGTTAGTTTACATTCAGATGAACTCTTTGGGCCATGCCCTGAGTGCTCCTGCTCCGTGCAAAGCCCACAGCTGCCATCTGGCCCTCACCCTTCTCTGCCAGGCGAGGCAGTGGAGAAAATCCCTGCCCTTCCTCCACAACAATCCTTCTGCCCCTGATGGAGGGGGTGTGGGGGTTAAAATAGACCCAAATGAGCCCAGAGCAGGTGAATCAAAGCCTCCACTCACACTGCTGTCTCCATAAGGAGAAGCCAGGGTGACTAATTCCAGCGTGAAAGGCCACAGTGCCTCCAGGGCTAAGATGATTCAACCTCTGCAGGCTGGAAGCAGAAACAATGAATAAGCTGCAGCTGGAAATTAGACTTTGCCACCCTGGAGAGGAGACAGAAAGGGATGGTTGAGGGAGGTTTGGCCCTCAGAGCCATCAAATGGGTTGGGCATGTCTGAATAGCACCTCTAGCCAGAAGGCTGGGGGCTCTCTGTGGCACCAGCAGCAGCTGACAGCCCTGGGAAACGCCAGGACCGCGCAGACAAGTTCCTGCATGATGGCTCCTGGCAAAGCTGAGTGGTTGTCAGGGGATAAAACTCCTCCTTGCTCCTAGGTGAAGGAGAATGGTGGCCCCCAGGCTGGCAGCTGTCCATGGGTAAGACCTGTCCAGCAAAGCCCAGGGGGTCTGTGTGCAGGACATCTGAAGAAGGGCCCTGTGCTGCCCTCCCACAAAGGCTCTCTTTGGGCAAAGCAGGGAAGGCAGCTCCTCAGGCTTAGTGTACCAAAGCGAAACCTTGGGCTTAGGCAGGTTGAAAAGAAAGCCATGGAAGGCATTGTCCCTCTCCCCATGCAGCCTTTATTTCTCTGCCTCCTCCTGCTCTCAGCCACCTCTTTCAGGCCACAGAACTGAAGGTTGTTTTAACATCAGCTTTCCCTTTGCTCAGGAGTATCAACTGTGCACACAGTGGTGGAGTGGTTCGGTTGGAGGAGACCTTGAAGGTCATAGAGTCCAACCCTTAGCCCAGCACTGCCAGGGCACCACCAAACCATGGCCTGAGCTCAGCACCACAGCTCCATGGCTCTGAAAGCCCTCTCCAGGGGAGGGAATTCCAGCACTGCCCTGAGCTGCTCATGAGTTCATTCCCTCGCAGAGCTTCTCTGAGGCTGTGCTGCCAGGATTCCGTCAGGTGTCAACCTCGTTCCTCCTGCTGTGGCAGGGGATGCCTGCTGTGGTCTGGCTAGAGCTGGACCTGTGGGAGTAGATGTAGGAGAGGAGCCTGTTGGCATCCCTCCTGAGGATGCTCCTCACCTCTCTGTTCCTCAGGCTGTAGATGAAAGGGTTGAGCATGGGGGTCACCAGGGTGTAGACGACAGAGGCTGCTTTCCTTTGATGTTCCACCCGCCTGGAGAAGGGGTGGAAGTACAAGAAAGCTGCAGGGCCATAGTAGAGGCCAACAGCCACGAGGTGTGAGGTGCAGGTGGAGAGAGCTCTGTGCCTGCCCTGTGTGGGGGGCATGCTGCAGACGGTGAGCAGGATGCAGGCGTAAGAGACGGCGATGGCCGAGAGGGAGGTGGTGACGACGAAGCCGATGGCCGTGACCATCACCACCTCGTTGAGCCAGGTGTCGGAGCAGGAGAGGAGCAGGAGGGGTGGCAGCTCGCAGTAGAAGTGGTTGACCACGTTTGGGCCGCAGAAGGAGAGGCTCAGGAGGCCGCCGGTGTGCGCCAGGGCGTTGAGGCTCCCAGCGGCGTAGGAAGCCAGCACCAGCTGGCCGCCGAGCCCGTGGGCCATGGCGGAGGAGTAGTGCAGGGGCTGCTGGATGGCCAGGAAGCGGTCATACGCCATCACGGCCAGGAGGAAGGCTTCTGTGGTGCCAAAGGCTGCGAAGAAGCAAAACTGGGTGATGCAACCCCGGAAAGAAATGACATTGCCCCCTGCAAGGAGGCCGGAGAGGAGCTTGGGCGTGATGGAGGAGGAGTAGCAGACTTCCAGGAAGGAGAAGTGGCTGAGGAAGAAGTACATGGGCACGTGAAGCTGAGAGTGGGCCTTGATGAGGACGATCATCCCCAGGTTCCCCAGCAGGGTGGTGATGTAGAGGAGTAAGAAAACCACAAAGAGCAGCTCCTGCAGGTCGGGGAAGCCCAAGAGGACAAACTCGGTCACGGCCGAGTGGTTGCCCCCCAGCCATTCTCCTGGTGCCACTACAGAGGGGACAAAGGAACAGAGGGAAGGGCTGAAATCATTTCTCCCAGCTCTCAGGGAGATGGCAGGCCAGGGAGAGTGTGGAGACTCCCCCTCTGAAGGGATCCCAGACCCTCCCCCCACCTTCTGGCCATTGTGCTCCTGGGCGAGCTGCTGTGGGTGCCCTGCCGCAGGAGAGGCTTGGACTGGGTGATCCCCAGAGGTCCCTTCCAATCCTGCCACGCTGGGATTCTGTCAGGAGCTAGCACAGGAATGGGAGTCTCCTGGCTGAGGACAACGAGAAGGGGGAGAAGGGGGAAGAGGGAGAAGGGGGAGAGGGAGAAGGGGAAGAGAGAAGAAGGGGAAAGACAAGGGGAAGAGAGAAGGGGAAGGAGAAGGGGGAAGAGGGGAAGAGGGGAAGAGGGGGGAAGAGAGGAAGGGAAGGGGGAGAAGGGGAAAGAGAGAGAAGGGGGAAGAAGAAGGGGAAGGGGGAGAAGAGGGGGAAGGGGGAAGAGGGGGAAGAGGGGGAAGGGAGAAGAATTAACCAGGTTGGAAAAGACCTCAGAGATCATCGAGTCCAACCTCTCACCCAACACCATCTCATCAACTCAACCATGGCACCAAGTGCCTCATCCAGGCTCCTCTTAAACTCCACCAGTGATGGTGACTCCACTTCTTCAGGGGAGAAATAAATCAAGCAGAGAGTCACCCACAGAGGGCAGGCTGGAGATCAAAAAAGTAACCTCTTGACAAATGATTTATTGAGCAAAGAAGAGCCAATGGCTCTTAAACCCTAAAGCCTTGACCCATTCTGGAAGGACTGGAGCCAGCAGGAGGTCTTGCAGCACTGCTTCACCAGGAGGTTCCTGCTTCTGCAGGGGCTGGACAGCCTGGTTAAGGAAGCTCTTCCCCAGGCAGCCAGCCAGACTGCCTCAGAAAGCTCTGCCAGGGTCCCTCGTGCTGCTCAGCAGCCTCTGGAGTCGTTCTCGGGGTGACACTCACCACTCCCTGAGCTGGAGTTCCACACAAGCTCCATCGAAGGCAGGTTCCCCTCCTGCAGCCTCCAGCGGAGCTGGAAGGCTTAAGCTTTACCCTGCACCCAGGGGAGAGAGTCCCAGAGGGTCTCTGGGACAGCTGAAGGCCCCCTGAGCGCTGCCTGAGGAGCTCGGAGCCAACACCCAGGCTGCCCTCGGAGCCTTGCAGGGGGGAGCCCTCGGGGAGCAATCAGAAGCGCTGCGGGGGGAGCCCGAGGGACGCAGCCTGTGTGCACAGCGCTGCCGCTGGGGAGGAGCAGAAGGCGAGGCGCTGAGGTCGTGCTGAAGGGCAAAATGCAGCCAGACCAGAATGGGGGAGTGGGAGGGGATCGGAGAAGCTCACGCTGCTGTGGGTGGAAGGGGCTCTGAAAGGCACATTCTAGTCCACTCAGCAGGGACAGCCCCAACCACAGCAGGTGGCTCAGAGCCCCAAACAACCTGAGCTGCAGTGGTGCCAGGGCTGGGGCAGCTCCCAGCTCGCTCTGGGCAGCCTGGGACAGGCTCTCCCCACCCTCAGGGGCAAACACTTCTCCCTCCTCTCCTGTCTGAATCTCCCTCTGCTAGTTCCAAACCATCAGCCCTTGTCCTGGCACAGCAGACCCTGCTCCAAAGTCTGTCCCCAGCTTTCTTCTTGATCCCTTTAAGTACTGAAAAGCCACCAGAAGCCCCTCTGCATCCTTTTATTCTCCAGGAACATGAGAGAAAACAAAGAACAACGAAAAGAAGCCCAACTCTAAATATGTTGCCAGGAGTTAGAGCAGTCCCCAGACACAGCACCTGCAAGGGTGCAGCTCTCACACATTCATAGAGCCTCTGGCAGCCTCTCTCCAGGGGTAGGAGACATCACCCACCCCTGTGTCAGGGCAGCAAACTCAGACTCAGGCAGCTCTGGGCATTCACAATCAGGTGCAGGAATTCCCCACCTGAAGCTGAGGAGCAAGTGGTTTGGGGTGAGGGTGCTGGAGGCCTGGAGCAGGCTGCCCAGAGAGGTTGTGGAGTGTCCTTGTGTGGAGAGCTTGCAGCCCCCCCCTGGGCACTGTGCTGCTGGGCAAGCTGCTGGGGGTGCCCTGCTGGGGCAGGGGGCTGGGGCTGGCTGAGCTCCAGAGCTCCCTTCCAGCCCCCCCATGCTGGGACTCTGGGGGGCTGGAGCGGGTGCGGGACACCTTCTGGGGTCCGTGCCATGGAGGGCAGCTGAGCTGATAGGAGGAGCAGGGGCAGAAACAGCCTGGGTGGGAGAAGAGAATAGGAGTGGAGTGGAGTGGAGTGGAGTGGAGTGGAGTGGAGTGGAGTGGACCTTTGATATCATCCAGTCCAACTATCACCCAGCACCATCTGATCAACTCAACCATGGCACCAAGCACCCATCCAGGCTCTTCCTAAACACCTCCAGGGATGGGGACTCCACCACCTCCCTGGGCAGCACATCCCAAGGGCCAATCTCTCTTGCTGGGAAGAATTTCTTCCTCACCTCCAGCCTAACCCCTCCCCTGGCACAGCTTGAGACTGTGTCCTCTTGTTCTGGTGCTGGATGCCTGGGAGAAGAGGCCAAGCCCCACCTGGCTACAGCCTCTTTTCAGGTAGCTGCAGATGGCAAGGAGGTCTCCCCTGAGCCCCTGCAGGCTCACTGCCTGCAGTCTATCAGCAGCTCAGCTGCCACATTTTGGGGGTGTTCTGCTAGGTTCTCCCAGCCCAGCTGGGGTGTCCTTTGGTTTTAGTTGTAGAGAGCAATGAGGTCTCCCCTGACCTCCTCTTCTGCAGGCTAAGCAACCCCAGCTCCCTCAGCCTCTCCTCACAGGGCTGTGCTCCAGACCCCTCCCCAGCTTTGTTGCCCTTCTCTGGACACCTTCCAGCATCTCTAACTGAGAGCCCAGAACTGGACACCACAGGACTCAGTTTTGCTCCAGGCTGCCAGGAGCAGCCATTGTGCTGCTGGGCAAGCTGCTGTGGGTGCCCTGCTTCAGCAGGGGGCTTGGGCTGGCTGCTCTCCAGAGGTCTCTTCCAACCTCCCCCATGCTGGGATTTCAATCAGCCATTTCTTTTTACCCCTCTATTCTTTTTGTCCTCCCTGCCCCCCATCTGCTGGTGGCAGATGCCTTGGTGTCCACACTGCCACCATTTCCCCTGCTGTCTTTTCCTTCCTCTGCTCCTCTTCAGGGTTTAAGAAATGACTTCTTCTCCTGCTGTGCACTGGAGGTGACCTCAAACCCTGTGACCTGCCCATCTGAGGGATGAGTCCTTCTCTCTCTTCCCTTCTCACTTCCCTCTTTCCATCAGCCCTTGCTGCTGGCCCTCTCCCATTGCTGACACGACCAGGACCATTGCCTCACAGTGATTCCTCTCCTCCCCTCAGGCCCTCTTGGGCAGCTTTTACTTCCCCATTCACAGAACCACAGAACACATCAGGGTGGAAGGGACCCTCAGAGGTCACCTTGTCCAAGCCTCCCTGCACTCAGCAGGGACATCCTTCAAAGAAAGGCTTGGATGTGGCCCTTGGAGCCACGGTTTAGCTGTCAGGAGGTGTTGGGTGTGAGGTTGGACTTGATCTCTGAGGTCTTTTCCAACCTGGTTGGTTCTGTGATTCTCTGATCTCCAGCCAGAGCAGGCTGCTCAGGGCCCCAGCAAGTTTGACCTTGAATGCCTGCAGGGATGAAGCCTCAACCACCTCTTTGGGCAACCTGTTCCAGGATGCCACTACCCTCCCTGTGAAGAGCTTCCTTCCTCCCTCTGGCTCCTGGGAAGGGCCTTAGGCTGCAGGTCAGAGCTCCTCTGCTGGAGGTCTCTGGACCAACTGCTTCCTGATTGTGTGCCAGCCCATGGCATGGCTCAAGAGCCCCCAGGAAAGGAGGTTGCAGTGCTGGATACTCCTCCCCCAGCTCTGTACCTCACCCCCTTGGAGCCCCATGAGGAGTCTCCCACCACAGCCATGGGCAGGTGGCAACCCTGCAGAGTCAGGAGTCGGCTGGGCACAGCTGACCACCAGTTCCCCAGCCAGCCCCAGAGCTGGTTGCACAACAAGCAAAACCCTTTGGCTTTGGAGAGCAGCAGCAGCTCCATCAGGAAGCCACAACCAGCAGAGCAAAGGCTCTGGGCCACAGACTTGGGGTCTGGGGACACTGAGAGTTTGTGCTGCCATTCAGTGAGACCTGGGGGAGAGAAGCCTCATGGAGTTGAGCCAGGGCAAGGGGAGGGTGCTGCAGCTGGGGAGGAACAACCTCCTGCAGCAGTGCAGGGGAGGTGGCTGATGGGAAGCAGCTCCAAGGAGAAAGACCTGGCAGTGCTGGGGGACAACAAGTTGCCCATGAGCCAAGAAGGTCGATGGTCTCCTGGGGGGCATGAAGAAGAGTGTGGCCAGCAGGTCAAAGGAGGTTCTTCTGCCCTGCTGAGGTCACACTTGGAGTCCTGGCTCCAGTTCTGGGCTCCCCAGTTCCAGAGAGACTGGGAACTGCTGGAGGGAGCCCAGGGCAGGCTCTGAAGATGCTGAGGGGTCTGAAGCAGCTCTGTGAGGAGCAAAGGCTGAGAGCCCTGGGGCTGTGGAGCCTGCAGAGGAGCAGCCCCAGAGGGCAGCTGAGCAATGCTCAGCAAGAGCTAAAGGAGCTGTGGGGGGCAAGAGGCTGGGGCCAGACTCTTTGTCAGGGGTGCCCAGGGAGAGGCCAAGGGGCAGAGGGCAGCAAGTGGCAGGCAGGAGGTTGGCTCTGAAGCTGAGGAGCAAGTGGTTTGGGGTGAGGGTGCTGGAGGCCTGGAGCAGGCTGCCCAGAGAGGTTGTGGAGTGTCCTTGTGTGGAGAGCTTGCAGCCCCCCCTGGGCACTGTGCTGCTGGGCAAGCTGCTGGGGGTGCCCTGCTGGGGCAGGGGGCTGGGGCTGGCTGAGCTCCAGAGCTGCCTTCCAATCCTGCCACGCTGGGACTCTGGGGGGCTGCAGTGGGTACTGGGCACCTTCTGGGGTCCATGCCATGGAGGGCAGCCGAGCTGGTAGGAGGAGCAGGGGCAGAAGCAGCCTGGGTGGGTTTTTGCTCCAGGCTGCCAGCCCCAGGTTAAACAACAACCAGGGGGATCGTCGGGAAGCTTTGGGAACAAAGGAGGATTCATCTGATGGAAGTGCCTGTTAGTTTTGTGCCCTTTGAGCCTGGCTTGATTGAATCCAGCTGAGCAGCTCTCTCCAGCCCAGGCTAGCACAGGGCTCCAGGACAGCCCTGGGGCTAAGCTCCAGATTGCATCACCGTGGTGCTGACAGGAGCTGCAGGTAATACCCAAACTGGAGTATTTTTGCTTAGTGTCATGGAGGGAACCTTTCAGCTCTGCCCTAAAGCACCAGGAGAAGGTTGCCAAGGCCTCCAAAGCTCCTGTGACCCCCTCCTGACCAGGGCACTGAGGAGACCCTGGCTGTTGCTGCTGCCAAGAGGTGTGGTGAAAGGAGAGATGTGGTGAAAGCAGAGGAGCACTGGGTGGAAGTTCCTTGCCCTTGGGGGACTGATGATCTCCAGATGCTTTCAAAGTGCACCTGAAGATCCTCATAAGAGCACCCAAATAACCTCATTAACTGAGATGAGGGCTTTTTAGCTCCTTCAGGGCATCCTGGGGAGCCTCTGAGCCCCAGAAGAGTGCCAAAGCCCACAGCAGGTCGTTGTCTTGTCTCTGAACTTCTTAGTTTAGAGGAGGAGTGTCCCCAGAGGAGATGATCTCAGCTGGAGTGAGCCCCAGGGCTCTGGGCTCCCTTCAGAGCACACCCACAGAGCATTGTCACAGCCACTGCTTGAGCAGAGATCATTACAAATCCACAAGTGCCATGTGGGGCATCATCCTGCCAGGGAGCTGAGGAGGAAGGACCTCAGCAACGTGGCACAGGCCCCCTGGAGAGGTGCATCAACAACCCAGGCAGCACAGATGATCCTTCTACCCACCTTAAATGTCTGATACTCACCCCACAGTGTGGCTGCAAGGAGACCCCAGAGCACTGTGGTAACCTTGCTGAAGCTGAGGCAGATACCATCATAGAACTGCCAGGGCTGGAAGGGAGCTCCAGGCTCAGCCAGCTCCAACCCCCTGCCATGGGCAGGGACACCTCACACTGCAGCAGGCTGCTCACAGCCACCCTCCAGCCTGGCTGCAAACACCTCCAGGCAGGAGGCTGCCACCACCTCCCTGGGCAGCCTGTGCCAGGCTCTCACCACCCTCCTGGGCAACAACTTCTTCCTCACATCCAATCTCAATCTCCCCATTGCTAGTTCTGCCCCATCCCCCCCAGTCCTGTCCCTCCCTGACACCCTCAGAAGTCCCTCCCCAGCTTTCCTGGAGCCCCCTGCAGATCCTGGAAGGCCACAATGAGGTCTCCTCAGAGCCTTCTCCTCTCCAGACTGACAGCCCCAGCTCCCTCAGGCTGTCCTCACAGCAGAGCAGCTCCAGCCCTCTGCTCCTCCTCATGGCCCTTCTCTGGACACCTTCCAGCCCCTCCAGATCCTTCCTGGCACAGAGGCTCCAGACTGGACACAGAGCTCCAGGTGGGGTCTCAGCAGAGCAGAGGGGCAGAATCCCCTCCCTGGCCCTGCTGGCTGTGCTTCTCTTGCTGCAGCCCAGGCTCTGCTTGGCTCTCTGGGCTGCAAGTGCTCCCTGCTGGCTCCTGTTGAGCTTCTCCTCCCCCAGCACCCCCAAGGCCTTTTCTCCAGGGCTGCTCTCAAGCCAGTCCCTGCCCAGCCTGTATCAGTGCTTGGGATTGCCCTGCCCCAGCTGCACTTGGTCTCGTTGAGCCTCATGAGGTTGTCATGGGCCCAGCTCTGCAGCCTGTCCAGGGCATCATTCGAGGTTCACAAACCCTTCCAGAGCCAGGTCCTCAACTTTCCTTTCCTCTCCAGCAGAGCAAACATCCGCGGAGGGTGGTGTGCTGCCGCGATGAGCCTTGGCAGGTCTGGTCCTGCCTGGAGCCGAGTCCCCTCCTTCCTCCTGGCTGTCAGCATCTCCTCTCACACCTCCTCATCTCCCCTCTCAATACCAGCCCCGTGGCCACGGCTCAGCTGACAGCAGGAGATGGATGGGGCCGCGGCAGCGCCGCGGGGCAGGGGACACGTGGAGGGCCGTGATGGACACGGGGGGTCTGGGGAGATGATCCCTCCCTGCCCCGCAGCGAGCCCGATCCCAGCGGCCGGCCCTGCCCACGCAGCCCCCTGGCAGCGCCGCGGGGGAGGGGAGGGGGGCCGGCGAGGAGCCTCTCTGTTGGGATGGTCATGGGAAGGATTTAAGCACCGAGCCCCAAAGCAGAAGTGAAGGTTGAGTCCTTCAGGATCTCAGCCCTTAGCTGCTGCCACCCTCACTGGGGACAGAAAGCCCCATGGAGATGTCCCCTCTTGCCTCCAGACCCATCCCCAGAGCTCCAGCAGCCCTCACCCCAGAGTTCCAACCATGGAATGGTTTGGGTGGGAAGGGAACCTTTCAAGATCATCTCCACCACCACCCCCCTGCCAGTCAGCAGCCTGAGGTGATGTCCATAGCCCCACTGCAGCTTGGATGGGAGTGGGGGGCTGTGGGGTAGTCCCTCTGCTACACCACCCCCCCCCCATCATTCCCCTCCCCACACTCATCCCTTGTCCCCACGGCACCAGACTGTCCCCATCCATCTCTGGCTGTCACAGTGAGCATCATGGTGGGAGCTGTGGGGCGGAGGGGGCTCAGAGGGGGGAGTGCTCAGGTACCAGGGAAGAGTCAGGACCAGCTTGGGGATGGATGAAGGAAAGGAAGGGGAGGGAGGGGATGTTTTCCTCCCCACCACCTCCCCCCTCAAGCAGCCAGCACGTTGCAGATGCCTCAACACCTCCACCTTGGGCTTTCATTCCAGGTGGTGACAAGGAGCTGTTGGCTTTGCCCAAGGGAGAAGGTTGGAGAAGCCCCCCCATCTCCCCCCACACCCCCAGACAAGGAGACCCCAAGAGAACTGCAACCCCCCAGCCCAAGGTACCCCAAGATCCAGCTGGGGAGTGGTGGTGGTCCCAGCGGCGCCCACCTCTCACCTCTCATCCATCATCATCGCATCAAGGCAGGTCTGGGGAGGAGGCTGTGCTCCGGTCCCAGCGTCTCCACCCCCAAACTGGGGCATAAAACCCCCAGCTGGCTGCAGGGGGGGACAGTCTGGAGCTGGTGCTGCACTGGGAGGGGGCTTGGGCAGGGTCTCCACCGCTGCCGTGCTGGAGGAAGGAGACGCAGACAGCTTCTGCCCACCCGCTGCACCCATGGCAGGTAAAACCCCTCCCTGGGGATGCTCCTCGGGACCCAGAGCTGGGGTCCTGGGGTGGGTTGGGGGTGTGCTGGATCACCCAGCCCTGCAAGGGGGGGGTGTGGGGTGTGAGGGGGAGAGCAACCCCGCTATGGGGGGGCTGAGGGGACAGGACTCCGCCGGTCCTCCAACCGCGCACGGATGGGAGGCGATGGGGTGGCTGGGGGTGCAGGGGGGCTGCTCCCACAGCTGGTCCCCAAACTCCTCCACCTCTCCACAGCCTTCCTGGGGGGGCCAGGGGAAGGGTTCCCCTGCGGTCCCAGCCTGGGGTGGGCCGGCGAGGGCCTGGGGAGCAGCGGGAAGAACCGGCGTGTGTGCCACGCCGCGGCGCGGCTGGAGATGGGCAGCCTCTGGGAGGAGTTCAACCGCCTGGGCACCGAGATGATCGTCACCAAGGCAGGCAGGTAGGGACTGCAGCCGGCTGGGGGGGGCCGGGGCTGGGGGGAACACCTCGAGGTGAGGTCACACCTCAAATCCTGCCTTCAGTTTGGGGCCACTCGCTCCAAGAAGGACATCGAGGGGCTGGAGAGGGTCCAGAGCAGGGCAACCAAGCTGGGGAAGGGTCTGGAGAAGAGGGCTGGGGAGGAGCAGCTGAGGGAGCTGGGGGTGTTGAGCCTGGAGCAAAGGAGGCTGAGGGGAGAGCTGCTGGCTCTCTGCAGCTCCCTGCAAGGAGGCTACAGCCAGGTGAGGGTTGGGCTCTTCTGCCAAGGAACAAGTGACAGGACAAGAGGGAATGGCCTCAAGTTGCCCCAGGGCAGGTTTAGGTTGGCCATGAGGAACAATTTCCTGCCCTTGAAGGTTGTCAAGGTCTGGCCCAGGCTGCCCAGGGCAGTGGTGGAGTCTCCATCCCTGGAGGGGTTTTGGAGCCATGGACCTGTGGTGCTGAGGGCCAGGGTTTGGTGCTGCCCTGGCAGTGCTGGGTGAAGGCTTGGCCTCCACTATCTGAAACCAGACCAATTCCACCACTCTCTGCTCTCCACCCTGTTCCCCCCAGGAGGATGTTCCCCACTTTCCAGGTGAAGCTGTCAGGCCTGGACCCACTGGCCGACTACGTCCTTCTCATGGACTTCATCCCCCTGGATGACAAGAGATACAGGTGGGGGACACAGCTGTGGGGAGGCCGGGCTTGGGGAGCAGATCCTGGCGGTGCTGAGCCCTCCCTGGCGCCCCTCCTCCCCCCAGGTACGCCTTCCACAGCTCCTCCTGGCTGGCAGCAGGACGAGCTGACCCAGCAGCCCCCCGGCCGCGTCCACTTCCACCCCGACTCGCCGGCCAAGGGCGCGCAGTGGATGCGCCAGATCGTCTCCTTCGACAAGCTCAAGCTCACCAACAACCTCCTGGATGACAATGGCCACGTGAGGACCTCACCCTGGGCTGGGAGATGGGGGGCTGGGGGGGACACAAGCTCCATCTCTCCTCAGACCGCCACCTGCCAGCCAGCTGCCGCAGCTGCCCGTGCCGTGCCACAGTCCGTAGAGGAGAACAGGGGGTTGGGGTCTGCTGGAGGTGGCTTGGGGGTCTTCAGGAAGTGGTTTTGGGGTCTTCTGGAGGTTCTTGATGTTCTTCAGGTTCTTTGAGGGTCACTGGGGTCACAGATAGCGTTGGGTGGTAGGTTGGACTCGATGATCTCAGAGGTCTTTTCCAACCTGGTTAATTCTGTTCTGTCTTGAGGTGGTTTGGGATCTCCTCGAGGTTCTTGAGATGTTCTCCAGGGGGCTTCAGGAACCACTCTGGTGAGACCCCACCTGGAGCTCTGTGTCCAGGTCTGGAGCCTCTGTGCCAGGAAGGATCTGGAGGTGCTGGAAGGTGTCCAGAGGAGGGCCATGAGGAGGAGCAGAGGGCTGGAGCTGCTCTGCTCTGGAGACAGACTGAGGGAGCTGGGGTTGCTCAGTCTGGAGAGGAGAAGGCTCCAAGGAGACCTAATTGTGGCCTTCTAGGATCTGCAGGGGGCTCCAGGAAAGCTGGGGAGGGACTTCTGAGGGTGTCAGGGATAGGGCTGGGGGCGATGGAGCAGAACTAGCAATGGGGAGATTGAGATTGGCTGTGAGGAAGAAGTTGCTCCCCATGAGGGTGGTGAGAGCCTGGCACAGGCTGCCCATCACATGATCTGACTAAACAGCTCCTGCTCCACCACCACCATTGCTGCATCCATTCCAGAGCTGGGGGCAAGACCCTCACCAGCCAAGCTACCACCCAGAGGAGCTCAGCCCCAGCAAGGAAGCCCAGGCAGCACCCATGGGTGATACTGAAGGAGCCATCAGTCATTGCCCTACCTGACCGGGGGGCCAGCAGGCCCCCCGGCCTTTGTTGTCACCACCACCATCACCCAGTGTGCAGCAGGGGCACTCACCAGAGATGAGAGGAGGATCCTCCAGCCCAGATGGGCTCAGCTTAGGGTTTCTGCCTTTCCTGGGAGGCATTAAATGGGGGAGTGGGTGGGGAGGGCCAAGTGGCCACACCTGGGGTGGGAGGAGACTCCAACAGAGCCCAGGTGCTCTGGGATTCGAGGGGGAAAAGGGGCAGGGGAGGGACTTTCAGGGTGTCAGGGAGGGAGAGGACTGGGGGGAATGGAACAAAACTAGAAATGGGGAGATTGAGATTGGATGTGGGGAAGAAGTTTTTCCCCATGAGGGTGGTGAGAGCCTGGCACAGGCTGCCCAGGGAGGTGGTGGCAGCCTCCTGCCTGGAGGCTTTTGCAGCCAGGCTGGAGGTGGCTGTGAGCAGCCTGCTGCAGTGTGAGGTGTCCCTGGCCGTGGCAGGGGGTTGGAGCTGGCTGAGCCTTGAGGTCCCTTCCACCCCCTGACAATTCTCTGAGTCTCTTCACGGGGTGGGGGGCTTCCAGCCCATCTGCTTTCTCCATCCCCTCCCCCCCAGATCATCCTGAACTCCATGCACCGCTACCAGCCTCGCTTCCACGTGGTGTTCGTGGACCCCCGGCGGGACAGCGAGCGCTTCGCCCACCAGAACTTCAAGTCCTTCAGCTTCCCTGAGACCCAGTTCATGGCGGTGACAGCTTACCAGAACCACCGGGTGAGCCTCGGGGTGGGCTGGGGGGACGCGGAGGTGACCACCCCCCACCCCCCCCGCACCTACCCGGGGACCCCCTGACCCTGCTGCCCTCCGCAGATCACCCAGCTGAAGATCGCCAGCAACCCCTTCGCCAAGGGCTTCCGGGACGGTGAACCCTGAGCCGTGGTAAGGCCCCACCCTGATGCCACCCTGACACCACCACCAGGGGCTCTGTGCCCCTCCTCCACCTCCCCCAGCCCCACCACCACCAACCCCATCTCTCTTACAGGTGTGGGGTGCCCGCAGGGTCCCTGCTGGGTGCCGTGCCCCGTGCCCGCACCACCACCTTGCCCTCCCACCATGAGAAGCAGGAGAAAGGTAGAGGGTCTGGGGGCGGTCCTGAGCCCTTGCTGCTGTCTTTGCCCCCCCCAGGGGCTCCCCACAGCCGGGGGGCACTGGTCACCACTGTTCCCCCCCAGCCAGCTCCCCCCAGCTTTCCTGAGCTGCCCACATCCCCCTTCCAGCCCCTCACCTGCCCCCCTGGTGT
This sequence comes from Colaptes auratus, assembly GCA_015227895.2. NCBI lineage: Eukaryota > Metazoa > Chordata > Aves > Piciformes > Picidae > Colaptes > Colaptes auratus. The sequence continues at coordinate 14,475,169 of CM037647.1, read as the reverse complement.
CTACGTGGGGGGCAAACCCCGCACCCTGCCCTACCCCCTGCCCACCTTCCCCCCACTCAGCACCTACAGCACCCCCACCCACCCCCATTTTGGCTATGGGCAGCAGTGATGGGGTGGGGGGGCACCCAAGGACCCCCATCCCCCCAGCACTCCCCCAGGACCCCCACACCCGGCCCATGACAGAGGGGATGGAGGAGGAACAGGGATGGTTTTATTCGCTGGTGGGCACGACGCTGCTCCTCAACCTTGGGGGTTGGGGGGGGGGAGCAATTCTTGTTCCCCAGTTGAGTAGTAGGGGGGGAGAACTTGGTCCAGGTGGTGCTCCAAGCCCTCCCCCATCCTCCCAGCATCTTCATGGCACAGCTACTCCCAGTGGTCAGGCGTGAAGGTGAAGGGGCACAACTTGTACCCAGCGCCCACGTAGAACTTGTTCTGGAACTCCACCCTGCAGGAGAAGGGCTGGTGAGGAGCCAGGGCGGGGGCTGGGGGGCGGGTATCCATCACCCTGTCATCATCATCACCGTCCCCCCGCGCCGAGCCCGGCAGGAGGGCTCACCAGTGCAGGCGCAGGGCGTGGAGGAAGGCAGAGAGCCCCTCCATCACCAGGAGGATGGCGACGGTGAGCACGGCGAAGGCGGCGAAGACCGGCACCAGCAGCACGCCGCCCGCGTAGCCCAGCCGCACGAAGCCGCTGCGCATCACCATGCTCCACAGCACCTCCGACAGCTCTGGCAGGGAAGGGGCACGGGGCTGGCCTCTGCACACTCACACGCAGTCAGCCAGGTTGGAAGAGACCTCCCAGACCAAGTCCAACCCATCACCCAGCCCTAACTGACCAGCCAGACCGTGGCACTGAGTGCCCCACCCAGGCTCTTCCGAAACACCTCCAGGGACCTCGACCCCACCACCTCCCTGGGCAGCACAGCCCAAGGGGCAATCTCTCTGGCTGGGAAGAACTTCTGCCTAACATCCAGCCTGAACCTCCCCTGCCACAGCTTGAGACTGTGTCCTCTTGTTCTGCTGCTGGGTGCCTGGGAGAAGAGACCAACCCCCAGCTGGCTACAACCTCCCTGCAGGGAGTTGGATAGAGCAAGAAGGTCTCCCCTGAGCCTCCTCTTCTGCAGGCTAAGCAACCCCAGCTCCCTCAGCCTCTCCTCACAGGGCTGTGCTCCAGACCCCTCCCCAGCCTTGTGCTCCAGACCCCTCCCCAGCTTTGTTGCCCTTCTCTGGACACCTTCCAGCATCTCAACAGCTTTCCTAACCTGAGGAGCCCAGAACTGGACACAGGAGTCAAGGTGTGGCCTAACCAGTGCTGAGCACAGGGCACAATGACCTCCCTGCTCCTGCTGGCCACACTATTCCTCATACAGGCCAGGATGCCCTTGGCCTTCTTGGCCCCCTGGGCACACTGCTGGCTCCTGTTCAGCTCCTGTCAACCACTACCCCCAGGTGCCTCTCTGCCTGGCTGCTCTCCAGCCACTCTGTCCCCAGCCTGTAGCACTGCATGGGGTAGTTGTGGCCAATGTACAGAACCCAGCCCTTAGATGTGTCAAATCTCGTGCCCTTGCCCTCTGCCCATCTCTCCAGCCTGGCAAGTCCCCCTGCAGAGCCCTGCTAGGTGTTCCAGGGCAGATGTGGCTGGGGGAGGAGGTTCAGGGGGCCACTCACGGGCGTGGGCCAAGCTGAGCGCCCAAAGCCGGAGGTAGGAGGCGGTGTTGGAGATGCAGCCCAAGCAGTACTCGATGGTGTGGATGGCCTGGTGCATGAAGAGCTCAGCCAAGTCCAAGTGCTGTGGAGACAGTGGGACAGCACTGACCACAGGGTCAGCCAGGTCGGAAGAGACCTCCGAGACCATCAAGTCCAGCTGATCACTCAGCCCTAACTGACCAACCAGACCGTGGCACTGAGTGCCTCATCCAGCCTCTTCTGAACCACCCCCAGGGGCGTCCACCCCACCACCTCCCTGGGCACGGTCACCACTTCCTGAGCCCCTTGGGTTGGTGTCCCTCACCTTGGCACCGGGGCTGTGCCCCCCGCTCTCCACGTCCTCTTTGGTGGCGTTGACGGAGTTGCCGGCCCCCTGCCCCTCCAGCAGCGCTTCCTGCTCGCTGGTGGCCTCCAGCTGTGTGGGGACATCACTGATGGTGAGATCACAGCACCTCCCTGGGGGGCTGACCCCACCAGGATGGCTCCAGCCTCACCGTGGGCCGGCTGGTCCTCGCCGAGCGCTGCTGGCACCACAGGTAGAGCGGTGTCCCCAGGAGCAGGACGGGCACCGACGCCAGCGCCACCACCACCAGCACCATCTGCACCGGCACCTGTGGCACACAGACAACACTCTGAGGTCACCTCCAGCGCTGAGGCTGGGAGTGGCCAGCCTTGTGAAGCATCCCCACCACCCCAGCCAGCCGAGGGCTCCCCAGGATGCGCAGGGAGGTGCCCCAGGTGGGCGGCACCTCGTCTCGGTGAGGTCCTACCTGCCCCTGGTAGAGCGGGAGGTTGTCGGCGTTGGAGGTGAAGAGGAACATGTCAATGAAGTGGATGAGGATGCTGGGGGCCACCAAGGAGTTGGCAGCACTGAACTTGATCCACTTGAGGAAGATGAGGAAGACGAGGTAGCCGAAGAGCGCCAGGAGGAAAATCATCTCGGGCAGGAACTCCAGCACCAGGCGGTGCCACTGGCGGAAGTGCCTGGGAAGGGGGACAGCAGCCACGCTCAGCCTTGGGCTGGGCTTTGCCTGGGGTCCCCACGTCCTTCTGAGGGGCTTTGCCTGGGGTCCCCACGTCCTCCTGACAGGTTTAGCTTGGTGTCCTCATGCTAGGGTTTGCTTGGTGTCCCCACATCTTCAGCTGCTTGATGTCTGCATGTCCTTCTGCCTGGTGTCTCCATATCCCTCTGCTGGGGTTTGCCTGGTGTCTCCATGTCCCTCTGCTGGGGTTTGCCTGGTGTCTCCATATCCCTCTGCTGGGGTTTGCTTGGTGCCCTCATGCTGGGGGTCACCTGGTGTCCCCATGACCTGATGGGACGGCTTGGTGCCCCCACATCATCGTGCTGGAGTCACTTGGTGTCTTCGTGTCCTCCTGCTGAGGTTTGCTTGGTGTCCCACCCCGATGCTGGGAGGACAGGACCCCAGTCACCCACCCCACCCAGGTGAGCCCAGCCCCGAGTCCCGTTAGCATGACCCTGGGTGGCCAGAGCCCATGGGCACAGCCCTAAGGACTCACACGTGGTTGAAGATGCCCAGCGTGACCCCGAAGGCCATGTGCACGATGCCCAGCACCACGGACATCTTCATCTTGAAGGAGTTGAGGAAGTTGAGATGGTTGGTGGCCAAGCTCCAGATCTGTCATGGACAAAGCAGGTGAGACTTCGAGGCAACCCAGTGGTGGGTGCCACCCTCTCCTCTCCACCTCCTCCTCCTCCAGAGGACACTCACTGGGTCAATCCCAAAAGGATAGGGCCCTTGGAAGACGCCGGTGACGTTGGGGTCCAGGGTGAGGGAGGGGTGGGTGGCGAGGTAGGCAGAGCTGTGGGCAGAGCGAGGAGCTGTCAGTGCAGGCAGGGAGCTGGGCAGGGCTCACAGGGGGCTTGGGGAGGTCCCACCTCCAGGAGGAGTGGTTGGCCATGGCGGCCACGCTCCAGGCAGAGGGGAAGATGGCAGTGGCCTTGCTGAAGCACTCGTTGTAGATGAAGCCGGTGTAGATGGAGAAGGCTCCCATCAGCAGGATCAGGTAGCGGCCCTCAAAGAACGTCAGCCAGATCTGGGGGGGCAAGCAAGGCTCTGCTGTCCCACACCACACCCCCACCCCCCACGCTGTCCCTTGTCCCATACCACCAACCCCACCCCATGCTGCCCCTGTCCCACACCACCAGCCCCACTACACAAACCCAAACCCATTCCATTTCTCCCATCCCAGCCCACACTCCCAACCCACCACTGACCACCAACCCCACCACTGACCACCAACCCCAGCCCACACTCCCAGGCTCACCACTGACCACCAACCCCACCACTGACCACCAACCCCACCACTGACCACCAACCCCAGCCCACACTTCCAACCCCATCACTGACCACCAACCCAAGCCCACACTTCCAACCCCACCACTGACCACCAACCCCACCACTGACCACCAACCCCAGCCCACACTTCCAGTCCCATCACTGACCACCAACCCAAGCCCACACTTCCAACCCCATCACTGACCACCAACCCCATCACTGACCACCAACCCCAGCCCACACTTCCAGTCCCATCACTGACCACCAACCCCAGCCCACACTTCCAGTCCCATCACTGACCACCAACCCCAGCCCACACTTCCAGTCCATTTCCTGATCCAAACCACGTTCCACATGTCCAAGCTCATCACAAACCTCCAAACCCATCTCCTCTTTCCAGCCCCATTCCATCCCACCAAACTCACCTCACATCTCCAACCCCATCCCATACTTCCAGCCCCATTCCATCCCACCAAACTCACCTCACGCCACCAACCCCATCCCATACTTCCAGCCCCATTCCATCCCACCAAGCTCACCTCACATCTCCAACCCCATCCCATACTTCCAGCCCCATTCCATCCCACCAAGCTCACCTCACATCTCCAACCCCATCCCATACTTCCAGCCCCATTCCATCCCACCAAACTCACCTCACGCCACCAACCCCATCCCACGTTTCCAGGTCCACTCCGTGACCTCGACCACGTTCCACATCTCCAAGCCTATCCCAAACCTCCAAGCCTGGCCCCACACCACATCTCCTCACCTCATTGCTGGCCTGCCTCAGGCTGGGCCTGTCCTCATACAGCACCATCCAGAGAGCAAAGAGGAACATGAGCAGCCCGTGTCCCACGTCCCCAAACATGATGGCGAAGATGAAGGGGAAGGTGATGATGGCGTAGGGCGCTGCGGGGGGGGGGGGGGCACATGGAACCACATCACATGGAGGCCTTCACCCCCTCCCCCCACAAAGCCTTGAGGACAGAGGGCTGGAAGGGGCTTACCAGGGTTCACCTCCTGGTAGCTGGCCACCCCGTAGGCATCCACGATGCTCTGGAAGCCAGCGGTGAACTTGTTGGTGCGGATGAGGGTGGGAGGGCTCTCCGAGGTGGGGATGCGCTGCACGAAGCACTCCACGCTCGAGCCGCTCTTGTACTGCGCAGGAGAAGCCCCCAGGGCGTGACCCAGGGCGCCCACCCCGCCCGGCACCCACCCCGCCGCCGCAGGGGCACGCGGGGACACCCGGCGGTAGGAGAGCACCGAGGCGCCAAGCAAAGCCCTGCTTGGAGCACGTGGAGGCACCAAGCAACAACGGCACAAGGACAGGGGGACACCAGGCAGCCCTTGGTGTGGAGACACAGGGACACCAAGCAGCCCTTGGTGTGGAGACACGGGGACACCAGGCAGCCCTTGGTGTGGAGACACAGGGACACCAAGCAGCCCTTGGTGTGGAGACACGGGGGCACCAAGCAGCCCTTGGTGTGGAGACACGGGGACACCAAGCAGCCCTTGGTGTGGAGACACGGGGACACCAAGCAGCCCTTGGTGTGGAGACACGGGGACACCAAGCAGCCCCTGGTGTGGAGACACGGGGGCACCAAGCAGCCCCTGGTGTGGAGACACGGGGACACCAAGCAACCTTGGTGTGGAGACACGGGGACACCAAGCAACCCTTGGTGTGGAGACACGGGGACTCTAAAGCAACCTCTGACATGGGGACAATGGGCAACCCCTGGCACATGGGCATGGGGACACTGAACAAGCCCTGGCGTGGGGACATAAATGGACACCAAGCAACCAGCACAAGGAGATGAGGATGTGGGGACAAGTGAGCAGAGGCTGGCATGAGGACATGGGGACAAGGGAGCAAAACCTCAGCACAAGGACATGAGGACACCAAGCAAGCCTCAGCACAAGGCCATGAGGGCCCAAAGCCACCCACCGATCCCTGGCGCAGGGCGTCCTGCACTTGAGTCAGGTCCCTCACTGGGCACCAGACCTCGGCAATGAGGCACTTCTCAGTGACATCGAAGCTGCACTGGTTGAGGATGAGGTAGATGGCCTTCATCTTCTGCACCTGCACCCTCCAAGTGGGCAGTGCCAGCACCACCTTGTCCAGCACCTGAGCCAGGTACTGCTCCGACTCCTCCAGCACCTGCGGGCAACCAGAGCAGGTCAGGGACCGGGGGTGTCCCACCATGGTCCCCACCCCGGTCAGGGACTGGGGGTTGGGGGTGTCCCACCATGGTCCCCACCTAGGTCAGGGACTGGGGGTTGGGGGTGTCCCACCATGGCTCCCCCCACGGTGGCGCCCAGCTCACCACGCTGAGGTCCTGGATCTGGCTGTGGAGCCCACTCATGGTGTCCTGCCGCGTGGCCTCGCTCTCTGGGTAGGGGTACACGTGGCAGTGGAAGCTGGGATGGACAGACGGACGGACACCCCCACGTTGGGTGGTGCCAAGGCTCCCTGGGGCGGCCCCAGGCTGTGCCCACGGCGGGAGCCACGGGGAGGCCTTGCTAAATAAAGCTGCCCCCGTGGCCACGGGCTCACCAGTCCGAGATCTTGCGGATCTTCTGCCCGATCTGCTCGCCCCAGTAGGAGATGACGAAGATGACCCAGGTGATGCTCTCGCCCTTGGGGACAACGCAGTCCGTGTCACCCCCCGGCCGCCCCAGCCCGATTCCCTGCCGGCTCTCACCGCCCCGGCGCCCCCGCTCACCGTGGCGGGGTCCTCCATGGGCTCGGGCATCTCCACGAAGCTGGCCACCAAGTAGCCGCGGCAGGCTCGCCACAGCAGCCGCTCGAAGGCGCTCACCCGCCAGGGGTGAATGACCCCGGCCACGAAGCTGCGGGCACATGGCAAGGCCCTGCTGCTGCCCCTGCCCCATGGCTGCTCCACACCACTGCCCCCAGGGCTCTCCTCCAACCCTCCCCCTGCAGCCATGCTCACTGCCCCACGGACCTCCTCCCACCCTCACCATGCTACTGCTTCACAGAATCACAGAACTGTCAGGGTTGGAAGGGACCCCAAGGATCAGCCAGCTCCAATCCCCCTGCCATGGGCAGGGACACCCTCCACGAGATCATGGTCCACCTCCATCCCTTATCCCACAGCCTTCCAGATGCCCCATGGCCATGTAGCTGCCTCATGACCCACCTCCAACCCTCATCCCACAGCTTTCCCAGCTGCCCCATGTCCACCCCACTGCCCCCCAGCCCCTCTCCCCGCATCTCACCCCACATCCCGCCCCCTCTTACTTGATCTTCGGTCGAGATGCTGGTGCAGGGATGGGTCGAGGAGAGGCTCGCGCTCCGAGAGCGCCCGGGGCCGCGGCGGAGAACCCAGAGGAGCCTGCGGCGACGGAGAGCAGCCCGATGAGGCTGGCAAGGGGGGAACCGGGGCGCAGGGTGGCACCCGGGGCCGGGGGCAGCCTCCCTGCAGGACCCACCGGCAGGCTGGTGAAGCGTTGTCCCTCCCGCAGGACGTGGAGGTACTGGCGCAGGTCCCGCAGGCGCCCGCGCAGGGACGCCCGGTTGCGGCTGACCTCCCGCAGCTCCTGCGCCAGCTGCTCCGACTGCTCCTGCAGCCGCAGGGCCTCCCGCGCCAGCGGTGCCCGCGGGTTGTCCGGGCACGGGGCCAGCGCCCGCCCGGCCTCCCGGAGCTCCTGCTGGAGGAAGGCTGAGGCAAGCCCCAGGCAGGCGTTGGGAGGGGTCACGCTGGGCAGCTCCCACTCCGTCCTGCACCCAGGGTAGACCACCCAAAGCAGACCCAACCCCTGCACCCACTGCAGCCTAACCCGTTCACCCCACACCCCCTGCACCCCAAACCACCCAGACCCACCTCCCTGCTACCCGTGGCACCCCACCCCAAACCACCCAGACCCACCTCCCTGCTACCCATGGCACCCCACCCCAAACCACCCAGACCCACCTCCCTGCTACCCATGGCACCCCAAACCACCCAGACCCACCTCCCTGCTACCCATGGCACCCCAAACCACCCAGACCCACCTCCCTGCTACCCATGGCACCCCAAACCACCCAGACCCACCTCCCTGCTACCCATGGCACCCCACCCCACATCCACCCAGACCCACCTCCCTGCTACCCATGGCACCTCACCCCAAATCCACCCAGACCCACCTCCCCGCTACCCATGGCACCCCAAACCACCCAGACCCACCTCCCTGCTACCCATGGCACCCCAAATCCACCCAGGCCCACCTCCCTGCTACCCATGGCACCCCAAATCCACCCAGACCCACCTCCCTGCTACCCATGGCACCCCAAACCACCCAGACCCACCTCCCTGCTACCCATGGCACCCCAAATCCACCCAGACCCACCTCCCTGCTACCCATGGCACCCCACATCCACCCAGACCCACCTCCCTGCTACCCATGGCACCCCAAACCACCCAGACCCACCTTCCAGCTACCCATGGCACCCCACATCCACCCAGACCCACCTCCCTGCTACCCATGGCACCCCAAATCCACCCAGGCCCACCTCCCTGCTACCCATGGCACCCCAAATCCACCCAGACCCACCTCCCTGCTACCCATGGCACCCCAAACCACCCAGACCCACCTCCCTGCTACCCATGGCGCCCCAAACCCCCTGCACCCACGCAGGACACCCAATCCCACCCAGACCCACGGCACCGTCCCCCTAAGGCTCACTGAAGGTCTTCTCCATCTCCTCGCAGCGCCGCACCTCACCCACAAAGCGTCGCTGGAAGGCACTGACCTTGGGGTTCAGCTGCAGAGTGGGGGACAAGAGTATGGTGGGACTGGGAGAGGAGGGGGGTTAGAATCCCCACTACCCCTGGGCCAGCTCCCAGTACAAAGAGCACCCCAAGATACCCACCCACGGTACCCAAGCACCCCAGACCAGTCAAACCCAGTCCTTGGTACCCCAAATCATCTGCACCCAGCCCCCTGCAGCCAGTTCCCCACCCTATGGCACTCAACCTCCACACCAGAGCACCCCAAACCCACCCAGAGCCACCTCTCTGCACCCCTGGTACCCCAAACCACCTGCACCCACCCAGACAGATTTCCTCTACCCACAGCACCCCAAACCACCTGCATCCACCCACAGCACCCAAGCCCACCCAGACCACCCACCTGGAACCCACAGCACCCCAAACCACCTGCATCCACCCACAGCACCCAAGCCCACCCAGACCACCCACCTGGAACCCACAGCACCCCAAACCACTCACCCCAAGCCTGGACACCAATGCCACCCACCTATTCCCCCCAGGGCACCACAAACCACCCAGCCTAAACCCCCTGCATCCAGGGCATCCCAAATCCACCCAGACTCACCTCCCTGCACCCACAGCACCCCAAACCACCTGCACCCACCCAGGGCACCCCGACCCACCCAGGCCAGCTGCCCTGCCCCCAGGGCACCCCCAAAGCACGCCCCAGCCCCCCAGCCCCTACGTACGTCCCTGAACTCCAGCAGCCCCCGCTCCCCCAGCTCGCTGACACAGCTGTAGGCTGAGGCAGACTGGAGGAAGAGCTGGGCCAGGCAAACCTCCTCACTGCGGAACAGGGACCCCATGGTGTCCCCCTGGCACCCCGCTCCTGGGTGGCCCTGGCTGCAAAGGGGTGAGGGGCACAAGGGGGTGAGGGCCGCGGGCTCACCCTGGGGGCGGCAGCGAAGGGGGGGGATCACTCAAGGGGGTGGCAGGAAGGGCTGGGGCTTACTCCAGGGGGTCCTGGGGATGGCAGCAAGGGCTGAGGGTCACTCTAAGGGGTGGCAGGAAGGGCTGAGGGCCACGCTGTGGGTCCCAGGGGTGGCAGCAAGGGGTGGAGAAAGGCAGCAGGGGCTGGGAGTCTGGTCACGGTCATGGCAGCAGGGGCTGGGAGAGTCACCCCAAATGGCAGAGAGGGTTGGGGGTTACCCCAGGGGTCCCAAGGGACGGCAGCAGGAGGTAGGGTCACTCTAAGGGGTGGAAAGAAGGGATGGGGCTCACCCCAGTGGTGGCAGGAAGGGCAAGGGATCACTCCAGGGGACCTCAGGGGTGTCAGCAAGGGCTGGGGAGTGCCAGGAAAGGCTTGGAGAGGCGTAAGAAGGGCTGGGGGTCACCCTGGGGGTGATAGGAGGGGCTGGGGATCACCCCAAAGTTCCCGGGGGTGACAGCAGGGACTGGGGTCTGAGCAGGGTGGTGGCAGCAGGGACTGGGGTCTGAGCAGGGTGGTGGCAGTAGGGGCTGGAAGGGGTCAGCCCGCAGATGACAGCAAGGGTTGGGGGGGGTCACCCCGAGGGTGGCAGAAGATGGCAGCAGGGCCGGGAGTCGCCCTGGGGGTGGACTGAGAGGGTCACCCCGGGGGTCCTGAGATGGGTTGAGGGTCAGCAGGGGGTGTCAGGAAGGGCTGGGGGTCACCCCAAGGGTCCCGGAGAGAGGTGGCGGCAGGGAAGGTTGGGGGAGGGTCACCTGGCGGGAGGGAGGGGAGCGGCAGCAGGGGCTGGGGGGTCCGGGGGCGCGGGCGTCCTGCGGCGGCGGAGCCGGGATGTCCCCGCGGCGCGGCTGGCGGCGATGTCCCGGCCGGCGGCGATGTCCCGCCCCGCTCCCACGCCGCCCGCCCCGGCCCCGGGCTTGCAAAATACTTTCCGACACCCCCCTCCCCCCCCCGGCAAACAGCCTCCCCTTCCCCTTTCCCCCCGACCCTCCCTTCCACCCTCCCGTTCGGTTTGCTCTGAGTCAGGACCAGCTCATCCCCCCGCGACCGGCGAGGAAGTGGGGAGGGGATGGGAGGTGCTGAAGGTACCCCGGGCCCCCCCAGATCCCCCTACCCGGGAGCACAGGGCTGGCCGGGCTCTTCCCCCCGCACTTCCTCTTCCCCAGGAAGAGCCCGGCCCCGGGGAGGGACCGGCCCCGGCCCCGGCCCCGCCGACCGGGGGAAGCGGCCCCGGCCCCGCCGCTCCCCGAGAATCCCCTTCCACTGCTGCGCCCGGCTTGGAGCCAAGCCCCCGGGTCCCCCTCAACTCTGTGGGATGCGGGGGATTGGGAAGCCCCCTCCCCAGCCCTCCAGCCTCTTAAGTCGGACCCCAGCACTGCCCCGGAGTTGGGAACTCCCCCAGCCCGTCCCTCCAGGACTCCCCGCGGTACCACCGGCATCCCCCTCGGTACACCGGGACTCTCCTCGATACCGCCGGACCCACCGCGGTACCACCCGGACCCTCTTCAGTGCCATTGGACGCCCCCCCAGTACGACTGGGATTCCACCACGGTACAGCCGGGGCCCCCTCGGTACAAACGGGATCCCCTCCACAGCGGCACCAAACCCCCCTCGGTACCACCAGACCCCCTTGGTACCACTGGGACTCCTCCTCGGTACAACTGGGACCCTCAGTACCACTCTATCCTCCTTGATACCACTAGGACACCCCCCGGATACCACCGGGGACCCCTCTCAGTACCCCACCAGACCCATCTGGATACCACTGGGACCCCCCCTCAGTACAACCAGGATCCCTCCTTGGTACCACAGGGACCCCTCTCGGTGCCACCAGGAATCCCCTCAGTGCCATCAGATCCATCTGGATAACACAGGGACCCTGCCTTGGTACAACCAGAACCTGCCTCAGGACCACCAGGACCTCCCCAGTACCACTGGGACCCTTTCAGTGCCACCAGGATCCTCTCGGCGTCACCTTGGTACCACCGGGATCCCTTCAGTGCCACAGGGACCCCCTCTCAGGACCACTGGCTCCTCCTTGCTACCTCTGGAGCTCCCCTCAGTGGCTGTCCCAGGAAGCTGGGGCCCAGGAATGATCCCACCCGGTCCCAGAGCCACCAATCCCATCCCTGAGAGCGCCCCAGGCACCCCCCAGGAGCCCCTTAAACCACCCCCCAGCACTGCCCCATGGCCCCAAACCACAGTGTCCCCCACCCCCTTCCCTTCTCCTGTGCCCCAGCCCTGTCATTCCAGGACACAAATCCCCCTCCCCAAAATCCATCCAGCCCCCTACCCAACCCCCAACCAGGGTGGGCTTCAACCCTTTCTTTGCCCCAAAACAGAGGGGACACAGAGAAAGCTGGAGCTGGAGGTTCAGAAGCCAGCAGTGCAGCTGAGGGGAGGAGGTGGTAGAACCACCACCAACCCCCCCCCCGACCAGACCTTTTATTCTGGGGGAGGGGGGGAGGAGATGTGGCCGTCACCGGTAGAGGTAATCGGCCTGGATGTTGGCAGCAATCTCAGCCTCCCACTTGTCCCCGTTGTTGAGCAGCTTCTCCTTGTTGTAGAGCAGCTCCTCGTGGGTCTCTGTGGAGAACTCGAAGTTGGGACCCTAGCAAGAGGAGGAAAGCAAAAGATGTTGCTCTCCAGGCCTGCTGGACCCCCACGGCCGGCCTCGAGCAGGGCTTGGAGCTGGGGATGGGGGGGGGGGGGTGTGTCTCTGTCCCCCCGCTCTGTGTGTGCCCCCAGCTGACCTCCACGATGGCATCCACAGGGCAGGCCTCCTGGCAGAACCCGCAGTAGATGCACTTGGTCATGTCGATGTCGTAGCGCGTGGTGCGGCGGCTGCCGTCGGCTCGGGGCTCCGCCTCGATGGTGATGGCCTGGCGCAGGGACACCGTCAGAGCCCGCACAGGGACAAGGGCACCCCCCGGCGCCAGCAGGAGGAGTTGGGAGTGAGCCACAGCATGGGTTTTGCTTGGAGAAAGGGCTTTAAGGTCGTAGAGCACAGCCCTGAGCCCAGCACTTGCCGGGTGGCCGCCGAAGCAGCACCGCATCCCCGTGGCACGGAAACCACACCAGGGATGGGGACTCCACCACCGCCCTGGGCAGCCCTGGGCCAGGCCTTGAAAACTCTCAAGGCAAGAAACTGTTCCTCATGCCCAACCCAAATCTGCCCTGAGGCAATGCAAGCCCATTGCCTCTTGTCCTGTCACTTGTCCCTTGGCACAAGAGCCCAACCCCCACCTGGCTGCAGCCTCCTTGCAGGGAGCTGCAGAGAGCCAGCAGCTCTCCCCTCAGCCTCCTTCGCTCCAGGCTCAACACCCCCAGCTCCCTCAGCTGCTCCTCATCATTCCTGTTCTCCAGACCCTTCCCCAGCTATGGTGCCCTGCTCTGGCCCTGCTCCAGCTCCTCAATGTCCTCCTGGGAGTGAGAGGCCCAAGACTGACCCCAGGATTCCAGCTGTGGCCTCAGCAGTGCCCAGTCCAGGGGGACAATCCCTGCCCTGCTCCTGCTGGCCACACTCTTGCTGCTCCAGGCCAGGCTGCTGGTGGCCTTCTTGGCCACCTGGGCACCCCCTGACTCATCTCCAGCTGCTGCCACCAACCCCCTGCCAGGTCCTTTCCCACCAGACACTTTCCACTCTGCCCCCAGCCTGGGGCTGTTGTGAGCCAGGTGCAGGACCCAGCATTTAGCCTGGTTGAATCTCATCCCACGGATCCAAGCCTGGCCAGACCAACAGCAGATCACCACTCCTACCCAACTTGGTGTCACCTACAGACTGAGTGAGGGGGGCCTGCTGTCCTCCTGCAGCGCCCCCTGCAGGCCCTGGAGCTGACCTGTGCTGGGCAGATGGCCTCGCAGAGCTTGCAGGCGATGCACCTCTCCTCTCCCGAGGGGTAGCGGCGCAGGGCGTGCTCCCCGCGGAACCGCGGGCTCAGGGGACCCTTCTCAAAGGGGTAGTTGATGGTGGCTGGCTCCCGGAAAAGGTAGCTCAGGGTCATGGCCAAGCCTGGGAAGAGAAAGCAGGGAGGTTGTGGGAGGGGTAGGGTGGAAGGTGGGCAGCCCAGGGCTGGGCTGTGGGGGAGGAGGAGAGGGCGCCGCCCCCAGGCGTGGAGGCCCCGGGGTCACCTCGGATGAGCTCGGTCCACAGCAGGGTCTGGGCAGCGCGGTCGGTGATGGAGCGCATGTCCATGGCCGGCTCCTGCACGTTGACGTACTCTGGGGGGAGGGGGCAGCTGTGCCCGTGCCAGCTGTGCCCACCCGTGGGCAAAGGGGAACCTGTATCCCTCCCCCCTCCCCACAGAGAGCGGGAAATTCCCACCGCCCCGTGGAGGAGGGGAAGCTGTGCCCACCCCAAGCCGACAGGAGTTGTGCCCACCCCAGCTGTGCCCACCCCAAGCAGATGGGAGTTGTGCCCACCCCAGCTGTGCCCATCCCAAGCAGATGGGAGTTGTGCCCACCCCAGCTGTGCCCACCCCAAGCAGATGGGAGTTGTGCCCACCCCAAGCCGATAGGAGTTGTGCCCACCCCAGCTGTGCCCATCCCAAGCAGATGGGAGTTGTGCCCACCCCAAGCAGATGGGAGTTGTGCCCACCCCAGCTGTGCCCATCCCAAGCAGATGGGAGTTGTGCCCACCCCAAGCAGATGGGAGTTGTGCCCACCCCAGCTGTGCCCACCCCAAGCAGATGGGAGCTGTGCCCACCCCACAGAAAGGATGAAGTTGGACCCATTCCAGCTGTGTCTATCCCCCTGGAGAGCAAAAAGCTGTGCCCAACCCATAGGGAGAGAGAACCTGTGGCCACCTCAGCTGTGCCCACTCCATGGGGGGATGGAAGATGTGCCAACCCCAGTTGTGTCTACCCTGCAAAGAGGGGGAAGCTGTGCCCACCCCACGCCCCATGCCCCAACTCACTGTAGCTGTCCCTGGGGGTGCTGGTGCTGAGAGGGCGCAGGTATCCCAGGGGGGCTGGTGGGCCTTGGTGGGTAGGGAGAAAAGAGAGAGAGAGAGAGGAGGAGGGTCAGGAGGGTCAGGAGGGTTTGGGGGAGAGGAGAGAGGGGCAAAGGGGTGCCTGGCACAGCCTCACCTCTGCGGGCAGCCTGGTACAGCAAGCGCAGCGCAGCCATCTCTGGTCCTGCTGGGACAGGGGGACACAGCCTGAGGGCACTCAGCTGCCCACTCAGCAAGTGGCTGGGGGTGGTCCTGAGCACATCCCCCACTCCCCACAGGGCACCACTCAGGAGCCCTGACCCCCAGCCCACTACCAGAAGCGACATGGTGCCCCTATGAGCCCTCCTCCTGCAAGGGACCCAGATGCCCCCCCGCTCCCCTTCAAGGGACTCAGATGCCCAACCACCTCCCCAACACCTCAGTAAATGGACTCAAGTGTCCTGTTTGCCCCCCCACCTGCAAGAGACCAAGATGTCTTATCCTTCCCCCCACCCCAAAATGGACCCAGGGCTCCTGGCCCCACCACCTCCCACCAGGGACCCGGGCACCCTGTTCCCCGCCCTACAACAAGGGAACCAACTCTGTCCACCCCCAAGGGACCCAAACCTTCAACTCCCTCCCCAAAACAGACCCCTGGGTCCTGTGTCCCACCCCACAAGGGACCCAGCTGTCCTGTGCCCCCCACGACCTCAACAGAGAACCCAACTGTGTCCCCCAACAAGGGACTCAACTGTGTTTCTTGCCCAAAAGGACCCAAATAGCCAGCCCCCCTCCCCAAACGGACCCAGGCGTCAGCACCTCACACAAGGAACCCCACTGTCCTGTTTCCCCCACCCCTCCCCACCAAGTGGTCCACATGTACACCACCCCCACCCGAAAAGGTACCCAGGCTTCCTGCTTCACCCCCCTCATTTCCCACAAGGGACCAAAGTGTTGGCCCCCTCCAAGTGACCCAGGTGTCGTGGTCCCCCTAAGCCCCCTAAAGGGACCCCAGAGGTCCTGCCCCGTCCTCTCCCGTTCCCCTGCCAACTGACCCAGGCACCTTGTTCCACGACCCCACCTCCCACATGGAACCACGATGTCCCTCCAAGCGACACAATCACCTTGTGTGCCCCACTATCTCCCCCCAAAGAACCCAAGTGTGTGTCCCTTCCAGGGCGTCCAACCCCCACTCAATGGACACAGGGGTCCTGCCCACCCCCAAGTCCTGCCTGAGGGACCCCGAGGAGCCTCCCCCACCTCATACCATCCAATTGCCCTGCTCCAAGTCCAGCCCCTCCCCACTATCCAGCACCCCCCATGAGCGGACAGCGCCGCCCCCACACCTCGACCCCCAAAAGGCCTCGGGGACTCCGTGTCTGTGCCCAGACAGCGGGAGGCAAGCGTCCGGGCCTCCCCCTCTGCCCCAAGTTGGATCTGGGGGCACCACAGAACACCACAAACCTGAGCCCCTTCGGCCCCACCTGGCAGCCCCTTCCCCAGGGCCCCGGTACCACCGGGTCTCCCCCACTCACCTCCCCCAAGGACCCGGCCGTCCTGACCGCACTGCGCATGCGCCAAAGGGCAGCGGGGCCGCAGCGTAGGCACGGGCCGCGCTAGATTCCTTTCCCCATTGGCTCGCTGGCAAAACGGGGGGCGGGGAAAAGGCCTCCATTGGCTGATAGGGCGGCGACAGCCTAGCCTCCCATTGGGTCGCCTAAGAACGAATGGGCGGGGAAACGCTCGCAATTGGACAGACGTGTTTATTGTGCGGGAGGTGGGGGGTCAGAGGATGGCGCAGGCCGAGTCTCGCTTGACCAGGGTGGCGGAGCGCAGCAGCGGGAGGAGGCGCTGTTCGTAGGGCGGGTAGCGGGGTTTGTTGATGGTTTCCCAGCCGTTCCCACGCAGCAGTGTGGCTCGTGAATGCGAGAAAGTGTCGAAGGTGAAGCGGCCGTGATAGCGCCCCATGCCGCTCTGCCCTGCGGAGCACCGTGCGTGAGGGCCCGGCAGTGGGAGCGGAACCGGGTGCCGGGGAAGGATTCAGAGCAGGGAGAGGGACTTCAGGGGCAGGAGCAGCGAGCTCCGAGCTCTGAGCCACAGCACAGCTTCCGGGACGGGAGGGTTGGCAGCGGGGCACCGGTTCTAGGCAGGGAATACTGAGGGGACAGGGACAAGGGCCACAGTGACAAGTGTCCCAGGGGTCGGATACTGGGCAATGAGTCCTGGGAGATGCTGGGGCTGGGGACACTGGGGCATACTCCCGGGAGGCAGACTAAGGCAGAGATGGCATTAGATGATGAGGCAGAGGACAGTGGGGTAGGGGACTCATGAGACACTGTACAGAGGTTCAGGACC
This sequence comes from Colaptes auratus, assembly GCA_015227895.2. Lineage (NCBI taxonomy): Eukaryota > Metazoa > Chordata > Aves > Piciformes > Picidae > Colaptes > Colaptes auratus. The sequence continues at coordinate 14,458,180 of CM037647.1, read as the reverse complement.
AGTGCTGGGAATGCAGCCCCAGGACAGGAGGGACCTGAGTGGTGGCAGAGCTTGTGGACTCTGGGCTAGGTTCCCCCAGGAGCTGGCTTGGCTTAGCTCTGCATGCTGGGGGGACGGTCCCAACAGCACCCTGCTCTCAGGGGTTTGGACCTACCAATGCCACCAAAGGGCAGTGAGGTCAATGTGAAGTGCATCATGGTGTCATTGCTGCAGAAGCCACCGCTGCTTGTCCTCTCCAGCACCTTCTTCACCTCCTGAGGGGAGAGAGCAGGAGGGTGCTGAGCACTTACTGGGCACCCTTTGCCTGCCTGTTGCCTGAGGCATGCCAGGGTGTTCACAGCTGGGGATATGAGGTCTCAGCAGCATGTGACCTGAGCTGCAGGAGATGCTGCTAGCCCAGCCCCACACCTGCTTGCTGGAGGAGAAGACATAGATGGCCAAGGGCCGCTCCCGGGCGTTGATGAAGGCGATGGCATCGTCCATGCTCTTCACCGTGAAGATGGGCAGGACGGGCCCAAAGATCTCCTCCTGCATCACAGGGTCACCCTGCTGCACATCCACCAGCACCGTGGGGGCTGCCAAGAGAGGGAAAAGCCAAGCCTGGAGTGCCTGGGACCCCGAACCCAAGCCTGCCCATCCACCTTCCAGGCCGTGTCCTCACCGATGTAGCGCGTCCCCGCGTCCGTCTGTCCCCCGATGGCCACGCGGCCGCTGCTCAGCAGGGCGCTCACCCGCTGGAAGTGCCTGTCCCCGATGATCCGGGCAAAGCTGGAGGACTCCTGAGGGTTGGGGCCATAAAACTCGGTGATGGCCTCCTGTAGGGCGGGCAGAAGCTTCTCCTGCATCTCCCGGCTGCAGAGGACGTAGTCCGGCGCGATGCAGGTCTGGCCGGCGTTGAAGAAGCGTCCCCAGGCCAGGCGCCGAGCGGTGCTCTGCACGTGGCTGCTGTCGGACACGTAGCAGGGGTTCTTGCCCCCCAGCTCCAGCGTCACCGGCGTCAGGTGCTTGGCGGCAGCGGTCATCACCACCCTGCCCACCGCGGGGCTGCCTGAGGAGCGGCAAAGCAGCAGCAGCCTGAGGGAAGGCTGCGGCCTGTGGCTCCCCCTGCTGAGCCAGGGGAAAGGCATCGAGCCGCAGAGTCGTGGAGGGGTTGAGGTTGGGGTTGCAAGAGAGCTTTCAGATCGGGGACTCCAAGCCTTAACCCAGCACTGCCAGGGCACCACCAAACCATGGCCCTCAGCACCACAGCTCCATGGCTTTCAAACCCCTCCAGGGATGGGGATTCCACCACTGCCCTGGGCAGCCTGAGCCAGGCCTTAACAACCCTCAAGGGCAAGACATTGTTCCTCATGGCCAACCTAAACCTCCCCTGGGGCAGCTTGAGGCCGTTTCCTCATCCTGTCGCTTGCCCCTTGCAAGAACAGACCAACCCTCAGCAGGTGGGGGGGTTCCTTTCTACACCCAGTAGTGATTTACTTACATTCTACTACTTTCTGTTCAAGATCTGTGAAAAACTTTCAAGGCATAGCCTATAACTACCACACAACATGAGCCCAGTTTGGTTCAGACCCCACGCCCTCCAGCAGATCCATCCTGGGTTTGCTGGGACAGCCCCATGCCCTAGGGATAGAATAGAGTAGAATTGGAATGGAATGGGAGTAAGAATGGAATGGGAGTAAGAATGGAATGGGAGTAAGAATGGAATGGGAGTAAGAATGGAATGGAATAGAATAGAATAAACCAGGTTGGAAAAGACCTCAGAGATCATCAAGTCCAACCTATCACCCAACACCATCTAATCAACTAAACCATGGCACTAAGCCATCCAGTCTCTTGCTAAACACCTCCAGGGATGGTGACTCCACCAACCCCCTGGGCAGCACATTCCAGTGGCTAATCTCTCTTGCTGGGAAGAACTTCTTCCTAACCTCCAGCCTAAACCTCCCCTGGCACAGCTTGAGACTGCGTCCTCTTGTTCTGGTGCTGGTTGCCTGGATGGGCCTAGAGGTTCCCTATGGGACCTACCAGTGTAGAAGATGTAGTCAAATTTGTTCTCCAGCAGTCTGGTGGTCCCCTCCACGCCAGCAGTCACCACGGCAAAGCAGTCCTGCGACACGGTGAGGAAAGCAGGAGAGAGAGGGGTGGGTGGACGTGACTTGGCCAAGCAGGTTTGGGACACACAGTGAGAAGCATCCCTGCAGAGGGAGGTGGCCCACAGCAGAAGGTTCTTTTTACCTTGTCCAGGTACTTTGGCAGTGAGTCAGCCATCAGCCTCTCCGTGTTCTTGCTCACTTCAGAGGGTTTCACAACGACACAGTTCCCTGCAGGACAGAGGCTCTCTCCTGGTGAGGACCTCGCTCACGGGGAGCAGGCCCTGTTCTCACCACACCACCCCCACATTCCCGCCCTAGGGAGGCCAGGACACTGCCCAGAGCGAGGTTTTGCTACCCCCCCAGTATGTCAGAGCCCCAGGGCAGCCTCACCAGCAGCGATGGCCCCAATGAGGGGCACCAGGAGGAGGTTGACAGGGTAGTTCCAGGGCGCAATGATGAGCACCACCCCGTAGGGCTCCTTGCGGATGAAGGCTGAGTCCAGCTGCATCGCCTGGGGAGGCAGGGACGGCGTGAGGGACCTCCCCAGCCCATCCTCTGTCTCCCCACCAGGCCAGTGCCCCCATACCCAGTTCTTCTCCACGTGCTCATCCTTCATCCAGGTGCTCAGGTTGTTGAGAGTGTGGTTGAGCTCGCTCCTGCAAACGAAGATCTCGGAGAGATGCGTTTCGACGTGTGGCTGGGGAGGGGACACAAGAGGTCATCGTGGCCACCGCTGCAGGCACAGCCCCATGGCCACCTCACCGTGGTTACAATCAGAGAATCACAGAGGGGGTTTGGTTGGAAAAGAGCTTGAAAAGCATGGAGTCCAACCCTTCACCCAGCACTGCCAGGGCACCACCAAACCGTGGCCCTCAGCACCACAGCTCCAGGGCTTTGAAACCCTTCAGGGATTGGACATGCTCCCCAGAGAGGTTGTGGAGTCTCCTTCTCTGGAGACTTTCAAGACCTGTCTAGATGCATTCCTGTCTGACCTGCACTAGAGTGTATGGTTGTGTGCCCTGAGGCAATGCGAGGCTATTGCCTCTTGTCCAGTCCCTTGGCAGAAGAGTCCAACCCCCACCTGGCTCCAAGCTCCTTGCAGGGAGCTGCACAGAGCCAGCAGCTCTCCCCTCAGCCTCCTTTGCTCCAGGCTCAACACCCCCAGCTCCCTCAGCTGCTCCTCCCCAGCCCTCTTTTCCAGACCCTTCCCCAGCTTCATTGTCCTTCTATGGACCTGCTCCAGCTCCTCAATGTCCTTCTGGGAGTGAGAGGCCCACAACTGACCTCAGCATTCCAGCTGTGGTCTCAGCAGTGCCCAGTCCAGGGGACAATCCCTGCCCTGCTCCTGCTGGCCACATTCTTGCTGATCCAGGCCAGGCTGCTGGTGGCCCTCTTGGCCACCTGGGCACAGCCTGGCTCACCTCCAGCTTGCTATCTTCAGCTTATTCCTGCAGAGCAGGATCTCGGAGTATTGGAGTTCTAAAGGTTGGCTGGAGATACAGATAACTTCATGTGACACACCTCCATACTTCAGCAACTTTCTCCCTGCTGGGCAAGTTTTCTTCCCTTTTGTGGTGGTGTCAGCAGAAACCTGCCTGAGTTTCAGCACTTCTGCAGCCCCCATGTAAGTTCCTTTCAGTTGAAGCTATACGCTATTTCCAGGAAAAGGAGGTTACATGGGGGCCGCAGAAGTGGTGGTGGCAGCATTTTGGAGAACAAAGGGTCTGGATGTTGAATCCTATTTGGTCTGGAGCTACAAAGGTGCTGAGTGGCGTGGAGCATCTCTAAGGAGCAAAGGCTGAGAGCCCTGGGGCTGTGGAGCCTGCAGAAGAGCAGCCCCAGAGGGCAGCTGAGCAATGCTCAGCAAGAGCTGAAGGAGCTGTGGGGGGCAAGAGGCTGGGGCCAGACTCATGTCAGTGGTGCCCAGGGAGAGGCCAAGGGGCAGAGGGCACCAAGTGGCAGGCAGGAGGTTGGCTCTGAAGCTGAGGAGCAAGTGGTTTGGGGTGAGGGTGCTGGAGGCCTGGAGCAGGCTGCCCAGAGAGGTTGTGGAGTGTCCTTGTGTGGAGAGCTTGCAGCCCCCCCTGGGCACTGTGCTGCTGGGCAAGCTGCTGGGGGTGCCCTGCTGGGGCAGGGGGCTGGGGCTGGCTGAGCTCCAAAGGTCCTTTGCAATCCTCACCCTTCAGTTTCTGTGGAGCATTCCAAGTCCCACTCCCTTTTTCCACCAGGTGCTTCCACACCCAAACAAAACAAGCTGATTGGACATGCTCCAATCATGGACATTGGACATGGAGGAACAACTGCAGTGAGAATCCTGAAGCCTTTAGCCCAGTAAAGGAAAGGTCAGAAGAGATCCAGGTGCAAATCCCAGCATCTCCTACTAGACCAGCTTGTTCAAGGCCCCATCCAAGCTGCCTTTGAAAAAACAGGGCAAATGCTGTGGACCACAGCATCACCAAGGTTGGGAGAGACCTCAAAGATCATCAAGTCCAACCTATCAATCCAGACCATGGAGAACAACAGATGAGCCCTGCCTAGTAAATGAGGCTGTGGGCAAAAGAGCTGGACCAGAGGGAGAACTTTTAGGTTGGGGAGCTGGAGATCTTTGAGGACTTGTGGAGCCTCAGGGGAGTAGTCTGCTCAGCCTCCACCCTTGACACTGACATAGGGAGGGAGCTCAGAGGAAGGGGACAATACAAAGCCAAGAGATGGGTCCAGACTGAAAGCACCAAGAAGGCAGGAGAGTAACACTGGGTGGGAAACCCAAGGCCAGGGTTAGTGAGGAGAGTTGGGGGAAGGAGGTAAACCGAGGCTGATGTGTTTGGAAATGGTTAATGGAGGCTGGGTGCTCCCCACAGCCTCCATCTGTGCACACTGGGACAGCTCTGGAGGAGGTGGGTTGGGAAATGCTCCACCTCCTTCCTCCACCTTCCACATCTGCTGGCTGCCAGCCCAGGGCAGAGGTGAGCACAGGGATGGATCAAGCCAACAGGTGAGGACGTTCAGGACCCAGGACATCGATCGTCAGCATGAGCGCAGGAGTTGGTGTGGCTGTGGGCAGCACCTAGGCTCCTTCAGCCATGGGTTCCCTCAGTTCCCATCACACCCTCACCTTGCCCATGTCCAATGTGGCAGCCTCCAGGATGTCCTCCTCCTTCTCCTCCAGGAAGCGTCCCAGGGCCTCCAGCTGGGCCACACGATACTCCAGGGGCCAGGACTTCCTCGAGAGCCAGCTGCTCCTCAGGTGGTCCACCAGCCCAGCATAGGGGTTCCTGCTATGGGGGTCAGAGGGACTCCCAGCCCTATCCCAAATGCTCCACATCCCACCCTGGCTCCAAGTCACCCCAGCTCCACATCCCACCCTGGCTCCAAGTCACCCCAGCTCCACATCCCTCCCTGGCTCCATGTCACCCCAGCTCCACATCCCACCCTGGCTCCAAGTCACCCCAGCTCCACATCCCACCCTGGCTCCATGTCACCCCAGCTCCACATCCCACCCTGGCTCCAAGTCACCCCAGCTCCACATCCCACCCTGGCTCCATGTCACCCCAGCTCCACATCCCTCCCTGGCTCCAAGTCACCCCAGCTCCACATCCCTCCCTGGCTCCAAGTCACCCCAGCTCCACATCCCTCCCTGGCTCCAAGTCACCCCAGCTCCACATCCCTCCCTGGCTCCAAGTCACCCCAGCTCCACATCCCACCCTGGCTCCAAGTCACCCCAGCTCCACATCCCTCCCTGGCTCCATGTCACCCCAGCTCCACATCCCACCCTGGCTCCAAGTCACCCCAGCTCCACATCCCACCCTGGCTCCATGTCACCCCAGCTCCACATCCCACCCTGGCTCCATGTCACCCCAGCTCCACATCCCACCCTATCTCTGGGTGACCATAGCTCCAAGTCCCACTCCAGCACCCCATCAGAACCCTGGGCTGATGGCAGGGCATCCAGACTCCTCCTGCTTCCTTGTGCCTCAACCAGAGGCTCTCACCTCTTGGCATCATCACTGTCCATGCTCTCCTTCCCACCACCAGCACTGTTCTCACGCTCAGGAGGTTTTATGGCCCCACTGCCCAAGGTCTGTGGGAAAAGGCTGCTGGTTTCCACGGTCCCAGGGGAGGGAGGTGAGGCTGTTTACACTGCTGTGCCCCAGGGGCTGGTTCCTCACCCAGGGAATGAGGACTTTCTCCCTGAGCAGAAGGCCTCCGAGGGTTTAGCCAGGCACCTGCTGAGCTGTGGAGCTGGTGGAGTGCAGGCAGCCACCCAGTGCCAGTCACAGCCCGCTTGGCCCAGCCCATTCATCCTGGGAGGAGAGAGCTCAGGCCTGCTGCTGGCCCTGCCTCCCTGGCTGCCTGCCCTGCTGCACGTCACTGGCTCTGCTCCAGCCCAAGCCAATTGGATGCAAAACACATCCCTGAATCCCAGCAGGGTGGGGTTGGAAGGGAGCTCTGGAGCTCAGCCAGCCCCAGCCCCCTGCCCCAGCAGGGCACCCCCAGCAGCTTGCCCAGCAGCACAGTGCCCAGGGGGGGCTGCAAGCTCTCCACACAAGGACACTCCACAACCTCTCTGGGCAGCCTGCTCCAGGCCTCCAGCACCCTCACCCCAAACCACTTGCTCCTCAGCTTCAGAGCCAACCTCCTGTCTGCCACTTGGTGCCCTCTGCCCCTTGGCCTCTCCCTGGGCACCACTCAGCAGAGTCTGGCCCCAGCCTCTTGCCCCCCACAGCTCCTTCAGCTCTTGCTGAGCATTGCTCAGCTGCCCTCTGGGGGCTGCTCTTCTGCAGGCTCCACAGCCCCAGGGCTCTCAGCCTTTGCTCCTCACAGAGCTGCTCCAGGCCCCCTCAGCATCTTCAGAGCCTCCCCTGGACTCTCTCCAGCAGTTCCCAGTCTCTCTTGAACTGGGGAGCACAGAACTGGACTCCAGTTGTGGCTTCATCAGGACAGAGAAGAGGAGGAAGAGAACCTTCCTTGACCTGCTGACCATAGTCCTCTTTATGCCCCCTGGGCACCATTGGCCTTCTTGGCCATGAGGGCACATTGCTGGCTCATGGGCAACTTGCTGTCTCCCAGCACTCCTGGGTCTTTATCTGTGGAGCTGCTTCCCAGCAGGTCCCCTCTCATCTGTACTACTGCAGGGGATCATTCCTCCCCAGGTAGAGGACCCTTCACTTGTCCTTGAACTCCATGAGGTTCTTCTCCCCAGCCTCTCCAGCCTGGCCAGGTCTCACTGAATGGCAGCAGAGCCTGATGGGTGCCAGCCACTCTTCCCTGTTCTGCACCATCAGCCAGGGCCAGCTCACACCTCACTGTCCCCCTGATGCTTAGGGAGCACTCAGGGCAGAGTTTCCACACCCTCCCTGGCCCGGCTCCAGTGTCTGACCACCCTTCTAGAGACCTCTTTCCTCCTTTTTCTTTCTCACTGAAGTTTCCCACGCTGCAAGCTCAGGATGGACAGCCTCAGCTTCACCCTCATCTGCAAGATGAAGCACTTGGAGCCCTTGGCTGGTGGCCTCCAGTCAAAAAGAACAAGCCATGATTCATTCCTGCATTCCTTGTCCCCAAAATGAGTCTCAAAACTGCACTCAGCCACAGCCACCTGCAGACCACCCAGGGCATGACAATGAGATCCTCTGCACGACCACAGTGAGCAAGGCTCCACCTTCTTCAGCATCTCACACCTCCAGATGTGCTCATCAGCACCTGCTGAGCCTGGACCTCTCTGCACAACTCCTGTTCTCCCAGCTCTCTGGGGTGCAACCAGCAGATGGGTGGCAGGGAGGGGAGAAAAAGGGAAGATTGAAATCCCAGAATCTCAGCACGGTGAGGGGTTGGAAGAGACCTCTGGAGATCATCCAGTCCAACCCCCCTGCTAAAGCAGGGCACCCACAGCAGGATGTCCACTCCTCCCACTCTGGTACCATCAGGAAAGTAGCTGATGATACAAAGCCACACTGGGAACACCTCACTGCCACCAGCAGAGGTAATGGTGGGGCTCAGGGTGTTGGTGTGATGGGTGGGGGGCACGTGGGGTGAGGGCATCTGCCCCCTGGGGCTCAGTGGCCAGATTCCAGTCTGACACCTCCCAAACTGGGTGATGGAAGTGCTGAGGAGAAACCAGGCTCAATGCAAAGTCTTTACTACAGGCAGAGTTACATGGAGGAAGGAGAGTGAGGTTCATCCAGAAGGAAAGGTCCATCTGACAGGAGGTGGGACTGACTGCTGCTCCTCAGCCTCCTGGGGACCATTTCTCTGCTGGCAGAAGGAGGACTAGGTGAGGGTAAGAAGAATTTTTTTGCCATTCCAGATGTGTCCCAGCAGATGGTCCAGAGGAGAGGCAGCAGAGCAGGAGGCAGGGCGGGGATGTCCAGCCCCCACCATCCGACACACAGCAAGGTGGCAAGAGGGGTCAGGAGCAGACACAGGCTGGATCTGCTCCTTGGGAAGGGACCCAGGCAGAAGTTCTCCCTCTCCCCAGGTCCAGGAGGGGGGCAGGAGGCCTTCAGAGGATGGTGCACATGCCCCTGCGCTTGATCTCAAAGGTGGCTGTCACCAGCCCCAGCTTCTGCTGGCTGTAGGGAGGGTACCGTGGGCCGTTGAGGGCCTCCAGGCCCATGTTGCGGTGCAGGCAGCCACGCTGGTGGCTGAAGGTGTCGAAGGTGAACTTGCCATGGTACTTCCCCAGGCCACTGCTCCCTGTAACACACAGCACAGGTCCAAACTTCATCTCCAGAGACCTTTGCTCCTGCCCTTATCAATGAAACAATGAAGCCTCCAGAAGTCTTCCGTATGCAAATTCCCCTGCTGCCGAGCAACCACGATGGGGTGGAGGAGGCCCCACCTTTCCCTGGGCCTCTTCCAGCTCTACAGGGACTGATCCAGAAGGTCCAAGGACATCCTTATTGTTGGTCTGTGTCTAGCTACACAAGCATTGCTGGGACTGTGAGGCTCAGTTTCCCTCTCTGGTGCTCCACCGCATCTGCCCACGGCTTGGAGGCACCAGCGTGGTCCCTATGATGGTCACCTTCTTCCTGGGAGAGGTCCAAGCCTATCACTTCTACTGCTCTGCATAAGCTTTGCTGGGTCTACAAGGCTCAGTTTTCTCCCCCTGTGACCTCTGTGGTGCTCCACCACATCTAGCTGTGGTTAGGAGCTCCCAGCATGGCTCCTTCTACAGTCACCTTCTTCCTGGAGCTCTTAAAGTTGGAACCCTGCTGGCAACCAAGGTTCTCCTGATTCCTGTGGTTGCAGATTGTGGTTAATAGCTCTGTGACTCCACCCTCAAGCTGCTGTGGAAGCTTTGGTGAACACCATCTCACCCCAATGACTTCAGGCCCTTCTGCTGCTAGGAAATGGCTTCACCTGATCACATGAGGTGGTTTGATCTGAATCATTGCCATCAGGAGAAGGTACAGAATGAGAACCACCAAGAATCATTCCCTGAGCCACAAGTGGCCACTTGGATAGCCCCTGGAGAGCAGAAACTCCTCCTGTTTCTGCAGGTCATCACAAGCAGGTTCTCCAGATGTTTCCAAGGGGTTTGCTGTAAGTATTTAGTCCTAAAAGGCAGACAGACTGGAGAAGCCTTCTCCTGAGTGAGCTTAAGGGCTCCCACCCAGCATCATGCTGTTTGAAGGAGGAACCTCCTGACCCTAGAAGGACAGCATGTTGGATGTGCCACCAGATGAAGAGCAGACCAAAGAGAGCAGAGTTGAGGAGCTCCTAGCTAAACCTGAGCAGGCAGGAACCCAGCCTTGGCCCAGCATTCATTCATGGTGCCCATGCTGCTCAGAGACACCATGGAAATGACCAAGTGGTGCAGGTTCCCAGCACCCTGCAGAGGCACTGCATGGTGAGAGGAAGGTCTGGAGATGCTCCTGTGGTGGCCACATCCAAGATGCTCTCCCTAGTAAAGAGGCTATTTCCATGGACACATGGAACACTGTGCTTGGGATGGCAAACATGGAGAGAAGAGTCCTCACACGTGTTCAGCAGAAACCCCAAGAGCTCAGCCCTGGTGCAGCACAGCAAAGAGCTCCTGGTGGTGTCCTACCTGGTGCAGAAGGATTTCCCTACAGGCCATGGAGCCCTCTGGACCCAGAGTGGCACCTGGGTGCCCTGTCTCCCCTGAGACCCTTCCTCAACATGTGGATGAGGCAGGTGGGTTGGGGGTTTGGACCTACCAATGCCACCAAAGGGCAGCGAGGTCAACGTAAAGTGCATCAGGGTGTCGTTGCCACAGAAGCCACCACTGCTTGTCCTCTCCAGGACCTGGTTCACCACCTGGGAGGGAAGCAGAGAAGGTGGAGATGAGTCTTACACCCTGGTTCCATGGGCAGCACTTGTCAAACATGACCCAACTCATCCATTGTCCCTGTGCTCTCCAAAGCCCAGCAGAGCAGGCAGAGAATCACAGAATTGTCAGGGTTGGAAGGGACCTCAAGGCTCAGCCAGTTCCAACCCCCCTGCCATGGGCAGGGACACCTCACACTGCAGCAGGTTGCTCACAGCCACCTCCAGCCTGGCTGCAAACACCTCCAGGGCGGAGGCTTGCACCACCTCCCTGGGCAACCTGTGCCAGGCTCTCACCACCTTCATGGGGAAGAACTTCTTCCTAACATCCAATCTGAATCTCCCCATTTCTAGTTTTGTTCCATTCATTACCTGGTACCCTAAAAAGTGGTGGACACAGGGTGGACAAGAAGTGGACAAGAGGTGGACATGTGGTGGCCTACACTGCCCAGAGAGGTGGGAGCTGCCCCAGCCCTGGCAGCGTTGCAGGTCAGGTTGTTTGGGGCTCTGAGCAACCTGCTCCGGTTGGGGGTGTCCCTGCTGACTGGACAGGATGGACCTTTCAAGGCCCCTTCAGTCCAAACCAGTTGATGATTCTCTGATTTCCCTCATCCCTTTCTCCTGGCCCCTGCACCTCAGGTACCTTGCTGTCAGAGGAGAAGGCGTAGATGGCCAAGGGCCGCGGCCGGGCGTTGATGAAGTCGATGGCTTCGTCCATGTTGGCCACAACTACAATGGGCAGGATGGGCCCAAAGATCTCCTCCTGCATGACTGGGTCTGAGGGCAGCACATCTGCAAGCACTGTGGGAGCTGTGGAGAATCATAGAATTGCACCTCTGAGATCCCCAAGTCCAACCATCAACCCAACACACAGTCACACGCAGTCAGCCAGGCTGGAAGAGACCTCCGAGATCATCAAGTCCAACCCATCACCCAGCCCTAACTGACCAACCAGACCGTGGCACTGAGTGCCTCATCCAGCCTCTTCTGAAACACCTCCAGGGACCTCGACCCCACCACCTCCCTGGGCAGCCCAGCCCAAAGGGCAATCTCTCTGTCTGGGAAGAACTTCTTTCTCAGCTCAAGCCTAAGCTTCCCCCTGGACAGCTTGAGACTGTGTCCTCTTGTTCTGGTGCTGCTTGCCTGGGAGAAGAGACCAAGCCCCACCTGGCTACAACCTCCCTTCAGGTAGCTGTAGAGAGCAAGAAGGTCTCCCCCTGAGCCTCCTCTTCTCCAGGCTAAACGCTCCCAGCTCCCACAGCTGCTCCTCAGAGGGCTTGTGCTTCAGACTCCTCCCCAGCCATGTGCTCCAGACCCCTCCCCAGCCTTGTTTCCCTTCTCTGGATACCACCACAAGCCCAAGTGCCATGGCCACACATTCCTGGAACGCCTCCAGGGGTGGCAACTCTGCCACCTCCCTGGGCTGCTGGATAGGATAGGACAGGAGAGACTAGGATAGGATAGGACAGGAGACGATAGGATAGGACAGGAGACGATAGGATAGGACAGGAGACGATAGGATAGGATAGGATAGGACAGGAGACGAGAAGAGAGGAGACGAGAAGAGAGGAGACGAGAAGAGAGGAAACAGGAGTTAACCAGGTTGGAAAAGACCTTCATCGAGTCCAACCTACCACCCAACAGCATCTAATCAACTAAACCATGGCATCAAGCACCCCATCCAGTTGGAAGAGGGTCCCGGCAGCACACCAGCCAGGGAACAAGCCACCAGCGGCGGCCCAAGCCCCGGCCAAGCGCCCTGCTCACCGATGTACCGCTCCTCCTCGTCCGTCTGGCCCCCCATGGCCACCCTGCCGCTGCTCAGCAGCGCCCGCACGCGGCGGAACTGCTTGTCCCCCACGATGCGGCCGAAATCCGGGGACTCCTTGGGGTTGGGGCCATAAAACTCGGCGATGGCCTCCCGCAGGGCCGGCATCAGCTTCTCCTGCATCTCCAGGCTGCAGAGGACGTAGTCCGGCGCGATGCAGGTCTGGCCGGCGTTGAAGAAGCGTCCCCAGGCCAGGCGCCGAGCGGTGCTCTGCACGTGGCAGCTGTCGGACACGTAGCAGGGGTTCTTGCCCCCCAGCTCCAGCGTCACCGGCGTCAGGTGCTTGGCAGCAGCGGTCATCACCACCCTGCCCACCGCGGGGCTGCCTGAGGAGCGGCAAAGCAGCAGCAGCAGCGTGAGGGAAGGCTGCGGCCTGTGGCTCCCCCTGCTGAGCCAGGGGAAAGGCATCGAGCCGCAGAGTCGTGGAGGGGTTGAGGTTGGGGTTGCAAGAGAGCTTTCAGATCGGGGACTCCAAGCCTTAACCCAGCACTGCCAGGGCACCACCAAACCATGGCCCTCAGCACCACAGCTCCATGGCTTTGAAACCCCTCCAGGGATGGGGAGTCTACCCCTGGCCCGGGCCAGGCCTTGACAACCCTTTCCATGAAGAAACTGTTCCTCATCTCCAACTTAAACCTCCCCTGGGGCAACTTGAGGCCATTTCTTCTTGTTCTGCTGCTGGCCACACTCTTGCTGATCCAGGCCAGGCTGCTGGTGGCCTTCTTGGCCAGCTGGGCACCCCCTGGCTCATCTCCAGCTGCTGTCACCAACCCCCCCCAGGTCCTTTCCCACCAGGCAGTTTCCAGCCACTCTGCCCCACAGTCCCACCAGACCCTCAGACACACACCCCCTGGGTTCTCCAACAGATGCCAAACACAAGCCCTGCCCTCTTGGAGCACAGGGATGGAGTCCTGCTGGCAGGCTGTCCACCACTTCATGTTGATGGACTGGGTGTCCCTCTTCCTCCTTGCACAAAACCCAGGTAGGGCTCTGCTTGGAGCACTCAGGACCTACCAGTGAAGAAGATGAAGTCAAACTTGTTCTCCAGCAGTCTGGTGGTCTCCTGCACACCCCCTGTCACCACAGCATAGCAGTCCTGTGACAAAAGAAGAGTCCACCTGTCAACATCTGTCTCTGCCCCCACCAAGAGCATCCTGGGCTGCTGGGTGTCTGGACATGGGCTGAGGGTGAAGGAAGAAAGGATGGCAGCACCTGAACCCAGGGATGGTGTGGTCAAGGCAAGGGTTGGGACAAGGACAAGGACAGGAAGAGCTTCTTACATTGTCCAAGTAGCAGCTCAGTGATTCAGCCATAAGCCTCTCCGTGCTCTTGCTTATCTCAGAGGGTTTGATAATGACACAGTTCCCTGCAGGGGCACACCAAGAGGACAGCAGAACAGCGACACGGTGACAACCAGCTCTGCTGGCACCCCAGCCAGGGGACAAGGTGCCCTCACTGGTGCCTGGCATTGCCCTGGGGTTGGGTTTGGCTCACCAGCAGCGATGGCCCCAATGAGGGGCACCAGGAGGAGGTGGATGGGGTAGTTCCAGGGCCCAATGATGAGCACCACCCCGTAAGGGTCCTTGCGGATGAAGGCCGAGTCCAGCTGGGTCACCTGCGGGACACCCACCACGCCAGGTCACTGCAGGACAGCTCCAAACCTCCACCACCATCTCCAATGCCATCATCCCACCCAGCTCTGCACTGCAGGTGGGTCCCTTCCCCACTCCCCCATCCTCTCCCTCATCTTCCTCTTTACCAGGTTCTTGGCCACGTGCTCGTCCTTCATCCACTGGCCCAAGTTGTTGAGGGTCTGGTGGAGCTCGTTCTTGCAGAGGAGGATCTCACTGAAGAAAGCCTCAAAGCATGGCTGGGGACAGACACCACCATGTCAGCATCACCCCCAAACCAACCCATCTCCTGCAGGAGACATTCCCCCACCACCACCTTCTTCTTAAAGTTGAAGATCAAGTTGCCCCAGGGGAGATTTAGGTTCGACATGAGGAACAATTTCTTGCCCTTGAGGGCTGTCAAGGCCTGGCCCAGGCTGCCCAGGGCCTTGGTGGAGTCCCCATCTCTAGAAAGGGTTCAAAGCCATGGAGATGAGGTGCTGAAGGACATGGTTTAGTGGTGCCCTGGCAGTGCTGAGTTAAGGGTTGGGCTCCATGATCTTCAAGGCCTTATCCAGCCAAACCCATTCTGTGATGCAATGATTCCATGAAGAATCACTGAACCACACTGAACATCTTCACTACATTTGACCTTCCTGAGCTCAGCATCTGTAAGCTTTGCAGCCCCAAGCCAAGGGGGGACCAAGCAGTATCACCTGAGCTCCAGGAGCTAGAAAGCAAGCTGCTACTGGTGTCAAACCACCACCTGTGATGGGACAGTGCCCCTCTACTGGTGTGTTGTCCAACCACCTGGACACACAAGCTAGAAGCAAAGCCCTGAGCTCCATCCCAGAGTTGAACTCAAGACCTTGCTTTGTTCAAGGAGAGGCAGGAGAAGTGCAACCAGTTGATGGAACACCCCTGCCACAGGACTCTTCTTGCAGGAGAAGTGTGAAGACACAAGAAGATAACTCAGAGAGAACTCTGTGCTCAACACCTGGAGCACATCAAGGTGGATGAGGGAGCCCAAGAGGAACCCACTGTGCCCAGAGGGCTCAGTCAAGTCCCTCCATCACCCTGGAGAGCAGGAGGAACAAAGCACTGTGCGGTGAAGCTGTGTTTATGAAGCTGACACTATCCACCACAACATCCTTTGGTCTTCTCCAACCCAAAAGGTGGGAGCCTTCCTCCATCACTGCTCCAAAATGCTTCTTTAGGGGTGGGAAGGTTGGTTACTGACTGCCAGGCTCCACCACCAAGCCCTGCTCAAGGGACCTTCAGGTCCCCAACCCACTCAAGCATCCTGCCAGGAGGCTCGAGATGCTCCTGGACCTGAGGGCTCCTCACTTTGGATGTCCTGATGAAGCAACAAGAGACCTTCAGGTCCCAAACACCACTCAGCATCCTGCCAGGAGGCTCGAGATGCTCCTGGACCTGAGGGCTCCTCACTTTGGATGTCCTGATGAAGCAACAAGAGACCTTCAGGTCCCAAACACCACTCAAGCATCCTGCCAGGAGGCTTGAGATGCTCCTGGACCTGAGGGCTCCTCACTTTGGATGTCCTGATGAAGCAGTGGGGCCGCTCTTGGCCCCAGCTGAGAATTGCATCACCAGGAGGATGAGGAAATCGCTGGTGCAGATGGACCATTAAGGTTTAGATGGGACAGGAAGGTTGTAAGATGGGAGAGACTAAGTCTGAAGTCATGCAGGGGCCTTCATTCAGCAGCAGAGAGCAACTGGGAGCCATGGAGGTGAGGTCCCGCCTCAGATACGTAAGTGCAGATGAATTGTCCACCTCGCTACGAAGGCCTGGTGCATAACAAACCTGTTACTGGACAACTGGCTCTAATTACCCCCAATTAGCAGAGATGAAGGCCCCACCTTGAACACTGATGCCTATCAACCCTTGGCTGAAGAAGGCTCTCACCTCAAACAAACAAGGCAATTAGGCCTTGGGAGATGTCAGGATGCTGAAAGCCAGATCTGAGGGAATGAGCTGCTGTGCTGAGCCACCCAAAGATAAGGTCACATGGGGGGGGTGGAAGGCAGCTCTGGAGCTCAGCCAGCCCCAGCCCCCTGCCCCAGCAGGGCACCCCCAGCAGCTTGCCCAGCAGCACAGTGCCCAGGGGGGGCTGCAAGCTCTCCACACAAGGACACTCCACAACCTCTCTGGGCAGCCTGCTCCAGGCCTCCAGCACCCTCACCCCAAACCACTTGCTCCTCAGCTTCACAGCCAACCTCCTGCCTGCCACTTGGTGCCCTCTGCCCCTTGGCCTCTCCCTGGGCACCACTGACAACGAGTCTGGCCCCAGCCTCTTGCCCCCCACAGCTCCTTCAGCTCTTGCTGAGCATTGCTCAGCTGCCCTCTGGGGCTGCTCTTCTGCAGGCTCCACAGCCCCAGGGCTCTCAGCCTTTGCTCCTCACAGAGCTGCTCCAGGCCCCTCAGCACCTTCAGAGCCTGCCCTGGACTCTCTCCAGCAGTTCCCAGTCTCTCTTAAACTGGGGAGCCCAGAACTGGATGCAGGACTCCAGCTGTGGCCTCACCAGGACAGAGACAAGGGGGAGGAGAACCTCCCTTGCCCTGCTGGCCACACTCATCTTCATACCCCCAGGACACCATTTGCCTTTTTGGCCACAAGGAACACATTGCTGGCACTTGGGCTACTTGTTGCCCACCAGCACTGCCAGATCCCTCTCCTGACAGCTGCTTCCCAGCAGGCCACCTCTCCCTTGTACTGCTGCAGGAGGTTGTTCCTCCCCAGGTGCAGGACCCTCCACTTGCCCTGCTAGAACTCCATGAGGTTTCCCTCCCTCACCTCTCCAGCCTGGCCAGGTCTCACTGAATGGCAGCAGAGCCTGATGGATGCCAGCCACTCCTCCCAGTCCTGTGCCACCACTCTTGTCCTTGAGTGCCACCACCACCTTGAGTGCCACCACCACCAGTTAAGACCAGTTCTGCTGTGCTAGACACTATGAGAACATTTTCTAAGGCCCATCAAGAAGGGGGAAACGGAGAGGAGGAGGAGGGGGAACGGAGAGGAGGAGAGGGGGAAACGGAGAGGAGGAGGAGGGGGAACGGAGAGGAGGAGGAGGGGGAAACGGAGAGGAGGAGGAGGGGGAAACGGAGAGGAGGAGGGGGAAACGGAGAGGAGGAGGAGGGGACACGGAGAGGAGGAGGAGGGGGACACGGAGAGGAGGAGGGGACACGGAGAGGAGAAAGAGAGGCCTGAAGCAGCCGGCAGAGAAGATGAGAGCTGAGGCTGCTAGACCCAGCCATGACGGGGATGCTCCCACTTCCTCAGCAGACCAGTAATACCCAGAGCAATGTCCATTTCCTTGCTCATCACTGTGACAGCCAAACCAGTCCCTGCCAGACTGGTGAGGCACCCTGAGCAGCACCCAAGAAGAATGTGCAAGCTCTGCATGTTGCTTAACATCAGCAAATCCCAGGTGGGATAGAGGAGAACCCCAGGACAGCCCCCTCAAAAGCCACCAGATGTGGTGGAGGCAGAGAGTGAAGCTCAGTAACCTCAAGGTTCCCACCATGCACTGGGAATGGAGTTAGTGGCACCCAGCCTGCCCAGCAGCATGGACCCAGCACCTGTGGCTGCTCCACACCAGCCCTGGAGCACCTCAAGCAGGATGCAGGACCCCAGTGAGGAAAAGCCCCAACACCTGCACCCAGAAGGTCACAAAGACCCAAACAAAGGGGTACAAAAGGCTCTAAAGATGTGGCCTTGGTGGCCAGCACCTGTCCCCCTCTCACCTTGCCCATGTCTGAAGCAGTGGCCTCCAGGATCTCCTCCTTCTTGTCATCCAGGAAGCGTCCCAGGGCCTCCAGCTGGGCCACACGGTACTCCATGGGCCGCGTCCTCCCCGAGAGCCAGCTGGTCCTCAGGTGGCTCACCAGCCTGGCATAGGGGTGCCCACTGCGGGACAGGGCTGTCAGAGG
>CM037647.1:14418213-14439914 GCA_015227895.2 Colaptes auratus | reverse complement strand
TCCTGGGCAGATCCATGTGGTAGTGCAACAGGGCCCAAAGACCTCAGTCTGCTCCTTTCCATGGCCACCAGCTCGGGCCCAGGGGGGAGGGGGAGGCTGTGACCTGCTCTGGAGCACCCCCTCCCCTCCACACCCCCGCCTGGCAGCCCTCAGAGAACCCACCCCTGAGGGCTCCACCAGGCAGGGGGTGGGGGTGGGGGGCTCACTCCCCAGCTCAGCAGGTGCCCTGGGCGGGGGGCAAGGGCTCTGCCTCAGACACGAGGCAGGCTGAGGTAGGGAAGTCAGCCTCCAGCTGCAGCAGCTCGGGGCCCGGGCAGCGGAGCCACCGGCGGCCCCTTCCCCGCCCGGCTCCAGCCAGCCTCCCCTCCTGCCACACGGCTCCCGGCTGCCTCCCTGCAGCCCAGGCTGCCCCCGGTGAGCCCCTGCTCCGTGCCTTCGTCCCAGCCCCCGGCCTTCAGCGGGCTCCGCTCTCAGAGCTGCCCTCCCCGCTCCCCCCCGCCGTGCGGTGGGTTTTCTGCCTCCCCCTGGCACTAGAGGGCTGAAATCATGAGGTCATCCTGCTTGGCAGGGCTGGTTACAGGCCCAGAAGGGGTGGAAGTCCGGATTTTGTCCGTGGCCAGGCACTCCTGGCTGCTCACACCCGTGGGGGTGATGTCCATGAGCTCTCCAGATGAGCTAAGGGGGAAGGAGGGGGAGACGGAGATGCCCGACGAAGGATCTGTTGAGCCTGCAAACAACCTTGGGGGCTTGGGGACTAAGTTGGGTTCGTATTGCGCCCTCAAGAGGATCTCCTGTTCACTGACAGACTTGGGCAGCTCTGCAAAGTCGCTGGAGCTGTCTGACACCATCATGCAGTAGATGTCCTGGAAGGAGCTGCTTTTGCTGTCCAAATTGAAGAGGCTGTCGATGAATTCGGCGAACTCCAGCACCTGGGGGCTGGGCACGTCGGTGAGGCGCCCGTTTTGGAGGGCCGGCTCCTCCCTGGGGGCTAAGGACAGGTGATCCCCTTCGCTGCTGGCCCCTTCCTCGCTGCAGCGCCGCTGGGGGGTGGTGCCGCCGCTGTTGAGAGCGTTGTCGGGAGCTTGAGTCTCCTGCGAGTGCTTGGAGAGGCTGTCGGCGGCCAGCAGCTCTGTCCGGGAGCTGAGGGAGGGATTCTCCTCAGGGATGGCAGGGTCTATGTAAAAGCAGTGGCTCTCGTCCTTCTCCATGACGGCGTGCAGGCTGGGCGAGCCCCGGATGCTGCGGAAGCCGGAGGAGCGCCGGGAATCGAAGCTGTAGATGGACTCGTTGTCCGAGAGGCTCTCCATGGTGGCCAGCGGGGCTCGCCGGTCCTGCAGCTCCACCGACAGCCGCTCCTTCGTGTCCAGCAGCAGCAGCTCCACCGGGTCCTTCGGCGCGGGGGAGCTGGGCTTCGTCTCGTAAAAGCCCTCCAGGCTGATCTCCGAGTGGGACTTGCTCCTGGCAGCGGCGGCAGACAAGGGCGTGAAGGGGAAAGGAGGGGGAAAGGAGGGGGGAAAGGAGGGGGGAAAAGGGGGGAAAGGAGGGGGGAAAGGAGGGGGGAAAGGAGGGGGGAAAGGAGGGGGGAAAGGAGGGGGGAAAGGAGGGGGGGAAAGGAGGGGGGAAAGGAGGGGGGAAAGGAGGGGGAAAAGGAGGGGGAAAAGGAGGGGGAAAAGGAGGGGGAAAAGGAGGGGAAAGAAAAGGAGGGGGAAAGGAGGGGAAAAAGAGGGGAAAAAGAGGGGAAAAAAAAAGAGGGGGGAAAAGGAGGGGAAAAAAGAGGGGAAAAAGAGGGGGGAAAGGAGGGGAAAAGGAGGGGGGAAAGGAGGGGAAAGGAGGGGGGAAAGGAGGGGAAAAGGAGGGGGGAAAGGAGGGGAAAAGGAGGGGGGAAAGGAGGGGGAAAGGAGGGGAAAAGGAGGGGGGAAAGGAGGGGAAAAGGAGGGGGGAAAGGAGGGGAAAAGGAGGGGGGAAAGGAGGGGGGAAAAAGGAAGGGAAAAGAGTGAGGCAGAGAGGCAAAGGGGAAAGGGGGGGGGGGAGGGGGCAGAGAAGAAGGCCCCAGAGAAAGCAGAGCCGTCTCCTTACTTGGTGCTGCTGTTCCTCCTGTCCCCTGTGGCGGCCGCGGGTCCAGCCGGCACCGAGGGCGCGCTCGGCAAGGGCTGACTCTGGAAGATCAGCTCCGGGGTGAGATCCACTTCTGTGGGACTCACCATCACTTTGGCTGCAGAAAGTAAAGCTGTTTTCCCCTTGTTGTAGTTCTCCAAGACCTGTGGAGGGCAAGCAGAGGAACCACAGAGCTTCGCTGGAGGGATTTGCCCTTCCTTCTCAGCTCAGGACATCGAAGCAGCTGCGTTGGCCTCCTTCTTACCAACGCCCTCGGCCAGCACAGGGCAAGGGCTTGGGATAAGAGGTAACATCCATGGGGTCTGACATCACCTAGCCTGTCAGGATGCCCTGCTGGGCATCCTGAGGTGATTCCCTGACTGGGAATCCTGATCCTCCTCACCTGCTGAGGAGGTGACCAGAGGGAAGCTGGGAGGAGCAGCTTTCAGACCAGCAGGGCAAAGGAGGCTTGGCTCCATCTCCACGGTGGAGCTTAGTGGCAGAGAGCCATCCTACAACCATGATGACATCATCACAGACTGGTTTGGGGTGGAAGGGACCTTTCAAGGGCATCCAGTGCAGCTCCTCTGCAGCTCAGTGACCCCTCAGGCTAGGAGAGGGGCTGCAGTCCCAGCACGGAGAGCTTCTGTCGCAGCTTGGGTGCCAGCTGAGCTGCAGCCTCTAGCGGGCAGCTCCTGAGAGATGGATCCAAGCATCCCCCAGCTTCACATGCTGGTGCCAGGCAATCTGGGAAGACCACCTAGTGTGGGATGGTTGGACTTGGGATGGGGCATCTGCACTCCTCTGCCAGATCTCTGTACACTCAGCTCTAATAGCCTGCCTGACCCAAACTACAGCCTCCTTCCCTCCTCCCCTCCAAAGCCTTCTGCATTTAAACACTCAGCTCTCCTGGGCAAGGACTTCCTCTCCTGTAGACCCCCTGGCCTGTGACAAGGCACTTCCCCTGGGGCACCTAAGTGCCCCTCCACCCCAGCTCCCTGCATTACCTTGTTGAGCCCTTCCATGACCACGTATGGGAGGTGCTCGTGCAGCATGGCCGGCGAGATGATCACTTCATTGAAGGCCTTATTGTCACCCCAGATGGCAAAGTAAGTGGGGTCCTCCTGGTCACAGCAGCTGCAAGCACAGAATCATGGGGTCCTTCAGTCTGGAAAAGGCCTTTAAGGTCATGGGAGTCCAACCCTTCACCCAGCACTGCCAGGGCACCACCAAACCCTGGCGCTCGGCACCACAGCTCCAGGGCTTGGAAACCCCTCCAGGGATGGAGGCTCCACCACTGCCCTGGGCAGCTTGGGCCAGGCCTTGACAGCCCTCAAGGGCAACAAATTGTTCCTCATGGCCAACCTAAACCTCCCCTGGGGCAACTTGAGGCCATTCCCACTTGTCCTGTCACTTCCTAGAGAGAGTTGTTGGCCATTGGGATGTGCTGCCCAGGGAGGTGGTGGAGTCCCCATCCCTGGAGGTGCTCAGGAGGGGGCTGGACGTGATGGCTTAGTCAGTCAGGAGGTGGTGGGTGACAGGTTGGACTTGGCTGATCCCTGAGGCCCAGGCCTGTGTGCTTGGACCTGGCTGATGCCTGAGGCCCAGGGCTGTGTGCCCGGACCTGGCTGATCCCTGAGGCCCAGGACTGTGTGCCCGGACCTGGCTGATCCCTGAGGCCCAGGCCCGTGTGCCCGGACCTGGCTGATCCCTGAGGCCCAGGACTGTGTGCCCGGACCTGGCTGATCCCTGAGGCCCAGGGCTGTGTGCTTGGACTTGGCTGATCGCTGAGGCCCAGGCCTGTGTGCCCGGACCTGGCTGATGCCTGAGGCCAGGGCTGTGTGCCCGGACCTGGCTGATGCCTGAGCCCAGGACTGTGTGCCCGGACCTGGCCGATGCCTGAGGCCAGGCCTGTGTGCCCGGACCTGGCCGATGCCTGAGGCCAGCCCCGTGTGCCCGGACCTGGCCGATGCCTGAGGCCCAGGGCTGTGTGCCCGGACCTGGCCGATGCCGGAGGCCCAGGCCCGTGTGCCCGGACCTGGCCGGTGCCTGAGGCCAGCCCCGTGTGCCCGCCAGACTCACCAGCACTGCTCGGCAGGGTGGTTGTGCACCACGTGGATGATGCGGCCGGGCGGGTAGAGCGGGGTGCTGGCCGAGAGGGCGATGGTCAGGTCGCTGGGGTGGCTCCACAGGCGGTTGCTGCTCACCGAGCTCTCCTCCGGCTCCTCGGGCAGCTCCGACTTGGGGATGCACTTGGTGGCGCCCACGATGATCCGCCACTGCCCGGCGCCGGGGGAGGGAAGCAGAGAGCACGGCGGGGCTGAGGGGCCGGGACGCGGCTGCCCGGCGCGGGTCCTGCGCCTCCCCCGCACCCCCGTGTGCTGGCACAGCCGGCCGCCAAAGGGAAGCCCTCTAAAGCCATTTGCTGCTCCCAGCGCTGTGTTCCAGAGCTCTGAGCTCACCACAGCCAACCTGTGCTCCCTCTGCTGCTGCTGCCTTCCCCCTGCCCAGCACCTCTGGCCCGTGAAGGAACCTCTCTCTGGCTCCTCCTTTCTTCCCGCAGAAGCACAGAGCCCAGGGAGAAGCCTTCCCTTGGACTAGATGATCCCCAGAGGTCCCTTCCAACCCCTATCATTCCGTGTGACCTGAGGAGACCTGGAAGGCAGAAGTCTGCAGGCTTGCTGTGTGACACTAAAAGCATCAGCACTGCTCAGAGGCTGCCCTTCAGGGGAGCTAATCACCCATTCAGAGAATGGCCTGGGTTGGAAGGGAATAGAGTAGAGTAGAGTAGAGTAGAGTAGAGTAGAGTAGAGTAGAACAGAGTAGAGTAGAGTAAAACTGAACTAACCAGGTTGGAAGAGAGCTTTGAGATCATTGAGTCCAACCTCTCACCCAACACCATCTAATCAACTAAACCATGGCACCAAGTGCCTCATCCAGGGTCTTCCTAAACACCTCCAGGGATGGGGACTCCACCACCTCCCTGGGCAGCACATTCCCATGGCCAATCTCTCCTGCTGGGAAGAATTTCTTTCTCATCTCCAGCCTAAACCTCCCCTGGCACATCTTGAGACTATGGCCTCTTGTTCTGGTGCTGGCTCACTGGGAGAAGAGACCAATCCCCACCTGGCTCCAACCTCCCTTCAGGGAGTTGGAGAGAGCAATGAGGTCTCCCCTGAGCCTCCTCTTCTCCAGGCTAAGCAACCCCAGCTCTCTCAGCCTCTCCTCACAGGGCTGTGCTCCAGACCCCTCCCCAGCTTTGTTGCCCTTCTCCGGACCCCTTCCAGCATCTCAACATCCTTCCTAAACTGAGGGGAACCTTCAAGGTCATCCAGTTCAACCTCCCTGCCATGGGCATGGGCAGGGACACCTCCCACCAGACCAGGCTGCTTGTGGCCTCATCTAACCTGGCCTTGAGCACCTCTCCCCTTACCTTTGGTTTGTTGCTTCTTTGAAGGACATCCAGGAGCTGCCGGCGAAATCCCTCCAGCTGAGACAGCCCAATTCTGGAGAAGAGGGAGATGTTTACAGCAGGTGCTGGCCAGGCTGCAGGACCACAGGGCCACACAGCACAGGCCACCAAACCAGGTGACAGAAGAGTCTGCCCCCCCTCCCCCACAAAGTGCTGACACCCTCCAAGGTCCAGGAAGGTCTGAGAGGCCACCGCGGTGAGCACAACCCAGTGTGGGATGGAGCAGCAGAGTCAGAGCAGTGAGAGAGAGGGCACAGGACAGATAAAGAGGGAGATGATGCAACCACAGGAAGAAGTGAAGCAAGACCCAAGTACAGGATGACACAGAAGGTGAGTTAGGAAGGTGAGAGGGAGCTGTGGAAGCAGGTGAGAGGATGGACGAGCCTGGGGCCTACACTCAGTGTGGTGCCGCTCCCTCCGCTCACTTCTCCCTGCCTTGGGCTGGGCAGACACAAGTGGCACCAGTTCTCTGAGGTCACCCAGCAGGACTGAAGCAGAAGCACAGGTCAAAACCCAAGTGGTCTGGCTCCTGGTCCAGAGCATGCTCCCAGGAGATGATGAGAGGTTGAGGAGATGCCAAGAGAGAAGCAATGAGGGAAGGCTGGTTCGGAGATGGGAGATGAGGTGGCACAGGGGACAGCCAGTACCAACTGAGATGACAGCACACCCAGTGCAGGGCAGAGTGTGAAGAGGATGAGACAAGCAAAGAGGAGGATGGCACTGACATGTCAGCTGAGTGTCAGCAGGGCCAGGACTCTTCCTCCAGGCACCTGGGAGATGGGGAGGGAAACACCAACGGAGGTGGCCAGAGACAAGACGCAGCAATGCAGGGCACCAGGGCTCTCCCCACAAGGAGCAGGTGGTGGGCTAAGAGGCAAAGGCCTCAAGCTGCCCTAGGGGAGGCTTAGGGTGGACAGGAGGAACAGTTTCTTTGCTGCAAAGGCTGTCAGGCCCTGGAACAGGCTGCCCAGGGAGGTGGGGGAGTCACCATCCCTTGGAGGGGCTCAGAAGAAAACCTGTGGCCATGGCACCTGGGGACATGGTTTGGCGGCCAGGGTTGTGGCCTCTTAAGTGGTCTTTCTTAAGAGGTCTTAAGTGGCCTCTTAAGAGGTCTTTTCCAGCCTTAATGAGTCCATGCCATGGTGATGGTGGGCTGATGGCTGGACCTGATGATCTCGGAGGCCTTTTCCAGCCCCACACAGTTCCCTGAGTCTCTGATTCTGGGAAGACAAGTAAGAAGCACAGGAGGACAGGTAAGTGAGGAACCTGGAGCCAGCTATGACCTAGGTGTCTGTGCCAGGAGAGAGGTGACTCTGGTACAGGGCAGCAGGCACTCAGCAAAGAAATCCAACCACTTCTCCACTTGCCTGGGCACTAGATCTTTGCCAAGCACGACTGCAGTCACAAACTCTTTTGAATACTCCATGGCATCCTCACTGGAAGAGAAAGAGGACCGAGAAGAAGCACACAGTGTCTCACTGGCAAGCTGCACTTCATCCCCCAACCTGCCAGGGGCTGTAGAGCCCACAGCCCAAGCTGCTCAAGGCTGCTGGGACCTCCACTTTGGTAAAGAAGAGCCTGGTCCTCACACATCCTCTGCCCCCCAGCAATGTTACCCTGTCTGTGGCTCTGGGAATGCTTGGGAGAGGAAGCACTCCTCCAAGGGTTTGGGAATGCTCAGGACAGCAGAGAGGAAGAAGATATCCCCTGAGGCTACTGAGCTCCTCTGACCACCTCACAGAGACACAGTAGAAGTTAGATGGCCACTTCCTGCTGCAACCTGAGTGCCAAGACCAGAGGGAATTAAGGCTTCCAAGCTATGAGCTGGTTCTGCAACCTCCCTAGAGGTCTCTCTGAACCAGACAGAGGTTGTACCATTGCCCTAGAGGTGATCCCGGGCATGACACAGAGTGCAACAAACCTGTGGCAGTCAGAGGCACCCCCTTGAGCTCTGGGGACCTCAGGGCTGAGGTGACCCAGCAGAGCTTGGAGGCTGTGGCAGTCAGAGGCTTCCCCTTGAGCTCTGGGGACCTCAGGGCTGAGGTGAGCCAGCAGAGCTTGGAGGCTGTGGCAGTCAGAGGCTCCCCCTTGAGCTCTGGGGACCTCAGGGCTAAGGTGACCCAGCAGAGCTTGGAGGCTGTGGCAGTCAGAGGCCCCCCCTTGAGCTCTGGGGACCTCAGGGCTGGGGTGACCCAGCAGAGCTTGGAGGCTGTGGCAGTCAGAGGCTCCCCCTTGAGCTCTGGAGACCTCAGGGCTGAGGTGACCCAGCAGAGCTTGGAGGCTCAGGAGCTGAAGCCCTGAGCAGACAGCTATAAAGCTCTCCTGAAACATTGTACAGAGCACCTCCTCTAGCCCTGCAGGAGAGCAGGGCTTATCCTGGTGACAAGCCATGCCAGCATCCAGGGTGGCTGGCAGGATGGTTTCAGCCCCTTGGCTGCTGCTGGAACATGAGGCAGGAACTATCTCAAGAAGCTTCTGATAACCCAGAGCTGCTTCTGAGAGCCCCCACACTGCCTCTCAGGGCTAGAAAGACCTTCTCTCACCCCCCAGCAATCAGTGGGGTGTTTGTGTTTGGCTGCCATGTGGATAACATGGGCAGCAGGCCTGCTCCAATTCAGAGTGGGAGGAACCCACCCCATCCCTCCCTTCAGAGAGCTCCAAGGCAGAGGAACCCAAGCAGCACAGCCCTGCTCAGCCATTTCAGGCACCCCCTTCAGAATGCCAGAGATCACACCACCACCACCACCCCACCCCCCAGAAGTGCCAGGGGTACAAAAGGAACCCAACCAAGCAGATCCAGCTGATGGAGACACCTCTGCTGGATCCTCTCTGCTCAGAGCAGATGAGGAGAGGACACTGTGCAGGGAGGAAAAGGAGACTGCCCCACATGCATCCACTCAGCTTCCATCTCCCACTGCTCAGGGTGAAACTGGAGCCAGCTAGGCACACCCAAGTCACAGAGCAGAAGAGTTAGGAGAGCAGCAACCTGCCATCAGAACCTAAGCTCCAAACTAGCAGAGCAAAGGCTGCCAACTGCTCTCAGCTCCTACATCCCTCCTCTTCCTCCTCCTGGGGGGGGTGGAGGGCTTGTTTTCTGCTCCTCAGAGCATCATAAAGAGGATCAGGTCGAGCCACAACTACTTCCCCTCCTCTTTCTCTCTCTCTCTCTCTCTCTCCCCCTAGCCTGGCCCAGAACCTACCTGAGGAGCCCACCTGGAGGAGAATAGGCAAAGCACTTCAGCGAGGGGTACTGAGGGCGCAGGAGGAAGGAGAGGATGGCAGCTGTGCCAGCCCCCAGGGAGTGACCAACCACGATCAGCCCGTAGTGCTTGGTGCCTCTCCCCTGCAAAGAAGCAGCAGCACCAACGACAACTCAAGCAAGACATTGACTCAAAGGTTTAAGAAGTCCACAGCCTCCCCTCCCCCCACCCCAGGGCTGGCCCTTTCAGAGAGCTGCAGAGTGGGAGTGAGCAGAGGGGACCCCTGGAGCGGAACAGGATGCTGCTGATCGCCCGCAGGAGACGCCCAAAGGTGGAGCTTTCAGTGCCCCCCTCCCCTCCCAGCTCTGCAGCACATCAGGAGCCACTTCTCAACAGCAGCAGCTCACTGAACACCCAGCTAGCCTTTACCTGGGGAGAGAACCCCAGACTGGTTGGCTTGAAGGGACCTTTGGAGCTCATCTAGCCCAACCCCCCTGCAGGCAGCAGGGACAGCCCCAACCACAGCAGGTGGCTCAGAGCTCCCAACCAACCTGAGCTGCAGTGGTGCCAGGGCTGGGGCAGCTCCCAGCTCTCCCTGGGCAGCCTGGGACAGGCTCTCCCCACCCTCAGGGGCAGAAATCTCTCCCTTCTCCCCAGTGTGAATCTCCCTTTTTCAGTTCAAACCATCAGCCCTCATCCTGCCCAACAGGCCCTGCTCAAGAGCCTGTCCCCAGCTTTCTCCTCAGCCCCTTGAAGCCCTCTGGACTTGCTCTAAGAGCTCTATGTCTTTCTTGTGCTGAGGACTCCAGGGCTGGCTGGCTGAGGGCACATAAGTGATCTTTAGCCATGGGACTCTCTGATGCCTCCTGAGCTCCTGTCTCCTGCAGTGACAGTGCCACTTCTTCTTGCACTGAGTCATGAGGTGCAAGCAGCAGCTCACTGAACACCCAGTTAGCCTTTACCTGGGGAGAGAATCCCAGACTGGTTTGGCTTGAAGGGACCTATGGAGCTCATCTAGCCCAACCCCCCTGCAGTCAGCAGGGACAGCCCCAACCACAGCAGGTGGCTCAGAGCCCCCAGACAGCCTGAGCTGCAGTGGTGCCAGGGCTGGGGCAGCTCCCAGCTCTCCCTGGGCAGCCTGGGACAGGCTCTCCCCATCCTCAGGGGCAGACATCTCTCCCTTCTCCCCAGGCTGATAGTTCCAAACCATCAGCCCTTGCCCTGGCACAAAGGGCCCTGCTCAGAAGTCTGTCCCCAGCTTTCTTCTCAGCCCCCTGAAGCACTAAAAAGCCACCAGAAGGTCTCCCTGGAGCCTTCTCCTCTCCAGCCTGAACACCCTCAAGTCTCTCAGCCTGGCCTCACAGCAGAGGGCTCCCAGCCCTCCCACCACTGCTGTGGCCTCCTCTGGCCCTGCTCCAGCAGGTCCCTGTCTGTGCTGTGGGCTCCAGAGCTGGCTCCAGCACTGCAGGTGGGGTCTCAGCAGAGGAGAGGGAGGAATGAAAGCCCCACAGAGGGAAGCCAGATGCCTGCACAGCTCTCCCTACATGCCCCAAACACCTCCAGGCAGCCACTTCAAGGCTGACTGTTGTGACACTCAACTCAGAAGGCAACCACGAAGTTTTTATGCTGCTTTCCCTTCTCCCTTGAGCTGTTGCTAATGTGCCCATGGGCACCCTTTGGGCATGAGGAAAGGACAGCTGCCTGCCAGCAGGGAATGAGGCAGCTCAGAACTCACTTCCCTGAGGGGGGGGACAAGCCTCTGCTCTTACAAACACATCAACCAAGGTAAGCTGCTTCCTAACACCTCTCTTGGGTTCTCTGAGAGCTTTCCAGCACAAGAAATGTGCACACTCAGGCAGTCAGGGTGGCATCCTGGTGCCACCCCCGAAGAGAATCTCCATAGAGATGAGGATTCAGTTCTTGTTGATTGGGCTTTAATGTTCCCTCTCCTGCACTGCCACCAAATGGGACTTGGCTCAGCCTGAGCTGGAAGCAATCAGCTCTGCAGTACTGGGGGGAGGAGGGGGGAGGGTGGGATTCAAAATCAAACAGCCTTTGGAGAACTTGAGCAGCTCTGTGAGGAGGAAAGGCTGAGAGCCCTGGGGCTGTGGAGCCTGCAGAAGAGTTTGCAGGGGAAATGAACAACAGCCACAACCAAACCCCAGCAAAACCAAACCCACTTGCCTGGTGCTGAAACGAAGTCAGCAGATTCTGAGAGGAATTCACTGACAAAAAATGATCCTCAGGCAAAGCTGTGGAGCCCTCCTGAATTCTGCTGGGCCAAAAGTAATGTGGTGATGGTTGTGGTGCTGGGTTCTGAGGAGGCTGAGGGGCCTGGAGCAGCTCTGTGAGGAGCAAAGGCTGAGAGCTCCAGCTCTCAGAGCATCCACTTGGACTCCCTCCCAGTCTCTCTTGAACTGGGGAGCCCAGAACTAGACCCAAGTGCTCCAGCTGTGGCCTCACCAGGGCAGAGTAGAGGAGCAGGAGAACCTCCCTTTGACCTGCTGGCCACTCTTCTTCATGCCCCCAGGAGACCATTGGCCTTCTTGGCCAAGAAGGCTGAGAGCCCTGGGGCTGTGGAGCCTGCAGAAGAGCAGCCCCAGAGGGCAGCTGAGCAATGCTCAGCAAGAGCTGAAGGAGCTGTGGGGGGCAAGAGGCTGGGGCCAGGCTCTGCTCAGTGGTGCCCAGGGAGAGGCCAAGGGGCAGAGGGCAGCAAGTGGCAGGCAGGAGGTTGGCTCTGAAGCTGAGGAGCAAGTGGTTTGGGGTGAGGGTGCTGGAGGCCTGGAGCAGGCTGCCCAGAGAGGTTGTGGAGTGTCCTTGTGTGGAGAGCTTGCAGCCCCCCCTGGGCACTGTGCTGCTGGGCAAGCTGCTGGGGGTGCCCTGCTGGGGCAGGGGGCTGGGGCTGCCTGAGCTCCAGAGCTCCCTTCCACCCCCCCCATGCTGGGACGCTGTGTAACTAGTTGCCTGCCTGGCACTCCAGAGGGCCAGGAATGGGAGGGAGATGTGAGAGATCAGCCCAAGAGATTCAGGGCTGTGGAGATTTCCCCCAAGCCAGCAGCTTCTGCAACTCCCCTTCTGTGGAGCCTGCAAGGAGAGAAACCAGCCCAGGACTCACCAAATCTCGCCCAAAAGCTTGGGAAAGCACCATTTCCTGCTCCAGCTTCTTCTTGATGTACTCAGCAGACAGCACCATGCCTGAGGGAGAAACACCAAGACAGGGCAGGAGGTGAAGGGCTGCACGCCGGCCCCGAGCTGCACATCCAGCAGGCCCTCAGCTCCCGCAAAGGCTCCGGCGGCTCCCCCTGCCACCCGCATCGCCCCAGGGGGAGGGAGGACACTGCGACTCCACTTCATCTTTTGGGGATGGGACAGGACAGGACAGGACAGGACAGGACAGGACAGGACAGGACAGAATAGAATAGAATAGAATAGAATAGAATAGAATAGAATAGAATAGAATAGAATAGAATGGAATAGAAACAGAACAGAACAGAATAGGAGCAGAGCAGAACAGGAGCAGAGCAGTACAGAACAGAACAGAATAGAACAGAACAGAACAGGAGCAGAGCAGAACAGAACAGAACAGCAGCAGAGCAGAACAGGAGCAGAGCAGAGCAGAACAGAACAGGAGCAGAGCAGAACAGAACAGAATAGGAGCAGAGCAGAACAGAATAGAATAGGAGCAGAGCAGAACAGAACAGAATAGGAGCAGAGCAGAACAGGAGAGAGCAGAACAGAACAGGAGCAGAGCAGAGCAGAACAGGAGCAGAGCAGAACAGGAGCAGAGCAGAACAGAACAGAATAGGAGCAGAGCAGAACAGAATAGAATAGGAGCAGAGCAGAACAGAACAGAATAGGAGCAGAGCAGAACAGGAGCAGAGCAGAACAGAACAGGAGCAGAGCAGAACAGAACAGGAGCAGAGCAGAACAGGAGCAGAGCAGAACAGAACAGAATAGGAGCAGAGCAGAACAGAATAGAACAGAACAGAACAGGAGCAGAGCAGAGCAGAACAGAATAGAACAGAACAGGAGCAGAGCAGAACAGAATAGAACAGAATAGGAGCAGAGCAGAACAGAATAGAACAGAACAGGAGCAGAGCAGAACAGAATAGAACAGAATAGGAGCAGAGCAGAACAGAGCAGAATAGAACAGGTTGGAAAAGACCTTTGGGATCATCCAGTCCAACCTATCACCCAGCACCATCTGATCAACCAAACCATGGCACCAAGCACCCATCCAGGCTCTTCCTAAACACCTCCAGGGATGGGGACTCCACCACCTCCCTGGGCAGCACATCCCAATTCTTTCTGTGAAGAATTTCTTCCTAACATCCCCCCCAAACCTCCCCTGGCACAGCTTGAGACTGTGTCCTCTTGTTCTGGTGCTGCGTGCCTGGGAGAAGAGACCAACCCCCAGCTGGCTACAGCCTCCCTTCAGGGAGTTGGAGAGAGCAATGAGATCTCCCCTGAGCCTCCTCTTCTGCAGGCTGAGCAACCCCAGCTCCCTCAGCCTCTCCTCACAGGGCTGTGCTCCAGACTGGGCTTCACTGGCAGCTGATGTGGAAGAAAGAAGGGAGTGAACCCTCAGTAAGCTTGCAGATGACACTAAACTGGGTGGCAGTGTGGATCTGCTGGAGGCTTGGAAGGCTCTGCAAAGGGACCTGGTGTGGTTGGAGCCATGGGTGAGGAGCTCCAGAGGGATGGGTCCTGCACAGTGTCCTCTCTTCATCTGCTCTGTTGCTGTGTGGAAGGAATCCACATCAGATGCTGGCTGCTCCTGCTGCCTCTTAAGCTGGCACAGGGGGGTGGAAGCAGG
The DNA here is from genome assembly GCA_015227895.2 of Colaptes auratus. Lineage (NCBI taxonomy): Eukaryota > Metazoa > Chordata > Aves > Piciformes > Picidae > Colaptes > Colaptes auratus. The sequence goes on along the minus strand of CM037647.1, from coordinate 14,426,332 downwards.
CAGAGCACAACTGGGACCTGCACTTGGGTCACAGCGACCAGGAAGGCTCCAGGCTGGGGGCAGAGTGGCTGGAAACTGCCTGGTGGGAAAGGACCTGGGGGGTTGGTGACAGCAGCTGGAGATGAGCCAGGGGGTGCTCAGGTGGCCAAGGAGGCCATCAGCAGCCTGGCTTGGGTCAGCAATGGTGTGGCCAGCAGGAGCAGGGCAGGGATAGTCCAGACCTGGCTCTTAAGGGCTGTCAAGCCCTAGCCCAGGCTGCCCAGGGCAGTGGTGGAGTCCCCATCCCTGGAGGGGTTTCTGAGCTGTGGTGCTGAGGGCCATGGGTTGGTGGTGCCCTGGCAGTGCTGGGTTAAAGGTTGGAACTGATGACCTTGAAGTTCTTTTCCCAGCCTGAACCATCCCATGCCTCTCTGCTCTGTTTTAAACAGGCAGCTAGAAGCTGCTCTTCGTGAGGCCTCCACTGCAGTTGAACTCAGGGCTGAGTGAGCCTGAACTCCAAAGGCTGAAGGCAAAGTGCTGTGATCCATGGCCAAGTGAAGTCATCTGCTGCTAATCTGGTGATGAAAAAGACCTCAGACAGTTCCCAGTGCCTGGGCTGCCCCAAACCCAGGGCAGATCATCTCCTTTGCTGCTTCCCATACCTGCAAAGCCTTGAGGTGCAAAGTGCCCAGGACTGGGCACTGATTGATCTCAGAGACATGAAGGAACTGCTTGGCAAAGCATCTTCCAAGCCCTCAGGATCAAACCCCTCCTGAGCAATGAAGGGAAAGGAGCAGAGCCAGGATGATTCTGCTGAGCTTTGCCTGCCTGCAGTGCCACCAAAACCAGCACCCAAAAGCAGATGCTGGGGGGGAAGGGGGGCTGTTCAGAGCCCCCAGCAGCTCAGCAGCTGCCATGGTGTTGAGAGGGCTCTTCATTTGCCACCCTAATGAGAAGTGAGCATTCTATTTTGGAACAGCATGCCCTAAATCCATGGAGAGGCTCCAAAGGGGGCTGTTAGCCAGCCCTGGAGCTCTGCTTTTGACAGGTCAAAGGAGGACCTCATAAGGGCAGGGAGTCTAATATCAGAGGGTGAGACAACCTTACCTGCAGGATGGACACTCCCTCCTGTACCCCAAAGAAATGAAACTACAGGAGGGCATTCAACAAGTCCAAGTGCTGGGTGCTGCACTTTGGCCACAGCAACCCCAGGCAGTGCTGCAGGCTGGGGGCAGAGTGGCTGAGAGCAGCCAGGCAGAGAGGGACCTGGGGGGAGTGGTTGACAGCAGCTGAACATGAGCCTGCAGTGTGCCCAGGGGGCCAAGAAGGCCAAGGGCATCCTGGCCTGCATCAGGATCAGTGTGGCCAGCAGGAGCAGGGAGCTCATCCTGCCCTGTGCTCAGCACTGGTTAGGCCACACCTTGAGTCCTGGGCCCCTCAGTTTAGGAAGGACATTGAGAGACTTGAAGGTGTCCAGAGAAGGGCAACAAAGCTGGGGAGGGGTCTGGAGCACAGCCCTGGGAGGAGAGGCTGAGGGAGCTGGGGTTGCTTAGCCTGGAGAAAAGGCTCAGGGGAGACCTCCTTGCTCTCTACAACTACCTGAAGGGAGGTTGTAGCCAGGTGGGGGTTGGTCTCTTCTCCCAGACAACCAGCACCAGAACAAGAGGCCACAGTCTCAAGCTGTGCCAGGCTGGAAGTGAGGGCATGAAGAAGAGTGTGGCCAGCAGGTCCTCCTCTGCTCTGCTCTGCTCTGGTGAGGCCACAGCTGGAGCACTGGCTCCAGTTCTGGGCTCTCCAGTTCCAGAGAGACTGGGAAGTGCTGGAGAGAGTCCAGGGGAGGCTCTGAAGGTGCTGAGGGGCCTGGGGCAGCTCTGTGAGGAGCAAAGGCTGAGAGTTCCAGCTCTGTCCCTTCAATCCAGGTTACTGATGAAGATTTTGAACAGGATTGGACCCAATACAGACCCCTGGGGAACACCACATGCTCCAGGCCTCCAATTGGACTCTGCAGCACACAAGACTCCCCACACAAGGACACTCCACAACCTCTCTGGGCAGCCTGCTCCAGGCCTCCAGCACCCTCACCCCCAAACCACTTGCTCCTCAGCTTCACAGCCAACCTCCTGCCTGCCACTTGGTGCCCTCTGCCCCTTGGCCTCTCCCTGGGCACCACTGACATGAGTCTGGCCCCAGCCTCTTGCCCCCCACAGCTCCTTCAGCTCTTGCTGAGCATTGCTCAGCTGCCCTCTGGGGCTGCTCTTCTGCAGGCTCCACAGCCCCAGGGCTCTCAGCCTTTGCTCCTCACAGAGCTGCTCCAGGCCCCTCAGCACCTTCAGAACCCACCCCCACCACCATCACCACATTACTTTTGCCCTGCACAAGCCCAGGAGAACTCAGGAGGGCTCCACACCTCTGCCTAAGGATCATCCTGGCACTTGGAGCCGTGGTTTAGGTAGTCAGGAGGTGCTGGGTGACAGGTTGGACTCGATGAGCTCTGAGGTCTTTTCCAACCTTATTGCTTCAGTGATTCTTTTTTTCCCCAGTGAATTCCTATCAAAAATCTGCAGATTTGATTTCCAAACCAGTGAAGAGGCTTTGGGGTTGGGGCTTTGTTCTTTGCTGTTCATTTCCCCTCCCTACTGTGACCACCTCTTCCCCCCCTTAGCCATCCCACCCCCTAAACCATAACTTCCAGCTCCGTGTTTTGATCCAAACCAGCTCTGAGGCCTCCTCTATATTTCAAGGGTGGCACTGGCAGTGAGCCAAGCAATCAGTGGTGGCCCTGGTGGGGAGATAAGGCAGCTCATGTACACATCAAGAGGCTTCTCTCCTCGGCTGCCTGCTGGACTCGGCGTGAAGCTGAGCGCAGCTCCGAGGCCGCAGCAGCCTGCAGGAGGCGACCAGCGGGAGGCACAGCCAACAGCCAGCCCCAGAGAGGCAGCTCCTGCATGGCCAGGCCTCCAGACAAGCACAGAGCCATGGCATCACAGAGTGGGGTGGGCTGGAAGGGACCCTTGATGACCATGGGAGTCCAACCCTTCACCCGGCGCTGCCCAGGGCACCACCGAGCCATGGCCCTCAGCACCACATCCCTGCGGCTCCCCTCCAGGCATGGGGACTGCACCACTGCCCTGGGCAGCCTGGGCCAGGCCTTGACAGCCCTCAGGGGCAACACATTGTTCCTCATGGCCAACCTAAACCTCCCCTAGGGCAACTTGAGGCCATGTCCTGTCACTTGTTCCTGAGGAGAAGAGCCCAACCCTCCCCCCACCAACTCCAACCTCCTTGCAGGGAGCTGCAGAGAGCCAGCAGCTCTCCCCTCAGCCTCCTCTGCTCCAGGCTCAACACCCCCAGCTCCCTCAGCTGCTCCTCCCCAGCCCTGTTCACCAGACCCTTCCCCCTGGCCCTGCTCCAGCTCCTCAATGTCCTTCTTGGAGTGAGAGACCCACAACTGCCCCCAGGATTCCAGCTGTGGCCTCAGCAGTGCCCAGCCCAGGGGCACAATCCCTGCCCTGCTCCTGCTGGCCACACTCCTGCTGCTCCAGGCCAGGCTGCTGGTGGCTTTTTTGGCCAGCTGGGCACACCTCCAGCCACTGTCACCAACCCCCCCCCCGCCCCCCCAGCCCCCAGCTACCTCTTCCCCTAATTAAATGTGTTCCCAGGCCACTTCATTCCTTTCTGCATTGAAGTTGACTTTTGGACATAAAAAATTCATGCAGCCTGGCAGCTGAGAAGGCTCTGATCCACATTAGCTCCCCTGGGGATGGCCTTTGTCTGCAGATGAATACTGATAACAGCTCAGGCTGAAGCTTTCTTCTGTCCCAGCAACAATGGGGAACAGAAAGGAGGAGAAGAAGAAAAAGCACTAACAGAGAGGCCAAAGGAGAGCTCAGTGGAGAAGAAAGGCAATGAAGCTGCTCCTGCCTCACCTCAGCCACTGGCAGATGAAGACATCCAACAAAGAGCTCCCAAGGAAAAGCCAACCTCTGCAAGGAACTCTCCCTGGTGTCTTCACTGCACAGGAAACCCAGAAGGAATCCCCTTGCTGCCCTTTTGCTCCTTCGACCTTCTCTTTGCTGCTCACAGTGGTTGTGTGGAGTCATTTGCACCTCATGACTCAGTGCAAGAAGAAGTGGCACTGTCACTGCAGGAGACAGGAGCTCAGGAGGCATCAGAGAGTCCCATGGCTAAAGAGCACTTATGTGCCCTCAGCCAGCCAGCCCTGGAGTCCTCAGCACAAGAAGGACATAGAGCTCTTAGAGCAAGTCCAGAGGGCTTCAAGGGGCTGAGGAGAAAGCTGGGGACAGGCTCTTGAGCAGGGCCTGTTGGGCAGGATGAGGGCTGATGGTTTGAACTGAAAAAGGGAGATTCAGCCTGGGGAGGAGGGAGAGATTTCTGCCCCTGAGGGTGGGGAGAGCCTGTCCCAGGCTGCCCAGGGAGAGCTGGGAGCTGCCCCAGCCCTGGCACCACTGCAGCTCTGGGGGCTCTGAGCCACCTGCTGTGGTTGGGGCTGTCCCTGCTGACTGCAGGGGGGCTGCAGTAGATGTGTTTTGAAAGTCCTTTCCACCCAAAGGGACTCAAAGGCCACCAGAAGATCTCCCTGGAGCCTTCTCTTCTCCAGGCTGAACAACCCCGACTCTCTCAGCCTGGCCTCCCAGCAGAGGGCTTCCAGCCCTCCCACCACTGCTGTGGCCTCCTCTGGCCCTGCTCCAACAGCTCCCTGCCTGTGCTGTGCTGAGGACTCCAGAGCTGGCCCCAGCACTGCAGGTGGGGTCTCAGAGGAGCAGAATCCCCTCCTTTCACCTGCAAGCCCCACAAACCTCCTCCCCCTGAGCTCAGCCTCTCCAGCAGCTGCTGTGTGTCCTTCCCACCACCCACAGCCTCCAGGTTGTCTTTTCCTTTCCCACTCTGGCAGAGGAGCTTGAGAGGCTGCCAAATTCCTGATGATCTTCACACTCAGCATGTGTGGCATGCTTCTGCTGGACTGGGGCAAGGGTCAGCTCCCCAGTAAATGGATTTTAGTCAGCTCCATGCTGATCAGTAACCCAGACACAGAGCATTAGCCTCAGCCCACCCCACTTCCTACAGCCCTGTCCTGCCAGTGTCCTTCAAGGAGCTTCAGCCTGGCCCACCCCATGGCAGCAGAATTTTAATCATCTCCTCAAGGTGCTGATTACAACTTCTGAGAAGGTCACTGGATGAAAAAAAAAAAAACCCCAAACCTCATTTGGATGACTCCAAAGACTTTGGTTCTAAGTCTCTCTGCAGATGTTTGGCTTTAACTAACTGAGCAGGGCTCAATGAGCAGCCTGGCTTTTCCTGCTCACACCCAGCTTCTGCTTCACCAGTTCAGAGCCACTGCAGTGCAGTTATGTAAGACAGAAAGCCAAAGTCCCAGCATGGAGGGGATGGAGCTCTGGAGCTCAGCCAGCCCCAGCCCCCTGCCCCAGCAGGGCACCCCCAGCAGCTTGCCCAGCAGCACAGTGCCCAGGGGGGCTGCAAGCTCTCCACACAAGGACACTCCACAACCTCTCTGGGCAGCCTGCTCCAGGCCTCCAGCACCCTCACCCCAAACCACTTGCTCCTCAGCTTCACAGCCAACCTCCTGCCTGCCACTTGCTGCCCTCTGCCCCTTGGCCTCTCCCTGGGCACCACTGAGCAGAGCCTGGCCCCAGCCTCTTGCCCCCCACAGCTCCTTCAGCTCTTGCTGAGCATTGCTCAGCTGCCCTCTGGGGTGGCTCTTCTGCAGGCTCCACAGCCCAGGCTCTCAGCCTTCTTGGCCAAGAAGGCCAATGGTCTCCTGGGGGCATGAAGAAGAGTGGCCAGCAGGTCAAAGGGAGGTTCTCCTGCTCCTCTACTCTGCCCTGGTGAGGCCACAGCTGGAGCACTGGGTCCAGGTCTGGGCTCCCCAGTTCAAGAGAGACTGGGAGGGAGTCCAGAGGGTGCTCTGAAGACGCTGAGGGGCCTGGAGCAGCTCTGTGAGGAGCAAAGGCTGAGAGCTCCAGCTCTGTCCCTTCAATCCAGGTTACTGATGAAGATTTTGAGCAAGCCTGGACCCCATGCAGACCCCTGGGGGACACCACAAGCTCCAGGCCTCCAACTAGACTGCGCAGCGCTGCTGACAACCCTCTGAGCTCTGTCCTTCAGACACCTCTTAACACCCTCCTGAAAAACAACCTCAACACCCCTTTTTTTGGGGGGGGAGGCTGTAATGAAGAAGCCAAACCATGAGGAAAAGCAGTTTGGTTTGGAGTTGGGCTTCTTTTCCTCACCTTGTGTCCCAGCCACGTCCCGTGGTGACCCTCGACCGGCAGGCGCTCTGCATCCCCCGTGAGGTCAGTCAGGGCATCCTGGAAGAAAAGGAATCACCACAGCTCAGGTCAAGCCAGCAGCAAGCGTGACTCAGGAAGCTCTCAGGCCCTCCTGCATGCTCTGCAGGGTGGCCAAGGGTGTGTGAGCCCACTGAAGGCCACGCTCACCTTCGGAGACAGCGTCCCTCGGATGCTGATGACCACCTTCTTCTTCTCGTGGTCCACAGCCACGTAGAAAGGGGTTTCATAGACCTGGAAAAGATCCACTCCTGTAACAAGCAGGGCAGGCACTCCTCCTGCAGAGCAGGGTGGCAGGCTCTGCCTCACGGGTAACCACTCCTCTGAGTGACCTCATCTTGGGCAGCAGCGAACACTTGAAGGTGTCCAGAGAAGGGCGGCGAGGCTGGGGAGGGGGCTCTGGAGCACACAGGGCTGGGGAGGGGGCTCTGGAGCACACAGGGCTGGGGAGGGGGCTCTGGAGCACACAGGGCTTGGGGAGGGGGCTCTGGAGCACACAGGGCTGGGGAGGGGCTCTGGAGCACACAGGGCTGGGGAGGGGGCTCTGGAGCACAAGGCTGGGGAGGGCTGGAGCACACAGGGCTGGGGAGGGGCTCTGGAGCACCACAGGGCTGGGGGAGGGCTCTGGAGCACACAGGGCTGGGGAGGGGGCTCTGGAGCACACAGGGCTGGGGAGGGGGCTCTGGAGCACACAGGGCTGGGGAGGGGGCTCTGGAGCACACGGGCTGGGAGGGGGCTCTGGAGCACAAGGCTGGGGAGGGGGCTCTGGAGCACACAGGGCTTGGGAGGGGGCTCTGGAGCACAAGGCTGGGGAGGAGGCTCTGGAGCACACAGGGCTGGGGAGGGGGCTGGGGAGCACAAGGCTGGGGAGGAGGCTCTGGAGCACACAGGGCTGGGGAGAGGTGTGGAGCACAGCCCTGTGAGGAGAGGCTGAGGGAGCTGGGGTTGCTTAGCCTGCAGAAGAGGAGGCTCAGGGGAGACCTCATTGCTCTCCCCAACTCCCTGAAGGGAGATGGTAGCCAGCTGGGGGTTGGACTCTTCTCCCAGGCAGCCAGCACCAGAACAAGAAGCCACAGTCTCAAGCTGTGTCAGGGGAGGTTCAGGCTGGATATTAGGAAGAAGTTCTTCACAGAAACAGAGATTGGCCTTGGGAATGTGCTGCCCAGGGAGGTGGTGGAGTACCCATCCCTGGAGGTGCTCAAGAGGGGATTGGATGTAGCCCTTGGTGCCACGGTTCAGTTAGCCAGGAGGTGTTGGGTGAGAGGCTGGACTGGATGATCTCAAAGGTCTCTTCCAACCTGGTTAATTCTATTCTATTCTATTCTATTCTATTCTATTCTATTCTATTCTATTCTATTCTATTCTATTCTATTCTATTCTATTCTATTCTATTCCCTTCTATTTCCACTGAAGCTCCTTACTGCATCGTGACAAGAGGTGTACACGATGTCCACCGAGGTCATGTTCTCGTCCAGGAAGTGCCTGCGGATGGCGATGGCGTTGCAGCCGCAGCAGTTGTCCTCCTCGATGGTGACGCTGGGGGCATAGCGGGGCCGGGCCGGGCAGAGACAGCAACACCTGCGGGGATAAAACAAGCGGGGCTTGGAGGAAACGAGGGCTGGGGAAGGGGCTGGCTTTGGAGCGGGACGATGAGAGGGGAAGGAAGGAGCGCGGCACAAGAGCAGCGGCCGCCGTCACTTGCGGCAGCGCTCGTCCGCAGCAGCGGCAGCGGCAGCTCGCAGCTCACCAGCCGCGCTGGCAGCTGGTGCAGTTTTCCTTCCGAGCACCAGAGAGAGCTGCAGGGCAAGCAGTCC
>CM037647.1:14336054-14418203 GCA_015227895.2 Colaptes auratus | reverse complement strand
TTGATGATCTCTGAAGGTCCCTTCCAACCCCCAGCACCCTCTGATCCTGTCACAGCCTTACCCTGACCTTTTAGCCCAGGTTTTCACAGCGCCCCAAGCCAGGCAACTGCAGCTTTGCCTGCAGAGGGAGGCTGAGCTGTGCACTTGAAGAAGGGTTGATCTTCAGGCCAAGATCTCTCCACCTCTCCCCACCACACTGCAAATCCCTTCCTTCAGCAGCAGGCCTGCAGGATGTGACCCACATTCCTTTATCACTGACAAGCTCCTGCAGTGCAAGATGCCTTCCTATCATTTGTCACTTGCCTACCCAACAGCAAGTCAAAGCACCATGAAGAATGGGGTTGGAGGTGCCAACTGTGTGAGGTTTCCATGCCAGCTGTGCCCCTGAAGAGCAAATGGACCAGCATTAACCTCTCCAGTCTTTCAGCTGCAGTATCCTTGAAGTGCGGACCCCATCAATCTTTGAGCAGCTCCTCTAAGCACCACAAGGAATGCAAACAGCCTCCAAGTGGGGGGGGTAGGAGCAGAATCCATCAACCCCATGTGACAGTGGCAGCCCTCCACAGCCTGACCAAAGGAAAAAGCCAAGTTCAGCCTGGTGCAGTGGGAGGTGTCCCTGCCCAAGGCAAGGGGGGGTGGGAACCAGATGATCTTTAAGCTATTCTGTGATGCTATGAACCTCTATGTTCTGCTCCAGAAGAAGAGCTTTCCTGGACCACCTGGAGGTGGCTTGATGATTGTGGTGGTGCTTCTCCATACCCTGAGCTGGGAGAGGGTTGATTTGGACTGGAGATCAGGAAGAAATTCTTGCCAGGGAGGTTGGGGAGGCACTGGAACAGGTTGCCCAGGGATGCTTCCTCCCTGGAAGTGTTCAAGACCAGGTTGGATGAGGCCCTTGAGCAAGCTGGGCTGGTGGGAGGTGTCCCTGCCCATGGTGGGGAGGGTGGAACTGGATGCTCTGTGAGGGCCCTTCCAACCCAACCCCTTCTGTGATCCTCTGAGTATGGAGCTGGTAGACCTGGTGGAGACTTTTAACATTGCAGGCTTGGCTCCAGCCCCTAAGAGCAGCTCCATCTCCACTCTGCAGAGCTATTTTTCCACCCCAGAAGATGACAATCATCTGCTAGAACACTTTCCCCCCCCCCATGAAGGCTGGGAGAGGCAGGGAGGCTGGCTTCTCCTTTCTGCTCCCTTGCAGACACAGGCATTCATTCCACAGCCTGTCATGCCAGGACACACAAAGTCAGAGCTTGTTTCTGCAGAAGAAAAGAGGCTGGAAATCACTCCAGCTGAATGTAAAAATGGAAATTCCACAGCAGAAGGAATTTGGAGATCTGCTGGCTGGCTGCTTTTCTCCTGAACTCAAACACAAGAGTAGGAACAGAGCTGCTGGAGAGTGAAGGTTGGTAAAAGAAGGAGGGGGGGGGGAGAGGGAGGGAGGGAAAGCCAGCTTGACACGAAGAGAAATATTTGGCATTCCTGAATCAATCAGAATTGTTCAGAAATCAGGTCACTGGGAGGCCTCTCAGGGCTCTTCAGCAAGGCTGCAGCACCCATCCTGCACCCTCAGGCCCAGCACCTCTGGGCGAGGCGAGCTGGTTGTGCTGCCGTCGGAAGCGAAGACGCCTGAGCTCCGGTGGCACAGGCAAGCAGGGGGGCACTGAGGAGCCCCTGAGGAAAGCACAGGCTCATGGGGGGGCTGGGAAGGGAGCTCTGCAGATCAGCCAGCCCCAGCCCCCTGCCCCAGCAGGGCACCCCCAGCAGCTTGCCCAGCAGCACAGTGCCCAGGGGGGGTTGCAAGCTCTCCACACTGCCACTCCTGGGCAGCCTGCTCCCAGAGACAGCAAAATGCTGCTGCTGGAGCTGCTGTGACACAAAGCTTGTTTGGCTTCAGTTTTCCACATGGATAGTCTTAAGCAGCTCTAGGAGATGATCTGTGAGATCTGTGAGTGCTGGGTATGAGGTCTCAGTGGGACAGCAGGTCAAGGCTGGGACACTGTCTGGGAACGTGGTGGCATTTCATCCAGTCCTGCAGGAGCATGCCACTGGGAGGGCGAGGAGGCCAGTTCAGGATGTTGGGTCCCTGCAGAACAGCAAAGGCCTTTGTCCTGTAGTGACTCAGTCTAAGAGAGACTGGGAACTGCTGGAGAGAGTCCAGGGCAGGCTCTGAGGATGCTGAGGGGTCTGGAGCAGCTCTGTGAGGAGCAAAGGCTGAGAGCCCTGGGGCTGTGGAGCCTGCAGGAGAGCAGCCCCAGAGGGCAGCTGAGCAATGCTCAGCAAGAGCTGAAGGAGCTGTGGAGAGCAAGAGGCTGGGGCCAGGCTCAGTCAGTGGTGCCCAGGGAGAGGCCAAGGGGCAGAGGGCACCAAGTGGCAGGCAGGAGGTTGGCTGTGAAGCTGAGGAGCAAGTGGTTTGGGGTGAGGGTGCTGGAGGCCTGGAGCAGGCTGCCCAGAGAGGTTGTGGGAGTTCCTTGTGTGGAGAGCTTGCAGCCCCCCTGGGCACTGTGCTGCTGGGCAAGCTGCTGGGGTGCCCTGCTGGGGCAGGGGGCTGGGGCTGCCTGAGCTCCAGAGCTGCCTTCCAACCCCACCATGCTGGGATGCTGTGACATCCCAGGATTCCTTCCACCCTCTATGGAGCTCAGGTGTGGAAGTCTCCTTACTTTTGGCCTTCCCCCAGCCCTAAGCACTGAAGATGAAGAAGGCTTTGGGATGATCCTAGATGCTAGAGGGGCTTCAGAGGGGAGGCAGAATTCGAGGGGTCCAGCTGAAAGAGGCTGGTGAGAGGCAGGAAGCAGCTGAGCTGGCAGCTCTGGGCTGGGACTTCTCAACGGGGCAGCAGGCTGGGTTTGGGACACTGCCTGGGAACACAGTGGCATTCCAGCCAGTCCTGCAGGAGGGCAAGGGGGGGCACTGAGAGGGCAAGGGGGGGCACTGAGAGGGCAAGGGGGGGCACTGAGAGGGCAAGGGGGGGCACTGAGAGCGCAAGGGGGGGACATGCAGGCTGCTGGATTCCTGCAGTGAGGGCTGTGGCGATTGTCTGCCCTTTGGAAGCTGCACCCTGCAGACAGCTGCCCAGCACTTCCCTCCAGAGCCTTTCAATCTAACCCACACTGGCTGCCATCTGTGAGGGCCACATGCTCAGGTAGCCTTCACCTGCCTCCCCATCCTCTGCCTTCTCCTGAGGTTATGATCCCAGTCTCATTTCTCTGCCTCCCCAGGCTCACATCCCCTCCAATCTGCTCCCTTTTTTCCTGTCAGCTGCCTCTTCCAGGAGACCAAAGACAAGGCTATATTTAGTGAGGACATCACTGATGTGCTTGGTCCCTTGATGCTTTCCCTGTCACTTTCTTTGCCCTTCTGCTGAAGCTACACATTTCCCCTGGTGTTTTTTTTTTTTCCTCCCCTTCTCTTGGCCACTTCTCTGCACTGATGTCTTTGCTGAAGTGTCCTTGATAACTCCTAGCTGGTTTCCAGACAGCTTGTCATTAATTCAGAGCCCAGCACATGCAAGGAGCTTAGCCTGTTCCTTTTTCACACTGAATCCAAGCATGGGGGAGCTTGGAAGGGACCTCTGGAGATCATCCTGAAAGGCCACAGTGTTCCCAGGCAGTGCTGCCCCATTGAGAAGTCCCAGCCCAGAGCTGCCAGCTCAGCAACCTGGTCTGGTCTATTCTATTCTATTCCTTTCCTATTCCATTCCTTTCCTATTCCTTTCCTATTCCATTCCATTCCTTTCCTATTCCATTCCATTCCTATTCCATTCCTTTCCTATTCCTATTCCTTTCCTATTCCTTTCCTACTCCATTCCATTCCTTTCCTATTCCATTCCTTTCCTATTCCTATTCCTTTCCTATTCCTCTTCCTTTCCTATTCCTATTCCATTCCATCCCTATCCTACCCTATTCCATTCCTACCCTATTCCCATTCCATTTCTATCCCATTCCATTCCTATCCCATTCCCTGCCTCTCACCAGCCTCTTTCAGCTGGACCCCTCGAATTCTGCCTCCCCTCTGAAGCCCTCCTCTAGGATTCACCCCAAAGCCTTCTTCATCTTCAGTGCTTAGGGCTGGGGGAAGGCCAAAAGCAAGGAGACTTCCACACCTGAGCTCCACAGATGGTGGAAGGAATCCTGGGATGTCACAGCATCCCAGCATGGGGGGGTTGGAAGGCAGCTCTGGAGCTCAGCCAGCCCCAGCCCACTGCCCCAGCAGGGCACCCCCAGCAGCTTGCCCAGCAGCACAGTGCCCAGGGGGGGCTGCAAGCTCTCCACACAAGGACACTCCACAACCTCTCTGGGCAGCCTGCTCCAGGCCTCCAGCACCCTCACACCAAACAGCTTTCTCCCCAGCTGGAGCCTTCCACTTAGTGCCTGCATCTTCCTGCAGAAACACAAATGCTCCTTCAGGCTCTGTGGGCTGAGAGGAAGAGGAACAAGCACAGCCCAAAGCCCTCAAGCCTGCTCATTGTGAGGGCAGCTCAGCTCCCTGCAAGGCACTTCCAGTGCCATGGAAGCTCACCTGTGTGCCTCTAGCACCCACTGGCCACACATCTCCAGGCTCACCCCAGCAGGAGCCCCCACGCTGCCCCCAGCCTGCTGAGCCCCACAGCTCAGCAGCACAGCCTCAGAGCTCCCTGCCTGAGGGCAGCTCAGCTCCCTGCAAGGCACTCCCAGTGCCGTGGAAGCTCACCTGTGTGCCTCCAGCACCCACTGGCCACACATCCTCCAGGCTCACCCCAGCAGGAGCACCCAGCCTGCTGAGCCCCACAGCTCAGCAGCAGAGCCTCAGAGCTCCCTGCCTGGCACTCCCAGTGCTTGCATGCACTGCCATGGAGGCTCACCTGTGTGCCTCCAGCACCCACTGGCCACACATCCTCCAGGCTCACCCCAGCAGGAGCCCCCATGCTGCCCCCAGCCTGCTGAGCCCCACAGCTCAGCAGCACAGCCTCAGAGCTCCCTGCCTGAGGGCAGCTCCTTGGTACCTACCGACTGAGAGTCTTTTGTCCGTGTGCAGCAAAGGAAAACCTTGAGCCTGCGGGTCCAGCTGCTGGCCTGCCCCTCCTCCAGGCGGTGCCTGTGAACAGAGGGTGCACATGAGGACAGGCAGGAGGGCCTGGGTCTGCTACAAAGTCACCCAGCCCAGGCTAGCACTGGTGAAACCTGCACTAAGCCATCCTAAGAGAGAGTCAGGGCAGGGGGGTTTGGTGTGGGCAGGGATTGGGCACGCAGCGGGTACCAGGCCGGGGCAGCGCAGGTGGTGTTGGCAGGGGGGAAGCAAGAGGAGATCTGGGACCTCCCCAGCTCAGCTTGAGCTGTTTGACCCACTGAGCAGCTCTCAGGGGTCTGCTCCAGGGTTTAGAGCTGAGAAACACAGAATGGTTTTGGTTGGAAGGGACCTTTCATGGATTTGTCAGGGTTGGAAGGGACCTCAAGGCTCAGCCACTTCCAACCCCCCTGCCATGGGCAGGGACTCCTCAGGTTGCTCACAGCCACCTCCAGCCTGGCCTGAAAAACCCCCAGGGATGAGGCTTCCACCACCTCCCTGGGCAACCTGTGCCAGTGTCTCACCACCCTCATGGGGAAGAACTTCTTCCTGACATCCAATCTGATCATGGACTGCCAGGGCACCACCGAACCGTGGCCCTCAGCACCGCATCTCCCCTGCTCTGAAACCCCTCCAGGGCTGGCGACTCCACCCCTGCCCTGGGCAGCCTGGGCCAGGCCTTGGCATCCCTCGAGGGCAACAAATTGTTCCTCATGGCCAAACGAATCCTCCCCTGGTTCCAAGGGGCTGGACTGGCTAACCTCCAGAGGCCCCTTCCAAGCCCGGCACGCTGGGACGCACCGAGCGGGTTGCACCTGGAGGAACAGCTGCGGGGAAAGGAGCATTTGGCTGCAGGAGAAGGGAGCAGAACCCACAGGGCACCGATCCATAACCTCCAAGGGAGACTCCCAAAGAGAAACAAGACTCTGAGTGCCCTGGGAGAGAGCTGGCAGCGCTCAGCTTGCTCCACCACATGCCAGAAGGACTTGGGCAGCGATGCAGAGAGCTTCACAACTTCACTGCGGGGGCTGAACAAGCAAAGTGTGCTCTGAGCTATTTTGACTCCAGCTTTTCCCTTCCCTCCCCCCCCCCCCCCCAAATTCCTTCTTCCTGACACTGAACTTCCCCATGAGCTCTCCAGCAAGTAGCTCAGAAAAGCCTCAGCACAATTAGCTGAGCTGCTTGTTTGGTTGTCTTAGCTCTGCAAGAACACAAAGAGCCCACACGCGTCACGATGCCGCTGCCGGGGGAGCAGCGCTGCCAGGGAGCTCAGCAGAGGCCCACAGGAAGGAAAGCCAGGGGCACACAGAGCCCCCTTGGGGCCACACATCCAGGGGAGACACAGGACATCTGGCTCAGGTGAAGTGTGGCCATGGAACCATGGAATGGTTTGGCTTGAAGGGATCTTTCTAGGTCACCTAGGCCCGAGCCCCCCCCTGCAGTCAGCGACCAGAGCAGGTGGCTCAGAGCCTCAACCAGCCTGAGCTGCAGTGGTGCCAGGGCTGGGGCAGCTCCCAGCTCTCTCTGGGCAGCCTGGGACAGGCTCTCCCCACCCTCAGGGGCAAGCATTTCTCCCTCCTCTCCAGTTCAAATCACTGCTAGTTCCAAACCATCAGCCCTTGCCCTGGCACAAAGGGCCCTGCTCACAAGTCTGTCTCCAGCCTTCTCCTCAGCCCCTTGCAGCGCTGCAAGGCCACCAGAAGCTCTCCCTGGAGCCTTCCCTTCTCCAGGCTGAACAACCCCAGCTCTCTGAGCCTGGCCTCACAGCAGAGGGCTTCCAGCTCTGCCATCACTGCTGTGGCCTCCTCTGGCTCTGCTCCAACAGCTCCCTGCCTGTGCTGAGCACTCCAGAGCTGACCCCAGCACTGCAGGTTGGGTCTCAGCAGAGGGGCAGAATCCCCTCCCTCCTGCTACTGGACATTACCCTAAGGCCATGGTTGGCTTCTGAGCCAGCTCATCTCCAGCTTTTCACCTCTCAGTACCCCTAGGTCTGCCTCCACAGGGCTGCTCTCCAGCCCTTCACCCCTCAGCCTGGACTGACACTGAGTGTTGCCCTGCCCCAGCTGCAGGAGGCACTTGGCCTTCTGGAACCTCATGAGGTTCACCTAGTCCCCACTGTAATACCAAGGTCACAGCACTGCTGTCCAGCAGAAGACAGATCAGAAGTCACACCTTGAGTCCTGTGTCCAGTTCTGGGGCCCTCAATTTAAGAAGGACATTGAGACACTTGAAGGTGTCCAGAGAAGGGCAATGAGGCTGGGGAGGGGTCTGGAGCACAGCCCTGTGAGGAGAGGCTGAGGGAGCTGGGGTTGCTTAGCCTGCAGAAGAGACCTCATTGCTCTCTACAGCTACCTGAAGGGAGGTTGTAGCCAGGTGGGGGTTGGTCTCTTCTCCCAGGCAGCCAGCAGCAGAACAAGAGGCCACAGTCTCAAGTTGTGCCAGGGGAGGTTTAGGCTGGAGGTGAGGAGAAAGTTCTTCCCAGCCAGAGAGATTGGCCATTGGGATGAGCTGCCCAGGGAGGTGGTGAAGTCTCCATCCCTGGAGGTGTTCAGGCAAGGCTTGGCTGTGGCCCTTGGAGCCCTGGGTTCGTTGTCAGGAGGTGTTAGGTATAAGGTAATAGGTTGGACTTGATGACCTCTGAGGTCTTTTCCAAGCCTGTTGATTCAATGATTCTATGAAGTCTCAAGGCAGAGTGAGGGCTTTCCATCAGATCTACTGTCCCTCACTCCAGAAAGAGGCAGAGTTCCAGGACCTAGGCTCTGGAGAGGGTGGCTTTAAGCAAGTGGTGAATTTCAGAGCCTGTTCTGGGGGGGTGTGGTGAGCACACAGCAAGGTTTTGTGTTTCCCCTTCAGGTTGTAGCCCACAGCACTGTGCTTGTTAACATCTGTTCAGGTTCCCTTTCTGGAGTGGCAAACAGCAGGAACAAGCTCTCCATAAATGTTACAGGCCTGGAGGGAGGAACCTGGCCAAGGCCCAAAGGACAAACCTCCTTCACTCCCTCCCTCCCTCACTGTCTCTGATCTCAAAACTCCTCGCAGGAGAGAGAGCTTTGGGGTTTCCTTTGAGGCCTTTTGAAGTTCTCTGGTTAAAAGCCAAGCCCAAACTTTGCCACCTGAGGCACTTGGGTTCCCTTTGGAAAGATAATGCACTGAGTCAAACATGCTTGTGAGGCAGTGAGGGACAGATCCAGGGTGTCACACAGAGTCCCAGCATGGAGGGGATTGGAAGGGAGCCTGGAGCTCAGCCAGCCCCAGCCCCCTGCCCCAGCAGGGCACCCCCAGCAGCTTGCCCAGCAGCACAGTGCCCAGGGGGGGCTGCAAGCTCTCCACACAAGGACACTCCACAACCTCTCTGGGCAGCCTGCTCCAGGCCTCCAGCACCCTCACCCCAAACCACTTGCTCCTCAGCTTCACAGCCAACCTCCTGCCTGCCACTTGCTGCCCTCTGCCCCTTGGCCTCTCCCTGGGCACCACTGACATGAGTCTGGCCCCAGCCTCTTGCCCCCCACAGCTCCTTCAGCTCTTGCTGAGCATTGCTCAGCTGCCTCTGGGGCTGCTCTTCTGCAGGCTCCACAGCCCCAGGGCTCTCAGCTTTGCTCCTCACAGAGCTGCTCCAGGCCCCTCAGCACCTTCAGAGCCTGCCCTGGACTCTCTCCAGCAGCTCCCAGTCTCTCTGGAGCTGGGGAGCCCAGAACTGGACACAGGACTCAAGGTGTGGCCTAACCAGTGCTGAGCACAGGGCACAATGACCTCCCTGCTCCTGCTGGCCACACTGTTCCTGCTGCAGGCCAGGATGCCCTTGGCTTTCCTGGCCACTGGGCACACTGCTGGCTCCTGTTCAGGCCGCTGTCCATCAGCACCTCACACTCCACCAGGCTCCTTCAAACACAACTTCCCTGCGTGATGATGGAATTGTTTAGGTTGGGAAAGGCCTTTAAGACCACAGAGTCCAACCATTAACCAACCCCAAGGCAAAGTCTATTCTACTCTATTCCTATTCTACTCTACTCTACTCCACTCCTATTCTACTCTATTCTACTCCTATTTACTCTACTCCTATTCTACTCCACTCCACTCCTATTCTACTCTACTCTACTCCACTCCTATTCTACTCTATTCTACTCCTATTTACTCTACTCCTATTCTACTCCACTCCACTCCTATTCTACTCTACTCCTACTCTACTCCTACTCCTACTCTACTCCTACTCCTACTCTACTCTACTCTACTCCTACTCTACTCCTATTCTATTCTACTCTACTCCACTCTATTCTACTCTACTCCTACTCTACTCTACTCCACTCTACTCTACTCTACTCCTATTCTATTCTACTCTACTCCTATTCTATTCTACTCTATTCTACTCTACTCTACTATTCTACTCTATTCTACTCTACTCTACTATTCTACTCTACTCCTATTCTATTCTATTCTACTATTCTACTCCCTACTCTACTCCTACCCTACTCTACTCCTACCCTACTCTACTCTACTCCTACTCTACTCTACAGCTGCCCATCATGGTTCTGGTGAGTGCCAACAGCAGCAACATCCTTAAAATCCCCTCTGGGTCTGCCCTCAAAAAGCCAACCCGAAGGATGCCCCCTCAGGAGCATGCATTCCAAACACCCTCTTGGATTCACATTCCAAATTGGGGAGGGGGGTGGGGGTGGGGTTGGGGGAAAGAGCCATTAAACCCCAGCCAAAGTTGCAGGGTATTTTGTAAAAGTCTCAGCTTTTAGCATCCAAACCCAAACCCTAATGCCCCCAAGCCCTGCAAGGCCACATTCCTCCCTGCAGGAAACAAAGCCTGGTTGTGTTGTACTGCCACTGGAGGGTGGGTGGGGTGGGGGCAGGGGGGTGGGGAAAGAAATGAAAAAAGAAAGGAAAAGAAGAAGAAAGGGGACTGGAAAAACAAATTCAAAGGAGAGGAGAGTGAAAAATGCCTTTTAAAAGAGCTTCCCTACCCCCCCACCCCCACCCCCAACCTGGGAAGCTCCAAATGGAATCAATTCTTAATTAGTAGAGCTGACTGCCAAGACCAAAGCCATCACTTCTGGGCCAAGGCCAAACAGGAGAGGCCTCAGGCCCAAAGGTTGTGTTTTGAAGAGAGAAATAAAGGGAGAAAAGGGCTTTGGGAAGATGCTGTCTCAGGCTGAGCAAAATCTAAACTGAACTCCCTGAAGGGAGGTTGTAGCCAGGTGGGGGTTGGTCTCTTCTCCCAGGCACCCAGCACCAGAACAAGAAGACACAGTCTCAAGCTGTGCCAGGGGAGGTTTAGGCTGGAGGTGAGGAAGAAATTCTTCCCAGCCAGAGAGACTGGCCACTGGGATGTGCTGCCCAGGGAGGTGGTGGAGTCCCCATCCCTGGAGGTGTTCAAGAGGGGATTGGATGTTGGCCCTTGTAGCCTTGGTTTAGTTGTCAGGAGGTGTTAGGTAATAGGTTGGACTTGGTGAGCTCTGAGGTCTTTTCCAACCTGCTTGATTCTGTGATTCTAAAGTGCTGGTTTGCTCTTTAGCAGGGACAACACTGCTACAGCATGGGCAAACAAGCTGCTGCTCAGAGAGGTTGTGGAGCCTCCTTCTCTGGAGTCACTCAAAACCCACCTGTGCAAGGTCCTGCAGCTGGGGCAGGGCAATCCCAAGCACTGATACAGGCTGGGCAGGGGCTGGCTTGAGAGCAGCCCTGAAGAAAAGGACCTGGGGGTGCTGTGGGGGAGGAGAAGCTCAACAGGAGCCAGCAGTGAGCACTTGCAGCCAGAGAGCCAAGCAGAGCCTGGGCTGCAGCAAGAGAAGTGTGGCCAGCAGGGCCAGGGAGGGGATTCTGCCCCTCCGCTCTGCCCTGCTGAGACCACAGCTGGAGCTCTGGGTCCAGTTCTGGAGCCTCTGTGCCAGGAGGGATCTGGAGGGGCTGGAAGGTGTCCAGAGAAGACCCTCAAGGATGAGCAAAGGGCTGGAGCTGCTCTGCTCTGAGGACAGACTGAGGGAGTTGGGGCTGCTCAGTCTGGAGAGAAGGCTCTGAGGAGACCTAATTGTGGCCTTCCAGGATCTGCAGGGGTCTCCAGGAAAGCTGGGGAGGGACTTCTGAGGGTGTCAGGGAGGGATAGGACTTGGGGGGGGGGGGGGATGGAGCAGAGCTAGATTCAGACTGGGTGCTCCGGGGGGTGGTGGGAGCAGCAGAGCGAGCAGGGGCAGCCTGCCGGCGGCGCGGCCCTACCGCAGGTTGTAGGTCCGCAGGTTGCGCTGCCGCCGCTTGGTGGCTCGAAGCTTGACAAAGGTCCTGCCTGTGGGGTCGAAGACGCAGAGGACAGTGATGCAGACACTCAGGATGACCACCCAGTTGCACACCACCATCCCTGAGGAGAGAGAGAGAGAGAGAGAGGAGTTGGGGGGTGGAAAAAAAACAACCAGTGAGGTGCCCTGCTGCTGGCTCTGGGCAGCGTTAGGAGGAGGGCTGAGGGCTTCCGAGAGGGAGCAGCTGGATTTGGATTAGGTGTTAGAGGGAACTTCTGCCCCATGAGGCGGGGTGAGGCACTGGAAGAGGCTGCCCAGAGAAGCTCCAGACTAGCCTGGAGGTGTTCAAAGCCAGACTGGATGGGGCCTTGAGCAGCCTGAGCTAGCAGGAGGTGTCCCTGCCCCTGGTGGGGAGGCTGTAACCAGATGATATCAGAGTATCAGTCAGGGTTGGAAGGGACCACAAGCATCATCCAGTTCCAACCCCCCTGCCATGGGCAGGCACACCCCACACTAGATCAGGCTGGCCACAGCCTCAGCCAGCCTGGCCTAAACACTTCCAGGGATGGGGCTCTTGAAGGTCAGAGGATTGGAAGGGACCTGAAGGACCACCTAGTTCCACCCCCCCTGCCATGATCACCGGAGCAGGTCCCTTCCAACCCAAGCCGTTCTTGCTGCAGGGCAGGAGGAGCAGCAGCAGGGATGTGACTCCTGCAGGAGGAGCTGGAACTGGGTGATAGAATCACAGAATGGGTTGGGCTGGAAGGGACCTCATAGATCATTTAGTTTCAACCCCCCTGCCTGCTAGACCAGGTGGCTCCAACCCCAACCATTCAATGGAGTCTACCTCCTTCCTGCTTTTCACCACAGCTATCAGAGCCACCTCTCCACTGCCAGAGGGCAGAGACAGTTCCCCCAGATACTCTTGCAGCCAACTGCAGAGAAGGGAAATCCTCTGGACAGGCTTCTAAAGCCCAGTGAGATTCTTCAGCTGGTGTTCAGCAGATTGCTCCAAGAGAGATCCAGAAGCTCCATGAGATTGCCCATGCAAAAGGCCACTGAGTACTCACTGAGCACCTTGAGGGACTTCAGCATTGGTAGCATTAGGGCTTCCAGTGATAGGATGAGAGGGAATGGATTGAAGCTTGAGGAGGGCAGATTGAGACTAGAGATTAGGAAGAAATTCTTGCCAGTGAGGGTGGGGAGACACTGGCACAGGTTGCCCAGGGAGGCCACAAATGCTCCCTCCCTGAAGCTGTCCAGGCCAGGCTGGATGAGGCCTTGAGCAACCTGGGCTGGTGGGAGGTGTCCCTGCCCCTGGCAGGGGGGTTGGAACCAGATGATCTTTAAGGTCCCTTCCAACCCAAACCACTCTGATTCTCTGAATGATCCCTGCCAGGACACTGGCTGAGACTACAAAGGAGCTCCAGAAAACCACCAAAGCTATTTTAAAGCTGAAGAAGAGGAACCAGTCCTTCCAGGACTCCCCAGCAAACCCATGAGAGTGGTGAAGCCCTGGAATGGCCTGGCCAGGCAGCTGCTTGAGGCCCCATCCCTGGAGGTGTTTAAGCCCAGGCTGGATGAGGCTCTGGGCAGCCTGATCTAGTGTGGGGTGTCCCTGCCCATGGCAGGGGGGTTGGAACTAGCTGATCCTTGTGGTCCCTTCCAACCCTGACTGATTCTGTGATACTATGAAACCCCTTCCATGGGCAGAGGACTTCTTGCCTCAGTGCAGAGAGCAGCAAGGACTGGACCCAACGGTCTGGGCAGCGAGGGGCAAGCCAAGCACCACACTGACAGCCCCAAGCAGTCAGTCCCAACACCCCCCCCAAGGAATGGGCTCCCCATGGCAAGGAGATGCCCACAGCCATGGGATGTGCCCACACCATGCCCCAAACACGTACCCAGGGTGACACTCTTGGCTGTGAGGTCATTGCAGGAGCTGTAGTACTGCGTCAGCCAGACGATGCCCACGATGGCGTAGATGAACTCGATCACCAGGATGGCTGCAACGAAGGGAACACAAGGGAGGGCTGCAGCCTCACCCCAAGGGTGCAGGACTGCCTCTGCCCATCTCCTGGGGTGGAAAACCCAACCCAGGTTCTTTAGCAGGACAGGGGCTCGGCTTGAGGGTCGGACTCGACCTCAGAGGGCTCTTCCAAATCAGTGCTGCGCATAAGGGAGGGCAGGACCGAGCCTCAGTGCTTGGCAAGGTGATGCTCAGGGAAGGGAACCAAAGCTGTAGGGGGGCCTCACTACCAGCTACTCCTTCATGACACAAGGGCCATGTGCTGAGGCAGCCCTGTGAGGAGCAAAGGCTGAGAGCCCTGGGGCTGTGGAGCCTGCAGAAGAGCAGCCCCAGAGGGCAGCTGAGCAATGCTCAGCAAGAGCTGAAGGAGCTGTGGGGGGCAAGAGGCTGGGGCCAGACTCATTGTCAGTGGTGCCCAGGGACAGGCCAAGGGCACCAAGTGGAAGGCAGGAGGTTGGCTCTGAAGTTGAGGAGCAAGTGGTTTGGTGTGAGGGTGCTGGAGTTGTGGTTGTGGAGTGTCCTGGTGTGGAGAGCTTGCAGCCCCCCCTGGGCACTGTGCTGCTGGGCAAGCTGCTGGGGGTGCCCTGCTGGGGCAGGGGGCTGGGGCTGGCTGAGCTCCAGAGCTGCCTTCCAAGCTCCCCATGCTGGGACTGGGGCATCCTGTGCTGTGCAGAGGTGTGAATCATCCACACAGCAGTGGGAAGCCTCCCTCAGGTGAGAAGAATCACGCTGCCCCAGCAGCTGGCTCTCACCCACCTCAGCCAGGTGGCCTGATTCAGAGACACAGGGAATCAGCTGGGGGCACCCAGGATGAATTCTGCCCACTCCACTTAGCTAATGCTCCCAGCACCTTTGCTCCTTGCCATCCTCCTCCCAGTATTAACTGCCAGGACCCAGCCCTCAAGGAGTCATTTACTGACTCCTCAGCTACCCTGGGAATGAACAAGGAACTGGGGGGGGGGGAGGGGTGCTAAGAATGGAAACCAGGTTGGATGGGGCCTTGAGCAACCTTGGCTAGTGGGAGGTGTCCCTGCCCATGGCAAGGAGGTTGTAACCAGATGATCTTGAAGGTCACAGGATTGGAAGGGACCTCAAGGACCATCTAGTTGCAAGCCCCCTGCCACAGGCAGGGACACTTTCCACTAGCTCAGGTCCCTTCCACCCCAGCTCAGGAGGAGCAGCAGCAGGGATGTGACTCTCCTGGGTTCACAGTGGGAATTCTTCCCTTAGAAGATGGGGATGACAGCAGATGCTTAAAATGGGACAGTCACATGGACCTTGCCCACACAGTGGTCACACTCCCCCTTTCTAACATCACCACTGATGAAGCCAGGGAGAGGAAGAGCCCCCACGAGGCAAGCGGGGAGCAGGCCCAGGCTCCAGGGGCGATCCAGATCCTGAACACAGCTACAGCTGCAAGCAGAGGAAGAAGAGAAGGGGAGGATTTTGGGGGTGGAGGGTGTAGAACAATGGTTCTCAGGCTGCTCTCTGCCTCCCCTGCCCCCTTTGAGCCTGGTTGATAACAGAGTGCTACTCAGACTGCCAGGGAGCTTCGTGCTCCCCCCCAGGGAGACTGCAGAGTGGCTGGGAGACTGGAGGAAGATTTTGTTTGCTCTTGCTGTTAATGATTTGCACTCAGAAGGTGGAAAATGCCTCTCCCAGGCAGAGCTTTCAAAGCAAGGTCACCCCTGGGTGTGAGCAAAAAAAAAAAAGGAGGGAAAAAAAAAAAGGAGATGCAAAAAAATACCCAGGGGAAAAAAAAACCCAACCCAGGAGAAGCTTTGTCTGGAATGAGCTCAACTCTGAGGCTCCAAAAGAGTTTTGTCTCCATCCTGGTCATGGTTCTGTACTGGGAAGGCTAGGGGGACAGAGAGGAGGGCAAGCCAGGGGGGGAGGACAGAGAGGAGGGCAAGCCAGGGGGGGAGACAGAGAGGAGGGCAAGCCAGGAGGGGAGACAGAGAGGAGGGCAAGCCAGGGGGGAGACAGAGAGGAGGGCAAGCCAGGGGGGGGGAGACAGAGAGGAGGGCAAGCCAGGGGGGGAGACAGGGAGGAGGGCAAGCCAGGGGGGAAAACAGGGAGGAGGGCAAGCCAGGGGGAAAACAGGGAGGAGGAAAAGCCAGGGGGGAACCAGGGAGGAGGAAAAAGCCAGGGGGGAACCAGGGAGGAGGAAAAGCCAGGGGGAACCAGGGAGGAGGAAAAGCCAGGGGGGAACCAGGGAGGAGGAAAAGCCAGGGGGAACCAGGGAGGAGGAAAAGCCAGGGGGGAACCAGGGAGGAGGAAAAGCCAGGGGGGAACCAGGGAGGAGGAAAAGCCAGGGGGGAACCAGGGAGGAGGAAAAGCCAGGGGGGGAACCAGGGAGGAGGAAAAGCCAGGGGGGAACCAGGGAGGAGGAAAAGCCAGGGGGGAACCAGGGAGGAGGAAAAGCCAGCTGAAAGGGAAGCCCCTGAGTAAGAGAGCAAGGCACAATCTCTTTCCTGCTCTAGTTCCTGACGGGTGAGGGAGGCAGGCAATGTGCTTTGGGAAGGCAAATAGGCAGTGCAAGAGAGGCTGGAAGCAGAGAGCAGGTGGCAAACCTGATTAGCTCATGGTGCCTGGAGGTGGAAGTATCAAAGTACAGGTTGGTGCCTCACATGTGAAGCCAAGAGGTCGAGCACATGTCTGAAGGCAGGTGGGTGTAGCTGTGCCGGTAGCACAGGGAGGGGCAGGAGCACCATGGGATACATCCCTGTGTGAGGGGGGGAAACTAAAAAGAAAAGGTGGGGGAGAGGTGTAGAAGCATCTGACTGTGGCAGATCTGTGTCAGGAGCTAGAAGGGGAGCAGATTTTTGTGTAGAGGGGAAGGCTGGACCTGCATGGCAATGAGGATGGCAAGTGAAAAAGGTTTGCTGGGAAGAGATTTGGGGCACTGCATGAAGAGCCTTACAGCAATGACAGGGTGCAGGCAACGTGATGGATTCAGATGCACATCACATACAAGTGGCCATCTGGATGTCTTTCAGAAGCTCTGTGAGTGTGTGTGTGTGTGTGTGTGTGTGTTTGTCATGGGTGGTAGGGGAAGAGAAGTTCTTCTGTGATTAGCAGATGGCAGAGTGGAGGCTGAGTCATTATTAGGAAGGTCCTCGGGGCCTCAGCGCTGCTTAGGCCACACCTGGAGTCCTGTGTCCAGGTTCTGGGCTCCCCAGTTTAAGAAGGACATTGAGACTGCTGAATGTGTCCAGAGAAGGGCAACAAGGCTGGGGAGAGGTCTGGAGCACAGCCCTGTGAGGAGAGGCTGAGGGAGCTGGGGTTGCTTAGCCTGGAGAAGCGGAGGCTCAGGGGAGACCTCAGGAGACCTGAGGCTCGGGGCCTCAGCACTGGTTAGGCCACACCTTGAGTCCTGTGTCCAGTTCTGGGGCCCTCAGTTTAAGAAGGATGGTGAGACACTTGAATGTGTCCAGAAAAGGGCAACAAGGCTGGGGAGGGGGCTGCAGCACAAGGCTGGGGAGGGGGCTGGAGCACCAGGCTGGGGAGGGGGCTGGAGCACCAGGCTGGGGAGGGGGCTGGAGCACCAGGCTGGGGAGGGGGCTGGAGCACCAGGCTGGGGAGGGGCTGGAGCACAGCCCTGTGGGGAGAGGCTGAGGGAGCTGGGGTTGCTTAGCCTGCAGTAGAGGAGGCTCAGGGGAGACCTCATTGCTCTCTACAACTCCCTGAAGGGAGGTTGTAGCCAGGTGGGGGTTGGTCTCTTCTCCCAGGCAAGCAGCACCAGAACAAGAGGCCACAGTGTCAAGCTGTGCCAGGGGAGGTTTAGGCTGGAGGTGGACACAGTCTCAAGCTGTGCCAGGGGAAGTTTAGGCTGGAGGTGAGGAGAAAGTTCTTCCCAGAGAGAGTAATTGGCCCTTGGGCTGTGCTGCCCAGGGAGGTGGTGGAGTCCCCATCCCAGGAGGTGCTCAGGCAAGGCCTGGCTGTGGCCCTTGGAGCCACGGGTGAGTTCGCCAGCAGGCGCTGGGGGCCAGGTTGGACTCGGTGACCTCTGAGGTCTCTTCCAAGCTGGCTGGTTATGATCCTGTGACTCCAGGCCTCTTACCCAGTCTGACATAGAGCACATACTGCATGGAGTCCCGGGGCTCTGTGTAGAGGATGCTGCCCCTCATGCTGAGCCAGATGATGGCCACCTCTGCGATCATGCAGCTGAGCAGGATGCCCAGGTAGCCTCGGCCGTGGTCCACCAGGTTCAGGGAGCAGGTCTCGTTGGGGTTGTACACCAGCCCAAAGAGCACCACAGAGAGGATCACAAACCTGCCAGGCACAAACCCCCCTGGTTACCAGCAGCAAGCCAAAGAAGAAAGCTGCAATCCCCTCCTCCTCCCCCACCTCCCCCCGCCCCTTATCTGCTCTCCTTGCAAAGCTAAGGATCCTCAAGCGGCCAACGGCTGCTCGGCTCTGGACATCTCCTTGCCACAAGCCATCCAGGGGCCCTGCTTCCCCAGTCTCACCAGTCTGATTTTGGGCCAGGTCTCATTATACTGCAGGAGCTGTCACTCCAATGTGGGGTTTTTCCTGAGCCCCCTCTACAGAAACCCAGCCCCAAGCACCAGGGCAGCACCTTGGGTAGGACTGCCTTGAAGGATGGAGATGTTGGGCTAGAAACACAGCCCCAACTTTGTGGAGCTCCTTGGAGGGTGGAGATGTTGGGTGAGAAACACAGCCCCAAGCACCAGGGCAGCACCATGGAGGATGGAAATGTTGGGTGGAAACACAGCCCCAAACTCTAGTGGAGCACCTTGGTGGATGGAGATGTTGGGTGAGAAACACAGCCCCAAGCTCCAGGGCAGCACCTTGAAGGATGGAGATGTTGGGTGAGAAACCCAGCCCCAAGCTCCAGGGGAGCTCCTTGGGTAGGACCACCTTGAAGGATGGAGAAATTGGATAGAAGGTTGGACTTGATGATCTTAGAGATCTTTCCCAACCTTAATGATGTTATGAGCCTGTGCAGGGAGCTCTGGTCAGGTTCCTTCTGTGCAGCTGGGACTGGACCACATCCAAAGAACCAGAAGCTGGAGAGGTCATAGAACCATGGAATGGTCAGGGTTGGAAGGGACCTCCAGGCTCAGCCAGTTCCAACCCCCCTGCCATGGGCAGGGACACCTCACACCGCAGCAGGTTGCTCACAGCCACCTCCAGCCTGGCTGCAAACGCCTCCAGGGCTGAGGCTTCCACCACCTCCCTGGGCAGCCTGTGCCAGGCTCTCACCACCCTCATGGTGGTGTCTGTCACCAATACCCCAGCCAAAGCTTCCAGCTGCAGGAAGGATTAGAGGTGGAAGAAAGAGGATGGGTGGGAGACGTCAGGAGGCATGGCTCTTGCCTTTCTCACTTACCAGGTGGTATGCAGGAGGAAGAGGAAGACTGCTGGCAAAACCAGGTCATCGCTGGCTACGGACCAGCGGCGGCGGAACACGACAATCCCTGGCATGGCTGGTGGCTCTCAGGCAGTTCAGCAGGCACAGCACTCACCTCCTGCCAAAGAGGAGAACCAGAGGCTCTGCTGAGCATCCTCAAGACCCCTCAGGAATGCCCCACAGAGCCACACCAGGAAGGGGAGGAAAGGAAGCCGAGGGGAAGCCTCCTAGCACGACACATCCCCGCAGGGAGGTGGGAGGCAGGAGGGGGTCGGTCTCCTCTGCCCAGGAGCAAGTGGCAGGGCAAGGGGAAACAGCTTCCCTCACAGCATCATTGAGGTTGGGAAAGACCTGCAAGATCATCAGGTCCAACCTTCTACCCAGCACCCCCATGAGCACTAAACCATGTCCTGAAGGGCCCCATCTAGACGGGTTTCGATCCCCTCCACCACCTCCCTGGGCAGCCCCTGCCAACGCCTGACCGCTCCTGCGGCAAAGGAACTCTGCCTGATGTCCAACCCAAATCTCCCCCTGGCACAGCCTCAGGCCGTGAGAGCTGCTCAAGTTGCAGCAGGGGAGGTTTAGGTTGGACATCCAAAGAGACTTCCTCACTGGAAGGGCTCTCCAAGAGTGGCACAGGCTGCCCAGGGAGGGGGTTGACTCCCCGTCCCTGGAGGTGCTTCGAAGAGGCAGAGCTGTGGTGCTGAGGGACATGGTAGACTTGCTAGAGTTAGATCCTGGTTGGGCTTGATCCAGCTTAAAGGTCATTTCCAAGCACATCAACTCTGTGATTCTAAGAGTCTCCTACCCCCAGGAGCTGTTTCATACCACAGGTGGCCAAGCTTCTTCCTCCCAGCACCAGGGGGCATGGCGAGCTCGAGAAGGAGAGGAGAGGAGAGGGCAGGACTCTTGAAGGAGCTGGCAGCATTAGGAGAAGCCACTGAGTGACTTGCTGAACATAATCACCACTCATGACCCAGCTCCACTTCACGAGATTACTTAGAATCCTGTTAGGGCTGCATGATGGTAAGCAGGCACCACGGGGGTGCTTTGGACAGGTTAGACTGGTCTCAGCTCTGAAGGTGGCCTTATTACCATGCTCTTCCCCAGGCAGACCTGCTGCCAGGCCCTCCTCTCAGCCAAAACAAACCCAGCACCCAGCAGTGAGTGAAGAAGCTGCTGGCTGACTCCCAGCAGCAAGCACTTAAGCAAGCTCCAAGGAGGTCTCTCACTCAGCCCAAGACCTCTGCTCAGATTGTCATCAACCCTCTGGACAAGGAGATCAAGGCACCCTCACTGAATTTAGACATGACACCAAGTCTTGATCTGCTGGAGGGTTGGAGGCTCTGCAGAGGGGTCTGGCCAGGCTGGATCCATGGTGAGGTCAAGGGGAGGAGGTTCAACAAGGCCAAGAGCTGGGTCCTGCACCTGCCTCACAACGACCCCAGGAAGGCTCCAGGCTGGGGGCAGAGTGGATGGAAACTGCCTGGGGGAAAGGACCTGAGGGGACTGGTGACAGCAGCTGGAGGTGAGCCAGGGGGTGCCCAGGTGGCCAAGGAGGCCACCAGCAGCCTGGCCTGCAGCAGCAAGAGTGTGGCCAGCAGGAGCAGGGCAGGGATTGTGCCCCTGGGCTGGGCACTGCTGAGGCCACAGCTGGAATCCTGAGGTCAGTTTTGGGCTCCTCACTCCCAGAAGGACACTGAGGAGCTGGAGCAGGGCCAGAGAAGGGCAACAAAGCTGGGGAAGGGTCTGGAGGGCAGGGCTGGGGAGGAGCAGCTGAGGGAGCTGGGGGTGTTGAGCCTGGAGCAAAGGAGGCTGAGGGGAGAGCTGCTGGCTCTCTGCAGCTCCCTGCAAGGAGGCTGCAGCCAGGTGGGGGTTGAGCTCTTCTGCCAAGGAACAAGTGACAGGACATGGCCTCAAGTCACCCCAGGGGAGGTTTGGGTTGGCCATGAGGAACAATTTGTTGCCCATGAGGGTGGTCAAGGCCTGGCCCAGGCTGCCCAGGGCAGTGGTGGAGTCCCCAGCCCTGGAGGGGTCTAAAAGCTGCAGGGATGCGGCGCTGAGGGCCATGGTTTAGCCCCAGACTTGGCAGTTTGAGAATGGTTGATCTTGATGAGCTGAGAGGTCTTCTGCAAGCTAAATGATTCTCTGATCCTCTGAGCAGGTGCAGCCAGCTCCACATCTCACCTCCTCCGGCTTCGCCCTGCCGGCTCCACGTCTCTGGGGTCACCCTGGCCCTCGCCGGGCTCTCTACCAGCCCAACAGGTGGGAGCTGGAGGAGCTGCCTTCTCCTCCTGCCGTCTGGGTGGCTCTCCCTGTTTTCGAAGCTTGCCCGAGGCTTTATAAAAAGCAGCAGCAGTGGGACAAGTCACGAGACTGCGGGGGGCCGGCCAGACCCCTCCTCCCGGCGCGGCTCTCCCACGGCTGCGCCGCCGGCCTGCAGCCCAGCGCGGCGCTCGGCCCGCTCCCGCAGCTCCCCGACCTCCCCTCCGCCTGCCTTCAGCACCAGGCTTCGCACCAGGACCCGCAGCCACGGCTTCTCCGTGCTCTGGGCAACCCCCTCATGCCTAGGGGGGCTGCCCCCACGCTTCCCTGCCCTCAATCCTCTCAGCTGTACCTTCCCTGTCCCACCACAGACCAGACAGCGCACCTTGGCCTCTGCCCCTCTGCTCCGAGCCACCACCGCAGGAGGGTTAGGTTCTCCCAGCTGAGGACAGAATCATCAAATCATAGAATCATTAAGGGTGGAAGACACCTGCAGGGGCATGGAGCCCAACCCTTCCCCCAGCACTGCCAGGGCCCCACCAAGCCATGGCCCTCAGCACCACAGCTCCAGGGCTTGGAAACCCATCCAGGGATGGGACTCCACCACTGCCCTGGGCAGCCTGGGACAGGGCTTGACTGCCCTCAAGGGCAACAAATTGTTCCTCATGGCCAACCTAAACCTCCCCTGGGGCAACTTGAGGCCATTGCCTCTTGTTCTGTCACTTGTCCCTTGGCACAAGAGCCCAAGCCCCACCTGGCTGCAGCCTCCTTGCAGGGAGCTGCAGAGAGCCAGCAGCTCTCCCCTCAGCCTGCTCCAGGCTCAACACCCCCAGCTCCCTCAGCTGCTCCTCCCCAGCCCTGCCCTCCAGACCCTTCCCCAGCTTGCTTGCCCTGCTCTGGCCCTGCTCCAGCTCCTCAGTATCCTTGTTGGAGTGAGAGGCCCAAAACTGCCCCCAGGGTTCCAGCTGTGGCCTCAGCAGTGCCCAGCCCAGGGGGACAATCCCTGCCCTGCTCCTGCTGGCCACACTCTTGCTGCTCCAGGCCAGGCTGCTGGTGGCCTTCTTGGCCACCTGGGCACCCCCTGGCTCATCTCCAGCTGCTGTCACCAACTCCCCCAGGTCCTTTCCCACCAGGCAGTTTCCATCCACTCTGCCCCCAGCCTGGAGCCTTCCTGGGGTCATTGTGACCCCGGTGCAGGTCCCAGGTGTGCTCTGCCTGCTCCCCCCACCCTGTGCCAGTTTAAGAGGCTGCAAGAGCAGCAAGCACCTGATGTGGATTCCTTCCCCCCAGCAGCAGATGGGGACAGAGCAGAGCAGGCTGTCAGTCGGTGTCAGACAGCAGAATGCTCCTGGCTGTGTGCTCCCCACGCTCCCAGTGCACCACACAGGGTCCCAAGGACCCATGAGGGCTGGGGCTCTGCCCCTGCTGTGCAAAGAAGGCTGATGACAGAGGGCCTGAGGCTGCAAAGCCCAAAACAACCTCCAGGATTCAAGCTCCCAGTCTGGAGACTCTTTGGCTCCATCCCAGGGGTGTCATTTCCAGGTGATGAAGGTATGTCTGGCAGAGGAGTTGGGAAGGGCAGAGTGCAAACAGCACTGAGCTCACTGCCTCCCTCCCTGGAGGTGTTCAGAAAACGAGGTGATGTGGCACTCTGGGACAAGGTCTAGAGGGCTTGGACTGGATGGTCTTAGAGTTCTTCTCCAGCCTTAAGCATAGAAATGTTTGGGTTGGAAGGGACCTTAAAGCTCATCCAGTTCCAACCCCCTGCCATGGGGTTGGAAGCTCATCCAGTTCCAACCTCCCACCAGCCCAGCTTGCTCAAGGCCTCCTCCAGCCTGGCCTTGAACACCTCCAGGGAGAATCAGAGAATCAATAAGGTTGGAAAAGACCTCAAAGATCATCAAGTTCAACCTATCCAGGCTGGGGGCATCCCCAACCCCCCTGGGCATCCTGTGCCAGCGTCTCCCTGCCCTCACGCTCAAGAATTGCTTCCTAATCTCCAGTCTAAATCTGCCCTCTCCCAGCTCAAAGCCATCACCTCTCACCCTGTCCCTACAAACCCTCCTCAGCAGTCCCTCCCCAGCTCTCCTGTAGCCCCCTCCAGGTCCCCAGAGGCTGCTCTCAGCTCTCGCCCCTAACGATTCTGTGCCTGGAGTTTTGCAACAGCACAACCCTCCTCCCCCTCCCTCCCCCTCAAACTCCCAGGAGCCCACAACCTGAAGCCCAGGACGATTCCCAGGCTCCCAAGGCTGGAACGAGAGGGAAGCACATGCAGGCAAGGAGCTGCGTGTGGGCAAAGGGGGTGCCGGGAGCCCTCGACCCTCTCGGGGAGGTCAGAGCAAGCCTGGAGGGAAGCACAAATCTTACATGGCATGTGGTCCAGCTGCTGCACATTCTTCTCTCCCATCGGGCTAGGAGTCAGGAAGAGTGCAGCTCCACGGAGACAGCCATCAGAAGGCAAGGAGGGAGCAGCAAACTCTTCTTTGCAGCCATTGAGCAATCCCACACGGCGCAGGGAAGGACCCGGGCTGGCGACCGCCTGCGACAGAGCCCGGCATCATCCTCACTGCAAACCCCTCCCCGCTCCGAGGCGCCCAAGCCTCTCCCATTCAGCTGGGGGGCCGCTGAGAGAGAGCCCCTGGGGTCGTGACTCCCCTTTTCCACACATTATCCACCCCCCACCCCCCTTCCCCAAAGCACCCTCTGCAAGGAAGTGACATCATCCCTATTCTGAGGGAGCTGGTGTGTGGATTGTGGGAAGGAGGACGGGGAGCTGGGTGATGCTGTCAGAGATGCACACGGGGAGAGATGGAAGGGAAGGGAGGCAAAAAGCCTCCAGCGGCGGCTGCGGCAGCGCGGAGCTCCCAGACCGCCTCTCTGCTGCCAGCCGGGAGGAGCCCCCGGGCGCCGCGGCGGAGGCTCGGGATCCTCCGGGAGCCGTGGGAAGCCCTTGGGCTGGGGGGAACGGCATCAGGGAAGGAAGGGTCACCGGAGCAGGGCTGGGCAAGGTTCAGGGCTGCTGCTGGTTTTTCCTCTGGCACGGCCTGAATGGGCGGGGGGGATGGGGAAAGGAGGGGAGGGATTGGATGGGACACAAAAGGGGCACAGAGAGGGGGCCAGGGCGGTCATAGAAAGGAGAGACTGTTCCAGAGGAGCTGCTTCTCCCCGGCCTTTTCAGCCCTTAATTCCTTGTGACACGCTCTGGCCTATGACAGGATGTGGGGGAAGGGGAGGAATTAGCTGTCTGGAGGAGAAGGCTTAGGGAAAAAGAGCAAGGGAGCAAACCGCTCCAGCGAGACAGGGCTGCGGCTGAAGCCGGGAGCTTTGCCCTGAGCCAGCAGCCCGGCCCGGCTGACAGCAGCCTCGGCGGCAGCTCCCCCGGCCAACGCGGAGCCCAGCACGGGCAGAGCCCGGGGAGAAGGGCTGGGAGGAGATCTTGCACGGCAGGAGACCACCCACACCACGCCAACAACAGCCCGGGAGCGAAGCAGCCTCTCCCCACCACCCAGAGCAACAAACCCCACCAGCAGGAGCTGCTTCAAGCTCCCAGCACCACGCAGGCCCCCGAGGAACAGCGGCCCCCACACAGCCCAACACAGCAGCCTCCTGCAGCCCCCCAGCCCCGGCTCCTAGAGGCTTTGGGGGACTCTGCATCCCCACCTCCATCACCTAAGCAACCTCCTCCTGGGCACTGCTCAGCCTCCTCCGGTTCACCCCCCTGCTGGCAAGCAGAAGATGGGAGGCCAGGAGCACACTGGCAGTGGATCCATCAGGGCCAGGAGCTGCTTCTTGCTGTCACAGACCCCTGGGGACATCTGCACACAGGCAGCAGCAGGAGGAAACTCTGCCAGCCCAAGACCACCACCACCACCTCCCTTTCCTCTTGGCCTGAGGATGGTCCCCTGCTTGCAACACCACACAACCCAGGTAGGACAAGGCAATCCCCTCTCATCTGCTGAGGGGCCTGGAGCAGCTCTGTGAGGAGCAAAGGCTGAGAGCCCTGGGGAGGAGGAAGTGGAGATGAGATGGGCCAGGCCTGGGCCAGCTGGCCAGCAGCCTGCTCTGGTTCCTACCAATGTGTTCCTGTGAGCATCCCCACTGCAGCTGCACCAGTGAGGGGCTGAGCTGCTGCAAAGCAGCAGAGAGAAGGGCCTGGCAGTGCTGGGGGACAAGAAGTTGCCCATGAGCTAACAAAGTGTCCTTGTGCCCAACCAGGGCAATGGTCTCCTGGGGGTGGCACGAAGAAGACTGAGGGCAGCAGGTTGAAGGAGGTAATTCTTCCCTTCTACTCTGCCCTGGGGAGGCCACAGCTGCAGTCCTGAGGCCAGTTCTGGGCTCCCCAGCTCCAGAGAGACTGGGAGCTGCTGGAGAGAGCCCAGGGCAGGCTCTGAAGGTGCTGAGGGGCCTGGAGCAGCTCTGTGAGGAGCAAGGCTGAGAGCCCTGGGCTGTGGAGCCTGCAGAAAAGCAGCCCCAGAGGGCAGCTGAGCAATGCTCAGCAAGAGCTGAAGGAGCTGTGGGGGGCAAGAGGCTGGGGCCAGACTCATGTCAGTGGTGCCCAGGGAGAGGCCAAGGGGCAGAGGGCAGCAAGTGGCAGGCAGGAGGTTGGCTCTGAAGCTGAGGAGCAAGTGGTTTGGGGTGAGGGTGCTGGAGGCCTGGAGCAGGCTGCCCAGAGAGGTTGTGGAGTGTCCTTGTGTGGAGAGCTTGCAGCCCCCCTGGGCACTGTGCTGCTGGGCAAGCTGCTGGGGGTGCCCTGCTGGGGCAGGGGGCTGGGGCTGCTGAGCTCCAGAGCTCCCTTCCAAGCTCCCCCATGCTGGGATGCTGTGACTAGAAGCTGTGGACAAACTACACAACACCAAAGGGAGATGAGCCCTCCCCAGACACGTCTGCCTTTTACAAGTGGCAGAAGTTAGCCACTACAGGAGCTGCAGGGGCAGCTCCTTCCATGAAGGCACAGCAGCTGCCAGGAGCTTGTGAGGACAGCTCCAGCACGACTGAGTGTGCTTCTGGGGACAGAGCTCTGCTTTCATGTCTACATTACCAGAAGGATGCTTTTGGCACTGAGGGTGGTGAAACTGTTGCCCAGAGAGCTGGGAGCTGCCCCAGC
The DNA here is from genome assembly GCA_015227895.2 of Colaptes auratus. NCBI lineage: Eukaryota > Metazoa > Chordata > Aves > Piciformes > Picidae > Colaptes > Colaptes auratus. The sequence goes on along the minus strand of CM037647.1, from coordinate 14,392,155 downwards.
CCTGGCACCACTGCAGCTCAGGTTGGTTGAGGCTCTGAGCAACCTGCTCTGGTTGGGGCTGCTCCTGCTGACTGCAGGGAGGTTGGACTGGGTGAGCTTGAAGGGTGCCTTCATCCCCAACCCTTCCAGGGAGCATTTCAGGGCCACATTGACAACCAGGTGCTCTGCATGGGCAAGAAACCACTGGGGGCTCCGAGTTTGGGCTCTCAATGTCATAGCACGTCTTAGGTTCTCCTTCAGAGTCTCCCTTTTTCCAAGGGGAAGGAAATGAGTCAGCTCCAGAGCCATGGGACCAAGCCCAGCAGGGTTGGAGAAAGGAGAGGTTCAAAAAGCCTCTCGTGGCTTGGCACATTTCAGGTGCAGCTCCCCCAGGGAGAAGGTCACTGCACCACAATCCTCTCCTACAATGTCATCAGGACAGAGCTGATCTCATTAGGGTACACCTGGGACTGCAGAAACTGCCCCCTGACACCAATACCCAAAATACATCTTGGAGTACAGACTGACCTTCCCAGTGCAGGGGAGCAGAGCTTACCTGTGTGCCCCACCTGCTGCAGCTGCTACTGCTGGCAGCAGTCTACACTCACTTCCTAGCCCTGAGCTCTCCAGATGGCTGTAGGAGCTGCAGAATCACACAGCATCCCAGCATGGGGCTGGAAGGCAGCTCTGGAGAGCAGCCAGCCCCAGCCCCAGCAGGGCACCCCCAGCAGCTTGCCCAGCAGCACAGTGCCCAGGGGGGGCTGCAAGCTCTCCACACAAGGACACTCCACAACCTCTCTGGGCAGCCTGCTCCAGGCCTCCAGCACCCTCACCCCAAACCACTTGCTCCTCAGCTTCACAGCCAACCTCCTGCCTGCCACTTGCTGCCCTCTGCCCCTTGGCCTCTCCCTGGGCACCACTGACATGAGTCTGGCCCCAGCCTCTTGCCCCCCACAGCTCCTTCAGCTCTTGCTGAGCATTGCTCAGCTGCCCTCTGGGGCTGCTCTTCTGCAGGCTCCACAGCCCCAGGGCTCTCAGCCTTTGCTCCTCACAGAGCTGCTCCAGGCCCCTCAGCACCTTCAGAGCCTGCCCCTGGCCTCTCTCCAGCAGCTCCCAGTCTCTCTTGAGCTGGGGAGCCCAGAACTGGCCTCAGGACTGCAGCTGTGGCCTGAGTGGGGCAGAGTAGAAGGGAAGAATTACCTCCTTCAACCTGCTGCCCTCAGTCTTCTTCGTGCCACCCCCAGGAGACCATTGCCCTGGTTGGGCACAAGGACACTTGGTTAGCTCATGGGCAACTTCTTGTCCCCCAGCACTGCCAGGCCCTTCTCTCTGCTGCTTTGCAGCAGCTCAGCCCCTCACTGGTGCTGCTGCAGTGGGGATGCTCACAGGAACAGATTGGTAGGAACCAGAGCAGGCTGCTGGCCAGTTGGCCCAGCCCTGGCCCATCTCATCTCCACTTCCTCCTTAACATCTTCCCACAAATCCCCTGTGCCTCAGGCAGCATCAATCCTGGAAGCTGTTTTCCAGGTGATTAAATGCCTCCCCTCTGTCCCTCACTCCAAGCACCTCTGGGCTTGGGTAGAATTAGCTCTTAGAGGAGTCCCACACGATCTTCAAACAGGCACCACCTCCCCCCTGCTACCTTCTTGACCCTCCCAGCCTTGCAATTTACACCTTTCCATTTCAAAAGGCTCTTCTCAGAGCTTCTCTTCAGTGCTTCCTCTTCATTCAGGGAGGGAAAAAGAAAAGGCAGCACCAGGAGGGATTCACTGCACCCAGGAGAGAAAGACAGCCCTGTGCTCCTGTGCACTCAGCTGGTGTCAGCCCAGAGGCTGCTCCCAGGGATCCCAGTCCCCACCACAGCTCCCTCAGAGAGGACACCCAATGACAACCCCCCAGCAGCACCCTCTGTTTCATGACACAGCCCTTGGTGGGCTTGCCAAGGGTGCCTTAGCTGAGGCCAGGAAACAGAAACCCAAAAGACAGACCCAAAGTAGCTGGACCTGAAGTTTTCCCTCTCTGTTTATCTTTTCTTTCCAGCTGGAGAACCCTCAGGCCAGCACTAGTCCATGGCAGGAAGGATGAAGCTGGGTAGCCCTCAGGCCAGCACTGGTCCATGGCAGGAAGGATGAAGCTGGAGAGCCCTCAGGCCAGCACTGGTCCACGGCAAGGATGAAGCTGGAGAGCCCTCAGGCCAGCACTGGTCCATGGCAGGAAGGATGAAGCTGGAGAGCCCTCAGGCCAGCACTGGTCCATGGCAGGAAGGATGAAGCTGGAGAGCCCTCAGGCCAGCACTGTCCATGCAGGAAGGTGAAGCTGGAGAGCCCTCAGGCCAGCACTGGTCCATGGCAGGAAGGATGAAGCTGGAGAGCCCTCAGGCCAGCACTGGTCCACGGCAAGGATGCGCTGGAGAGCCCTCAGGCCAGCACTGGTCCATGGCAGAAGGATGAAGCTGGAGAGCCCTCAGGCCAGCACTGGTCCATGGCAGGAAGGATGAAGCTGGAGAGCCCTCAGGCCAGCACTGGTCCATGGCAGGAAGGATGAAGCTGGAGAGCCCTCAGGCCAGCACTGGTCCATGGCAGGAAGAGGAATTTTGTGCTTATCTCTACAAAGCTCTTTCATTTTAGTCCCCAGAGACAATGCTCACCATGAGACAACCTCAACTGGCCAAATTAAAGGAAGAAAAATGCTCTGAGAGAGAGGAGAAGATCCTCACCCTGCAGCTCCAAGGTGACCAGCACTTTCCTCCTTGACCTCAGCAACAGCACAATGGAACTCCAAGCTTCCTGATGGTTGGCCAGCAACAGTCCTATGATTCCTACCTGTCAGACTGCAGAGAACTGAAAAAGTCTTCATGAGGAGGTGGTCAAGAGAGAAGTCAACAGAGGAATCTGCTAGAAGCCTTCATGATGGACTGGCCAAGAAACAACAGAGGAGGCTTTTAAAGTCTTCATGGTGAAGTGGTCAAGACAGAAGTCAACAGAGAAGGCTTAAAAGAGTCCTCATGATGGACTGGTCAAGAACCAACAGAGGCCAACAGAGAAACCTCATAGAAGTCCTCATGATGGAGTGGTCAAGAACCAACAGAAGAGGCCTTCAAAGTCTTCATGATGAAGTGGTCAGGAAAGAAGTCAAGAGAGAAATCTTCTAGAAGTCTTCCTGATGGACTGGCCAAGAAAGAAATCAACAGAGAAGGCTTTGAAGAGTCTTCCTGATGGAGTGGTCAAGAAACAAGAGGCCAACAGCAAAGGCTTTGAAGGGTCTTCCTGATGGAGTGGTCAAGAAACAAGAGGCTAACAGAGAAGGCTTTGAAGAGTCTTCTGATGGACTGGTCAAGAAACAAGAGGCCAACAGAGAAGGCCTTAAAGAGCCTTCCTGATGGACTGGTCAAGAAACAAGAGGCCAACAGAGAAGGCCTTAAAGAGTCTTCCTGATGGACTGGTCAAGAAACAAGAGGCCAACAGCAAAGCCTTTAAAGAGCCTTCCTGATGGACTGGTCAAGAAACAAGAGGCCAACAGAGAAGGCCTTAAAGAGTCTTCCTGATGGACTGGTCAAGAACGAAGGAGGAGGGCTTCAAAGTCTTCATGACAAAGTGGTCAAGAAAGAAGAGAAGCCAACAGAGGAGGCTGACCTTAAGCTGAGCCACTCTCCTGAGGGCTGGGAGTGGGGAAGGAGCACAGTCCCAGCCTGCTGACAGCTCTGGAGTTAAAAACAACCCCCAAGCCTTGTATCAACGCCGACATCTCTGCAACCACCTACAGCTCGCGCTGGCAGAGCCCACCAGCTGAGCTTGCTGACGGCTCCAGGCTTCAGCAGCAATCATGGCCAAGTTGCTAGGGGGAAATAAGATAATGAAATGCCTTCAAAAGTGAAACCAATCCTGCTGGAAACAGGACTTGGTGTTCCACAGGGGGGTGAGGGGGAATCTAATCTGCTAATGGGGAGCAGTCGCACGAAAAGCCTGAAGGGGGCAGGGGGCAGGAGGGAGGAGGAGGAGGTGACCTGAGGCTGGGGATGAAGCAAGGACCTCAGCTGGGCAAGTGCTGAGCATCTCAAACTTCACTGGGATCAGCTGGCTGGGGAAACAGCCCTGATCAACACACACTCACACAGCATAGAATCAAAGAGACATTCAAGTGGGAAAAGAACCTTCAAGGTCGTGGAGCCCAAGCCCTCACCCAGCACTGCCAGGGCACCACCAAGCCATGGCCCTCAGCACCACAGCCTGGAAACCCCCAAAAGGCTGGGGACCCCATCACTGCCCTGGGCAGCCTAGGCCAGGCCTTGACAACTCTCAAGGGCAAGGAATTGTTCTTCAAGTCCAACCTAAACCTCCCCAGGGGCAACTTGAGGCTGTCCCCTCTTGTCCTGGCACTTGTTCCTTGGCAGAAGAGACCCCCCCCCAACCTGGCTCCAGCCTCCTTGCAGCCTCTTTTTCTCCAGGCTCAACACCCCCAAGGTCATAGGATCATAGAATTGTCAGGGTTGGAAGGGACCTCCAGGCTCAGCCAGTTCCAACCCCCTGCCATGGCCAGGGACACCTCACACTGCAGCAGGCTGCTCACAGCCACCTCCAGCCTGGCTGCAAACACCTCCAGGCAGGAGGCTTCCACCACCTCCATGGGCAGCCTGGGACAGGCTCTCACCATTCTAATTTCACTCCATCCCCCCCAGTCCTATCCATCCCTGACACCCTCAAAAGTCCCTCCCCAGCTTTCCTGGGAGCCCCCTGCAGATCCTGGAAGGCCACAATGAGGTCTCCTCAGAGCCTTCTCCTCTCCAGACTGAGCAGCCCCAGCTCCCTCAGTCTGTCCTCAGAGCAGAGCAGCTCCAGCCCTCTGCTCCTCCTCATGGCCCTTCTCTGGACACCTTCCAGCCCCTCCAGATCCTTCCTGGCACAGAGGCTCCAGACCTGGACCCAGAGCTCCAGGTGGGGTCTCAACAGAGCAGAGCAGAGGGGCAGAATCCCCTCCCTGGCCCTGCTGGCTGTGCTTCTCTTGCTGCAGCCCAGGCTCTGCTTGGCTCTCTGGGCTGCAAGTGCTCACTGCTGGCTCCTGCTGAGCTTCTCATCCCCAGGTCCTTTTCTCCAGGGCTGCTCTCAAGCCAGTCCCTGCCCAGCCTGTATCAGTGCTTGGGATTGCCCTGCCCCAGCTGCACTTGGTCTCGTTGAACCTCACGAGGTTGTCATGGGCTCAGCTCTGCAGCCTGTCCAGCTCCCTCTGGATGGATCCTTCCCTCCAGGCTGTCAGCTGCACCACACAGCTTGGTGTCATCAGCAAACCTGCTGAGGCTGCACTCAATGCCACTGTGCATGGCACCAACAGGGATGTCAAACACAGCTGCTCCCCAGGAGACTGATCCCTGAGGTCCCTCAGCTGCTCCTCCCCAGCCCTGTTCTCCAGCCCCTTCCCCATCTTTAATGCCCTTCTCTGGCCCTGCTCCAGCCTCTCAATTTCCTTCCTGGGAGTGAGGAGCTCAAAACTGACCCCAGGGCTTCCAGGGGAGGCCTCAGCCCAGGCAGAAAGCCCCACAGCACCCCAGTTCATGTTCCTTCCCTGGACACAAACACTGGGGGAGGGGGGGGAGGAGGAAAGTTGTTTGGGTTTCTTGCACTGTCCCTGTGGCCAGCTTGAGAAGTGGCTAATTCCTGGTTGGAAACCACACACCCATTAATTTGTCTGGAGTTCAAAAGCAAGGAGGGCTGGAGGAAGGCAGCCAGGGCCCTGTGGTAAACAGCCATTAGGGCTTCCCCTTCCACAGGGAGAAGCTGAGCTGCAGCTGACCTGGAGCCAGGCTGACAGCTTCAGGTCTTTAGGCACCTGATTGATTCAGGGGGTTGGGTGGTTGGTTTGGGGTTGGTTTTTTTTGGGGGGGTGGTGGTTTGTGGTGTGCTTGGGGTTCTCTTTACTCCACACCAGGGGCAGGCACCTTAAAAACACACAGGAGAGGAGGGGTGGGGTGGAGGGGGAGGTGGGGAATCAGCTGTCAAGAGGAGAATGTTTCAAAGGTGAAAATGAATGAGGTGAGGGTTGGTCTCTTCCCACCCCAGGATCAGGAAGAGAGGGCAGTGGGGTTCATGGCACCAAGCACCCCATCAAGTCTCCTCCTGAACACCTCCAGTGATGGTGACTCCACCACCTCCCTGGGCAGCCCATTCCAATGGGGGCAATCACTCTCTCTGTATAGAACTTCCTCCTAACCTCCAGTCTAAACCTCCCCTGGCACAGCCTGAGACTGTGTCCTCTTGTTCTGGTGCTGCCTGCCTGTGAGAAGAGACCAACCTCTGCCTGGCTACAACCTCCCTTCGGGGAGTTGTAGAGAGCAAGAAGGTCTCCCCTGAGCCTCCTCTTCTGCAGGCTAAGCAACCCCAGCTCCCTCAGCCTCTCCTCACAGGGCTGTGTTCCAAACCCCTCACCAACCTTGTTGCCCTTCTCTGGACATGTTCCAGCAGCTCAACCTCCTTCCTAAACTGAGGAGCCCAGAACTGGACACAGGACTCAAGGTGTGGCCTAACCAGTGCAGTGTACAGGGGCAGAATGACCTCCCTGCTCCTGCTGGCCACACTGTTCCTGATGCAGGCCAGGATGCCATTGGCCCTCTTGGCTGCCTGGGCACACTGCAGGCTCATGTTCAGCCTACAATCAACCAGCACCCCCAGGTCCCTCTCTGCCTGGCCGCTCTCCAGCCACTCTGCCCCCAGCCTGTAGCACTGCCTGGGGGTTGCTGTGGCCAATGTGCAGCACCTGGCACTTGGATGTGTTCAGTCTCCTGCCCTTGGCCTCTGCCCATCTGTCCAGCCTGGCCAGGTCCCTCTGCAAAGCCTCTCTGCCCTCCAGCAGATCAACTCCTGCCCCCAGCTTGGTGTCATCTGCACATTTACTGCTGATGGACTCAATGCCCTCATCCAGATCATCAATGAAGATGTTGAAGAGCATGGGGCCCAGCACTGATCCTTGGGGCACACCACTGGTGCCTGGCTGCCAGCTGGCTGTGGCACCATTCACCACCACTCTCTGGGCTCGGCCCTCCAGCCAGTCCCTACCCCAGCTCAGAGTGCTCCTGTCCCAGCCAGGGGCTGCCAGCTTGGCCAGGAGTCTGCTGTGGGGGACAGTGCAAACTCCTGGCTTATTTTCCCTTGACAACCATGGCACCAGGGTTGGAACTAGCTGATCTAGGAACTCGTCCTAGTGAGGAACCAGGTCCCTTCCAACCTCACCCATTCTCTGAATCTATGCAAAGCCTTTGTTCAGATGGCCTGGAGCAGCAAAGAGCGTGGCCAGAAGGAGCAGGGCAGGGACTGTCCCCCTGGACTGGGCACTGCTGAGTGATGCCCCCGGAATCCTGGCTGCTCTTCTGAGTCACTCACTCTGCAAAGGGCATTGTGGGCCTGGAGCAGGGCCAGAGAAGGGCAACCAAGCTGGGGCAGGGTCTGGAGAACAGGGCTGGGGAGGAGCAGCTGAGGGAGCTGGAGCCTGGAGAAGAGAAAGCTGAGGGAAGACCTTCTGGCTCCATACAACTCCCTGCAAGGAGGCTGGAGTGAGGTGGGGGTCAGGCTCCCTGGTGTGACAGAACAAGAGGAAATGGTCTGAAATTGGGCCAGGGGAGGGCTAGGTTGGACATGAGGAACAAGCTTTTTGCTGCAAGGGAGGTCAGGCACTGGAAGAGGCTGAGGTGGTGGCCCTGGAGGTGCTCAAGAAACGTGTGGGCACGACCTCTGAGGACATGGTTTAATGGCCATGGTGGCCTCAGCTGGAAGGCTGGCCTCAGGTGGAAGGCTGGCCTCGCCCTTAGAGCTCCTTCCCAAGGCAAACAATGGTGTGAGCCTCCCCTCAGCAGCTGGCCCGGGGGAAGAGAGGGAGAGGCCAGCCCCAGCACACCGCAGGCTCGAGGCGGGCTCCCTGCCTTCCCGGTTTCTGCTGCTGGGCAAACAGTTTTCCCAAGAACTTGACTCACTGCTTCAGGAATCCCCTGGAGGATGAGTCAGTGGAGGGAAAGCCACCAGGCACTCTGCAGGACCCACCGCTGCCAGCGGGAGAGGGAAAGCAGTGGGAGAAGGGAAGCTCGGCGCCAAGCCGGGGAGAGCCGGGCGGTCAGCAGCGCTCCCTGGCACTCCTCCCCTGCTCCCCCCTCCCCGCAGCAGCAGGGAGGCAGCACCAGGCTCCCAAGAGAAGGGGAGAGGTTTCCTCCTCCGTGTGCCAGCTGCCAGGACAGGAGGAGGAAGTGCTGGCGCTGCTCACAGCCAAGGGCGGCTGGGGAGTGGGAAGGGAAGGTGTCCCTGCAAGGGCAGGATGCTAAGGGATGGCAGAGGAGGGGCTGGGTGAGCCTCAGGTCAGGATAGGGTAGGGTAGGATAGGGTAGGATAGGATAGGGTAGAGTAGGATAGGGTAGGATAGAGTAGGATAGGGTAGAATAGGATAGGATAGGATAAACCAGGTTGGAAGAGACCTTGGAGGTCATCGAGTCCAACCTCTCACCCAGCACCTCCTGACAACGAAACCATGGCACCAAGGGCCTCATCCAGCCTGAGCTCCATAGATGGTTGAAGGAATCCTGGAAGGTCACAGCATCCCAGCATGGGGGGGTTGGAAGGGAGCTCTGGAGCTCAGCCAGCCCCAGCCCCCTGCCCCAGCAGGGCACCCCCAGCAGCTTGCCCAGCAGCACAATGCCCAGGGGGGGCTGCAAGCTCTCCACACAAGGACACTCCACAACCTCTCTGGGCAGCCTGCTCCAGGCCTCCAGCACCCTCACCCCAAACCACTTGCTCCTCAGCTTCACAGCCAACCTCCTGCCTGCCACTTGGTGCCCTCTGCCCCTTGGCCTCTCCCTGGGCACCACTGACATGAGTCTGGCCCCAGCCTCTTGCCCCCCACAGCTCCTTCAGCTCTTGCTGAGCATTGCTCAGCTGCCCTCTGGGGCTGCTCTCCTGCAGGCTCCACAGCCCCAGGGCTCTCAGCCTTTGCTCCTCACAGAGCTGCTCCAGGCCCCTCAGCACCTTCAGAGCCTGCCCTGGACTCTCTCCAGCAGTTCCCAGTCTCTCTGGAACTGGGGAGCCCAGAACTGGAGCCAGGACTCCAGCTGTGGCTTGACCAGGTCAGAGCAGAGGGAGAATACCTACAGCCACAGGCAGATGGCTACCAACACCACACCACTGCCTCTGACTGCCTCAAACCTCTGTCCCCCCCCACAGCATCACTCCCATGTCAGATTTGCTCAGATCCCCCAGAATCAGAACTTTCAGCTTGGAAGTATCCCTGCCCTGGGTGACATCAGTTGTACACCCACTCCAGGAGGCCTTTCCTTCACTACAGGGGTGGTGGGACTCGGGAAGAAGTTGGATGCCCCCTTGAGTCCTGTGTCCAGTTCTGGGCCCCTCAATTTAAGAAGGACATTGAGGCTCTTGAATGTGTCCAGAGAAGGGCAACAAGGCTGGGGAGGGGTCTGGAGCACAGCCCTGGGAGGAGAGGCTGAGGGAGCTGGGGTTGCTTAGCCTGCAGCAGAGGAGGCTCAGGGGAGACCTCATTGCTCTCTCCAACTACCTGAAGGGAGGTTGTAGCCAGGTGGGGGTTGGTCTCTTCTCCCAGGCACCCAGCACCAGAACAAGAGGCCACAGTCTCAAGCTGTGCCAGGGGAGGGTTAGGCTGGAGGTGAGGAGAAAGTTCTTCCCAGCAAGAGGGATTGGCCACTGGGCTGTGCTGCCCAGGGAGGTGGTGGAGTCCCCATCCCAGGAGGTGCTCAGGCAAGGCCTGGCTGTGGCCCTTGGAGCCATGGGTTAGTAGGTCAGGCAGTGTTGGGTAACAGGTGGGACTTGATGATCTTTGAGGTCTTTTCCAAGCCTTACTGATTCCCTGATTCTCCCTGGAGCTCTTCAAGGCCAGGCTGGAGGAGGCCTTGAGCACGCTGGGCTGGCGGGAGGCGTCCCTGCCCATGGCAGGGGGGTTGGAGCAGATGAGCTCTGAGGTCCCTTCCAGCCTAAGCCATCCTGTGATTTACAGCCTGTGCCAGCAGAGTGGTGCCAGGTTTGGCACAGGAGCCCAGCTGGGACCCCTGTGGCTGCACCCTGACCTCCTTTGGCTCCTCAGAATGAAGGCTGTCTCAGACTGGAAAGGGAAGAAGCCTTCAAGACAAAGAGCAGGACAGCTCTGCACTGACAGCTTTGCTGCTTCCCATCCCAGCCAAGCCCAAATTAGTACAGATTAGTCTTCAAATGAGATTTTTTTTCCCCTCTCTCTCTCTCTCTCTCTGAAGCTCAAAGTGAACATTTAAAGCCCAGCTGAAGCCTCAAGATGCTGCTGCAACTTCAGAAGCCCTGTGGCTCCCTGCCCCTCCCATCTTGTGGCTTCCACCTCAGCACTCAAGAGCAGCCCTTGAAATAAAACAAACTCTCAGGCTAAGTACTCCCAGAAGAGAAATGCTGCTGTACTCCTGCCTGGAGGAGCAGAGGCTGCTAAAGAAAGCTGCCAGCTCTGACCCAGCTCAGGGAAAGCTTGCTAATTACAGTGCAAAAGCTGAAGGCAAGCAAGAGCAGGAGGGAGAGGGAGGCAGAGGCAAGCTCCAGTGCTCTGGCTCCTCACCCAAATGACAGCTTGAGCAAAACTTTCCCTGCCTCAGTGGTTGCTGCTATAAATAAATCCCCCTCCAGGGCTTGGGGCTGCAGGAATCACACAATGGGTTGGGTTGGAAGGGACCTTAAGAGATCAGCTCATGTCCAACCCCTCTGCCCTGGGCAGGGTGACCTCCTCCTAGCACCAGGTTGCTCAAGGCCTCATCCAACCTGCAGCACCTCCAGAGAGAGGGCATCCACCACCTCCCTGGGCAACCTGTGCCAGTGTCTCACCACCCTCAGGGAGAAGAAGTTCCTCCTGATGTCTCATCTCAACCCAGCTTCTTCCACTTGGAAGCCATCCCTCCTCACCCTGTCACTCCAAGCCCTCTGTACAAAGGCCCTCCCCAGCTCTCCTCTAGCTCCCTTCAAATACTGGAAGGCTGCTCTGACCTCTCCCTGGAACCTTCCCTCCTCCAGGCTCAACAGCCCCAACCCTCTCAGCCTGCCTGCAACAGGCAAAGGCCTTCAGCCCTTGGACCATCCTTGTGGCCTCCCCTGGACCCACTCCCACAGTTCACAGAACCACAGAGTGCCTTGGGAGGGACCCTGAAGAGCAGCCAGCTCCAAGCCCCTGCCCTGGGCAGGGACACCTCCCACCAGCCCAGGCTGCTCAGGGCCTCCTCCAGCCTGCTTCATTCTATCCCATTCTAACCTGGCCTGGAACACCTCCAGGGAGGGGACAGCCACAGCCTCCCTGCACCACCTGCCCCAGTGTCTCCCCACCCTCACTATCAAGAACCTTTTCCTCACCTCCACTCTCAGCCTCCCCTCTTCCAGCTCAAACCCACCCCCCCTCCTCCTAGCGCCACCAGCCCTTGCCAGGACCCCGGTGCCCAGCACCTCATGGGGGTGCAGCCTCTTTCCACCCCACCCTGCTTCTGCTGCACACAGGTCCTCTGCTGGGGCAGCCCCAGCTCTGGGGGCAGCAGCTGCCCCTGCTGAGGGCAGCCCCAGCTCTGGGGGCAGCAGCTGCCCCTGCTGGGGGCAGCCCCAGCTCTGGGGGCAGCAGCTGCCCTGCTGGGGCAGCCCCAGCTCTGGGGCAGCAGCTGCCCCTGCTGGGGGCAGCCCCAGCTCTGGGGGCAGCAGCTGCCCCTGCTGAGGGCAGCCCCAGCTCTGGGGGCAGCAGCTGCCCCTGCTGAGGGCAGCCCCAGCTCTGGGGGCAGCAGCTGCCCCTGCTGGGGGCAGCCCCAGCTCTGGGGGCAGCAGCTGCCTCTGCTGGGGGCAGCCCCAGCTCTGGGGGCAGCAGCTGCCTCTGCTGGGGGCAGCCCCAGCTCGGGGGGCAGCAGCTGCCTCTGCTGGGGGCAGCCCCAGCTCTGGGGGCAGCAGCTGCCCCTGCTGGGGGCAGCCCCAGCTCGGGGGGCAGCAGCTGCCTCTGCTGGGGGCAGCCCTGTTCTCACACATCACCCTGCCCAGCACTTTCTGAGAGCTTCCCTCCTCCCCTCACCCCAACCCTCTGCCTTTGCTGCACCTTTCTCTCTCCTCTCCCAGCCCACTCCCCCATTATTCTGCCAGCTCTCTCACTCCCTCTGCCCCTTCCCTCTCCACCTTTCCTCTGCCTTCCACTGCTCCCACTGGCTCTGCAGCCCTCCATCTACCCCTCCCCATTTACTTTCTGTTGTTGCCAAGATGCCCTGGAGTCATCTTTGAGCTTCCCCCACCCCACCCTTCCAGCTGCTGCCAGCTGTTTCCCCAGCCCCCAGAGGGAGATGGCTGAGGAGGAAGTGCCTGCAAGGAGTCCAAAAACCCCCACCAACTGTTCAGTGCATGCAGCCACAGCTCCCCCCACCCTGGGGTAGGAAATGAAGTCCCCAGTGCAAAAACCAGAGAGGAAATCAAAGCCAGGCAACTCCCTGGTGACTTACCCCTCTGCTTCCTTGCCCTCCAGACACTTGCTCCAGCTGCTGCTGCTGCAGCCAGGGGTGCTGGCCCCACACACACACACGTGCAGCACTGCAGCAAGAGGCACCAGCAAGCCACCAGCAGCACAGGTCCCACGCCTCTCACCCCCCCCCCCAGGGACAAGCAGAGCTCCAAATCCTTCCCCTCCCCTTCCCTGGAGTCCCTGAGCATCCAAGCACTTCCCTCATGACACAGCAAGATCCAAGTGATGCCCTGGGCTGCATCCTGCCAGGCTGAAGTGGTTGGCCTCTTCCCTGGATCCCAGATCTGGCTGGGAGGGCAGGCATCCTGATTTTCAGTGTGCTTATGCAAGCACAGGATGAATCAGGCCCAGGCTCCTCTGAGCTTACAGCATGCTGAAGCCTTGCATCTCCCTCTCTCCCTCTCTCTCTTCCCATCACCCAGAGCTAAAAAGCACCTTCTCTCCAGACAGAGCCACCACCAGCTACACTGCTGAACACCAGCACACATCTCCTCCTCCTCCTCCTCCTCCTCCTCCACAGCCCCCCCTGCACACACTCCCAGCACCTCACCTGCACAAGCAGCTCCTCCACAAAGCCTCCAGGTCCTTGCTGGCTGAGCCTTGCCTGCCAGCTCCACAGCTTCCCCTGTGCCTCAAGCCACCCTCTGGTAGCCACCCTCCCTGCCTGCTGCTCCCCAGGGAGCGCTGGAGGTGAGCAGCAGAGAGCTCAGTTCCCAGCTCAGTAATTATTTAGCTCCATTTGAGAAGCTCATTCAAACCTGATGGGATCCTGAGCAACCTGATCCAGCTCAAGGTGTCCCTGCTGCCTGCAGGCTGCTTGGACAGCAATACTTGAACCCTCTGTTCAGTTTTGGGCCCTTCAATCCAAGGAGGGCACTGAGGGGCTGGAAGAGGTCCAGAGCAGGGCAAGCAAGCTGGGGAAGGGTCTTGAGAGCAGGGCTGAGGAGGAGCAGCTGAGGGAGCTGGGGGTGTTGAGCCTGGAGCAGGGGAGGCTGAGGGGAGAGCTGCTGGCTCTCTCAGGCAGGGGAGGACATGAGGAACAAGTTCTTGGCTGCAAGAGTGGTGAGGCATTGGAAGAGGCTGCCCAGGGAGGGGGTGGAGTGCCCAAGGCCTGGAGCTGTTCAAGAGACACATGGCACTTGGGGATGTGGTTTCATGGCCACACTGCTGCTGGGTCAGTGGCTGGACCCACAGCTCTTGGAGGTCTTCTCCTGCCAAAGCAATTCTGGGACTGTGAGCTGACCCTCTGAGGGTCCCTTCCACCCTGCTGCACTCTGTGACTCTGGGCTGGGAGGAGCTGGAAGCACTACCAGGGGACAACATTTCTTGGCCATCCAGCCACACACCTGAGGGGAAAGGAGGGGAGGCAGAGGCAGACCTCCCCACGTGGCCAGAGGAGAGCTGCAGCAGGGAAAGACCCTGCAAGAGCATCCCTTGGCTCCCAGCAGCTGCACAGCCACAGACTGAACACCCAGCACAGGCTGCAGGTGTCTGCTGCCCTGGCTGAAGATGGGCCCCACTGAACACAACAACAAAGGATCAGGAGCTCATGGGGGGCAGGAAACATCAACTAAGCACACAGAGGAGTCCTCCAGCTCTGCTGGTGGGGGCTGGCAGGGCTGCAGGAGGTACAGAAAGCAGCAGGAGACTGCTCAGAAGATCACAGAATCAACCAGGCTGGAAAAGAGCTCAGAGATCATCCAGTCCAACCTAACACCCAGCACCTCTTGACAGCTAAGCCATGGCTCCAAGGGCCTCACCCAAGGCTTTTTGGAACACCTCCAGGGATGGGGACTCCACCACCTCCCTGGGCAGCACATCCCAATGGCTAACAACTCTCTCTGGGAAGAACTTTCTTCTCACCTCCAGCCTAAACCTCCCCTGGCACAGCTTGAGCCTGTGGCCTCTTGTTCTGGTGCTGCTTGCCTAGGAGGAGAGGCCAGCCCCCACCTGGCTACAACCTCCCTTCAGGGAGGTGCAGAGAGCAATGAGGTCTCCCCTGAGCCTCCTCCCCTCCAGGCTAAACACCCCCAGCTCCCTCAGCCTCTGCTCACAGGGCTGTGCTCCAGAGCCAGGTAACTCAAAGCCATGGCTAACAAACAGAGAGAGAGGAGAATCATGAACCACAGAATGGTTTGGGCTGGAAGGGACCTTAGACATCACCTAGCTCCAACCCCACCCCCTGCCATGGGCAAGGAAGGAACCTGCTGGAGCAGGTTGCTCAAGGCCTCCATCCAACCTGGCTTTGAACTCTTCCAGGCCTGGAGTCTCCACAACTGCTTTGGGCAAGCAGCTCCAGTGCCTCAGCACCCTCCAGGGGAAGTGGATGGGAGCTGACAAACCAGAGGCCAGGGAAGGCCTGAGCTATCTCCTCCCTGCCTGAGCTAAGCGCACCAAATTTAGCTCCATGCCCACAGGGACACCCCCCTGGTGCCAGTGAGCTGCAAAGGAAGAACCACCAACACCAACCATCCTCCCTGGGAGCAGGGAAGATGGGGAGAGACCTGCTGGACACAGAGCCCAGCTCCATGGCTGGTCTGGCAGCCAGCCACAGGCCCTCTGGACACAGCTAACCCTTCCTCAAAGCTGACACACCTGAGGCCCTTTTCTTCCCAGGAGAGGCTCAGCTGGCCTGACTTGCTCCTCCTAACTCAGCTCAGCTCCATGCCTGGCTGAACTGCACAGGACAAATGCCATCCTTCCTGCAGGAAATCAGCAGAGAGCTGTCTGCAGCCCTGCTATCTGCCCCCAGGCAGGAGCTCAGGAGCTGTGGGGGTGGCCACAGCATGGAGGAAATGAAGGGGAAATGTCCTTCCTGCAAGAGTGGCCTGGCACAGGCTGCCCAGGGAGGTGCTGGAGCCCCCATGCCTGGAGGTGTTCAAGAAACCTGTGGCCATGGCACCTGGGGAGGTGGTTTGATGGCCATGGGGGGGGGTTGGGCTGCTGGCTGGCTGGCCTGGAGCTTGGAGGTCTTGTCCAGTTCAACTAATTCTGTGATCCCCTGGGACCTGGCTGCTGCACAGCCTGTACAACAGCCAAGGGCTCCCAGCTCGAGTTTCTCCCTCTGCTGAGCTAACTTCTGGTCCAAGGATGCAGCAGTGACTCAGTTTGTGCTAACCACAGGGAAGCAAGCTCACTTCCCTCAGCCTCAGGGAGGGAGATGCAGACCAGAGGATTCAAAGAATGGTTTAGGTTGGAAGGGACCTTAAAGGCCATCCAGGCCCAACCCCCCTGCCATGGGCAGGGACACCTCCCTCCAGCCCAGGTTGCTCAAGGCCTCACCCAGCTTGGCCTTCAACACCTGCAGGGAGGGGGTCAGCCACAGCCTGCCTGGCAAGCCTGGTCCAGGGTCTCCCCAGAACCACTGGCAGGAATGTCTTCCTAATCTCCAGTCTCAATCTCCCCTCAGGCTTCACTCCCTTCCCTCTCATCCTGCCACTACCAACCCCCTGCAAAAAGATCACTCCAAAGGTTCCAGCCTGAACCTGCTCTCCCTCTGCAGCAAACCTTCCCCCCTCTTGCCCTGTCTCTAGACACCCTCATGAAAAGTCCCTCTGCAGCCTTCCTGTAGGATCCCTTCAGGTATTGGAAGGCAGCTCCTAAGGTCCCCCCCAGAGTCCTCTCTTCTCCAGGCTGAACAGCCCCAGCTCCCTCAGCCTGCCCTCACAGCAGAGCTGCTCCAGCCCTTGGATCATCTTTGGGGGCTCCTCTGGACTCCCTCCACCAGCTCTGGGGAGTTGTTTTGTGTGCTGGGGACACCAGAACTGGGGGCAGCATCCGAGGTGGGGGGGCTCACAAGAGCAGAGGAAAGGGGCAGAATCCCCCCTCTTGCCCTGCTGGCCACACTCCTCTTGATGCAGCCCAGGACAAGATTGGCCTATAGAGTAGAATAGAGAAGGGTAGGGTAGAGTAGAGAAGGGTAGGGTAGAGTAGAGAAGGGTAGGGTAGAGTAGAGAAGGGTAGGGTAGAGTACAATAGAATTAACCAGGTTGGAAAAGACCTTTGAGATCACTAAGTCCAACCTATCACCCAGCACCATCTCATCAACTCAACCATGGCACCAAGTGCCTCATCCAGGCTCTTCCTAAACACCTCCAGGGATGGGGACTCCACCACCTCCCTGGGCAGCACATCCCAATGGCCAATCTCTCTTGCTGGGAAGAATTTCTTCCTCACCTCCAGCCTAAACCTCCCCTGGCACAGCTTGAGACTGTGACCTCTTGTTCTGCTGCTGGCTGCCTGGGAGAAGAGACCAACCCCCACCTGGCTACAACCTCCCTGCAGGCAGTTGCAGAGAGCAATGAGGTCTCCCCTGAGCCTCCTCTTCTGCAGGCTGAGCAACCCCAGCTCCCTCAGCCTCTCCTCCCAGGGCTGTGCTCCAGACCCCTCCCCAGCTTTGTTGCCCTTCTCTGGACACCTTCCAGCACCTCAACAGCTTTCCTGAACTGAGGGGCCCAGAACTGGACACAGGACTCAAGGTGTGGCCTAAGCAGTGCTGAGCACAGGGCAGGATGAGCTCCCTGCTCCTGCTGGCCACACTGCTCCTGCTGCAGGCCAGGCTGCCCTTGGCCTTCTTGGCCACCTGGGCACACTGCTGGCTCCTGTTCAGCCTACTTTCCACCAGCACCCCCAGGTCCCTCTCTGCCTGGCTGCTCTGCAGCCCCCCTGACCCCAGCCTGGGGTTGCTGGGGCTGCACAGAGGCAAGCTCCCATTTGGAGGATAGGAAAAGGAGGCTGCAGCTCCAGCAGCAGGGGAGAAGAGGGCTGAGCTTCCAAATGGCTGTCCAGGAGGGAAGCCACCTTTCCTCCCAGCCTGCCAGATCAGAATTTCAAATGCTAGAGGAGCCTTCACACTTGAACTTCTAAGCCAAACAGGATTAGAAGGAAGAGTGGGGGGGGAGGGAACCAAAAACCATAAAGCTGTTTATTCAGCTCCACTGCAGGACAAGAGGCTGGCTCTGAGCTGGCAGGGTTTAAGCTGTAAGAGGAGAAAATGCTCCTTCCTCTTCCCCTGCAGGCAGCACAGAGTTATCCCTGTAATTAAATTCAGAGCCTTTGTGGAGATGTCTTCAGCAAGATTTGTCTAGGTGTGGACTTCCCCCACCCCCCCTCCCCCCTTCTCTCCCTCCCTACCCCCTTCTCTCCCCCCCTCTACCCCCTTCTCTCCCCCCCTCTACCCCCTTCTCTCCCCCCTCCTTTAATTACATGACAGTTAAGCAGGAGGTTTCTCATTAATTTCAAGCCTTGTAACTGGGCCTCAGAAGCCTGTGGTCAGAGAAGCATGGAAATGATTTAAGGTGGGAAAAGAGCCCCAAAGATCAGGGAGCCCAAGCCTGCCCCCAGCACTGCCAGGGCACCACCAAGCCATGGCCCTCAGCACCACAGCTGCAGGGCTCAGGAACCCCTCCAGGGATGGAGGCTCCACCACTGCCCTGGGCAGCCTGGGCCAGGCCTTGGCAACCCTCAAGGAGAAGAAGTTGTTCCTCATGGCCAACCTAAAGCTCCCCTGGGGCAACCTGAGGCCATCTCCTCTTGTCCTGACACTTGCTCTCTCTGGGAAGAACTTTCTCCTCACCTCCAGCCTAAACTTCCCCTGGCACAGCTTGAGACTGTGGCCTCTTGTTCTGGTGCTGGGTGCCTGGGAGAAGAGTCCAACCCCCACCTGGCTCCAACCTCCTCCCAGGGAGCTGCAGAGAGGCAGAAGGTCTCCCCTCAGCCTCCTGCTCCCCGGCTCCCTCAGCTGCTCCTCACAGGACCTGGTAAGAATGTTTGGATCACCTTGGAAGAGATCACAAGGTCTGGGCTTGGGAAACTGATTCCTTTAGCCTTGCTGCAGGAGAAGTCTCCAAGCCTGCAAAAGCAAGCCTCTTTATTTCATCTGTTTCAGCTGTAGCACTTGATTCAGATCCTCATCCTTGATTAGAGCTCAGAAGCCTCCAGGCAGGATTACATTGCAATTAACCTGGCTGATTAAGCTATAATCAAGCATCTAAGCACGAGGCCTAAGCCCAGCCTAGGTCTGAGCCCTTCTGCACCACAGAATCACACACAGTCCCCGGGTGGGGGGGTTGGAAGGCAGCTCTGGAGCTCAGCCAGCCCCAGCCCCCTGCACCCCCAGCAGCTTGCCCAGCAGCACAGTGCCCAGGGGGGGCTGCAAGCTCTCCACACAAGGACACTCCACAACCTCTCTGGGCAGCCTGCTCCAGGCCTCCAGCACCCTCACACCAAACAAGCTTGTTCCCATCTGCAGGGGGGGCATCCTCTGTGACCAGATGTTCCCCAGAGGTTGCTTCCAAGGCCCTGCATGCTTGCTCTGGGGATTTGTGCAGGGGACTCCTCAGCAGCTGGTGGTTGTGCCCCTGGTGGAAGCAAGCTAATGAAGGGCTCTTGGTGGGAGCTATTAGTGTCACTAAGAGCTGCTCTCACACCAGCATCCGATCCCTCTGCACACCTTCAGCTGAACAGCCCCCACGAGATGTGGCAGGAAGCTCCCCAGGGAATGGATGACTTCCCTTCTCCTTGCAAAGAGGAGAAGGGCAAAGCAGCCAGCCCCAGAGAGCACAGGCTGCTACTCCATCCAGGCCTGAGCTACCACTTGCCCAGCACGTGATGGATTCAGCCATCCTTTGAACCATCTCCTCAGGCTTCTCCCTTCCTCCTCAGCCCCCAGCAAGGATCACAAAATCATAGAATGGGTTGGAAGGGACCTTAAGAGATCATCTAGCTCCAACCCCTCTGCCCTGGGCAGGGACATCTCACACCAGCCCAGGTTGCTCAAGGCCTCATCCAACCTGCAGCACCTCCAGAGAGAGGGCATCCACCACCTCCCTGGGCAACCTGTGCCAGTGTCTCACCACCCTCAGGGAGAAGAAGTTCCTCCTGATGTCTCAATCTCTGTGTAGAATTTCTTCCTCACCTCCAGCCTAAACCTCCCCTGGCACAGCTTGAGACTGTGGCCTCTTGTTCTGCTGCTGGCTGCCTGGGAGAAGAGACCAACCCCCACCTGGCTACAACCTCCCTGCAGGGAGTTGGAGAGAGCAATGAGGTCTCCCCTGAGCCTCCTCTGCTGCAGGCTAAGCAACCCCAGCTCCCTCAGCCTCTCCTCACAGGGCTGTGCTCCAGACCCCTCCCCAGCTTTGTTGCCCTTCTCTGGACACCTTCCAGCAGCTCAACAGCTTTCCTAACCTGAGGAGCCCAGAACAGGACTCAAGGTGTGGCCTAAGCAGTGCTGAGCACAGGGCAGGATGAGCTCCCTGCTCCTGCTGGCCACACTGCTCCTGCTGCAGGCCAGGATGCCATTGGCCTTCTTGGCCCCCTGGGCACACTGCAGGCTCATGTTCAGCCTACTCTCAACCAGCACCCCCAGGTCCCTCTCTGCCTGGCTGCTCTCAGCCACTCTGCCCCCAGCCTGTAGCACTGCCTGGGGTTGCTGTGGCCAAAGTGCAGCACCTGGCACTTGGCTGTGTTCACTCTCCTGCCCTTGGCCTCTGCCCATCTGTCCAGGTCCCTCTGCAGAGCTCTCCTGCCCTCTCACAGATCCACTCCTGCCCCCAGCTCGGTGCCATCTGCAGACTGACTGCTGATGGACTCAGTGCCCTCCTCCAGATCATCACTAAAGACGTTAGAGAGCCTGGGGCCCAGCACTGCTCCTTGGGGCACAGCCACAGTCAGAGGCCTGGTGGAAGGCCACTGACTCACTCCCCCTCAGCTCAGTGAGCTCCTGGCCCCACTGACACTTGGAAGCTGCCCCAGCTGCCAGGCTGAAGTTAAACCTGCAGCAGGCAAAACTAAGCTGGAAAGGACTCCAGCATGACCCCCAGCTCCTGTTCCAGGAGTGGGCTTTAGATTGCAACACCAACAGCCTACACTTGTCTTCTCCCTTCTCTCCCTCCTCCTCCTCCTCTCCCTATGCTTTCCCCTAATAGCAGGGAGGAGAAGGGAGAGGAATAAAAAAAAAACCTGCAGCAAAAAAACCAAACCAAACCAACCCAAAAAACCCCCAAATCAAAGTGGGGAAATTTCCAGCAGGGAAAGAAGCAGGGGAGGGGCAGGCAGCCAATCTGCTCCCTGAAATGCAGGCAGCTCAGGGGAGAGAGAGAGAGAGCAAGCTCACCTACACACAGAATCCAGCAGCACAGCAGCAACTGGCAGGCTGGGGAGGGAGAGGGGGTTGGAAAGTTGAAGGCCCAGGCTGGGAACAGGGAGAGCCTGCCACTTCAACCCCCCCTGCCTCAGCTGCCAGCACCCAGGCAGCCTGTGCCCGCCCCAGGGGGGGCCCTCTGTGCCGCCCAGCTCCGCAGGGCCCGCCAGCTGCTGAGCCCCCCCCCCCGGCAGCCGGGCCCCAGCTGCCCCCCAGCTTTCTGACAGCTCCTCTCTCCCTTGCTGCCTTTCCAGGGAGAGCTGCCAGAAGGTGTTTGGGATACTGCAGGCAAGAACAGAAGCTCAAAGCCTCCACGTTGCCAGGGTGGGCTTTCCCCCCCCCTCGCCCCCCCCCCCCCCCCCGCCTTCCAAGGGAGGTGAAATCAGGCACTCAAAATAGCTCCAAAGCCTGCAGGAGAAAGGCTGCAAAGGTTTTAGGGAAGCACTTCCAAAGTTTGCTGCACACCTAAGGGAGCTTGAACTCACCTGGCACTCTGCAAGGCTGGGGAGGGAAAAGCTGAAGGGCTGGGAAGAAAGGATGGGATTTGGAGCAAGCAGAGGGCAGGGAAGCTGCTGGAGAGCACTGAGAGCAAGCAGAGGGCAGGGAAGCTGCTGGGGAGCACTGGGAGCAAGCAGAGGGCAGGGAAGCTGCTGGAGAGCACTGGGAGCAAGCAGAGGGCAGGGAAGCTGCTGGAGAGCACTGGGAGCAAGCAGAGGGCAGGGAAGCTGCTGGGGAGCACTGGGAGCAAGCAGAGGGCAGGGAAGCTGCTGGGGAGCACTGGGAGCAAGCAGAGGGCAGGGAAGCTGCTGGGGAGCACTGGGAGCAAGCAGAGGGCAGGGAAGCTGCTGGAGAGCAGTTTTGTTGCCCTTCTCTGGCCCTGCTCCAGCTCCTCAGTGTCCTTCTGGGAGTGAGAGGCCCAAAACTGCCCCCAGGGTTCCAGCTGTGGCCTCAGCAGTGCCCAGCCCAGGGGCACAATCCCTGCCCTGCTCCTGCTGGCCACACTCTTGCTGACCCAGGCCAGGCTGCTGGTGGCCTCCTTGGCCAGCTGGGCACCCCCTGGCTCACCTTCAGCTGCTCTTGACCAACACCCCCCAGGTCCTTCTCTACTGAGCAGCTTTCAGCCTGGAGCCCTCCTGGGGTGGCTGGGACCCAAGTGCAGGGCCCAGTTGTGCTCTGCCTGCTTCCACCCCCCTGTGCCAGGGAGCAAAGTGGATTCAGAAAGAGTCTGGGGCAGCCAGAGGGGCCTGCTCCCCCTGCTCTGGAGAACAGAGCTGTGTCTGCACTGCCAGCAGAGGTGTGGGGGTCTTTGGCTGCCCCTTCCCCCACAGGCAGAACCGCTGCCCTGGTCAGACAGAGCAGGGGGGCTCAGGCACCACACTGTCCCACTTGTCATCAGCTCTGTGGCCAGGCAGCAGCCTGGAAGGCCCTGCAGAGAATGCTGTCCCCCCTCTTCAGCAGGGGCAAAGCCTGCAGCAGGCAGTCATGCAGAGACTGAACAGCAGTCTCCCACTTGCCTCACAAACGAAATCCTTTTCCCCACCTCCCCTGACGAACCCCCTGAAGAGCTGGAGGACTCAAGCCCCTGCATCTCTGGGTCTGTTCCCACAGGAACACAAGAGCCACCACTGCTTCCAACTCCCCAGAGCAGAAACAGGGTCCGGGGGGGCCTCACTCCTCTGCAGCAGGAGTGCCCAAAGCCAACACTTGCCTCAGCGTTCCAAACCCTGCTGCCTGCCCCCCAGAAGGGACAACTACCCAGCCCAGGTTCATCCCACCTGCCTCCTTCCTCTTCCCTCAGCCACTCTTCTCTCTTCAAACCCCCCCCCCCCCCAGGAGCTTAAACAAAAGCTCCATTATGAAGCAGAAGCTCCTGGCACGCTCCTGCAGGGATCAGGTGCGCAGCAGTTGTGCAAACACCACACAGCCAGCTGCAGCACAGGGCAACAAATGGGCACCTCTCCTGGAAACAGGATCTCTGGCTGGCCCAGCCTGGGACAACCAGGATTGCCAGTACCCACCTGCTCTGCAGTGAGAGAGGCTTGGGCAAGGCAGCAGAGCAAGCTCTGCCTCACACAGGAGCCAGCAGGGAGCACCTGCAGCCCAGAGAGCCAATCCCAGCCTGGGCTGCAGCAAGAGAAGTGTGGCCAGCAGGGCCAGGGAGGGGATTCTGCCCCTCTGCTCTGCTCTGCTGAGACCACAGCTGCAGCTCTGGGTCCAGCTCTTGAGCCTCTGTGCCAGGGAGGATCTGGAGGGGCTGGAAGGTGTCCAGAGAAGGGCCATGAGGAGGAGCAGAGGGCTGGAGCTGCTCTGCTATGGGGACAGACTGAGGGAGCTGGGGCTGCTCAGTCTGGAGAGGAGAAGGCTCCCAGGAGACTTCACTGTGGCCTTCCAGGATCTGCAGGGGGCTCCAGGAAAGCTGGGGAGGGACTTCTGAGGGTGTCAGGGAGGGATAGGACTGGGGGGGATGGAGCAAAACTAGCAATGGGCAGATTGAGATTGGCTGTGAGGAAGAAGTTGTTCCCCAGGAGGGTGGTGAGAGCCTGGCACAGGCTGCCCCAGGGAGGTGGTGGAAGCCTCCTGCCTGGAGGTGTTTGCAGCCAGGCTGGAGGTGGCTGTGAGCAGCCTGCTGCAGTGTGAGGTGTCCCTGGCCATGGCAGGGGGGTTGGAGCTGGCTGAGCCTGGAGGCCCCTTCCAACCCTGACCAGCCTGTGATTCTATTAACACACAAGCTGCAGGCCCATACAGGCTGGGGGGGGATTAAGGTAGACCAGAAGAGGAAGGGAAAAAGGGCTTCACTCACACTCCTCACCCAAAAGACTTCCTCAAGCTTTAAGAGACTTCAGTGTCTCATGGAACTGGTTGGCTTGGGAAAGCCCTCTAAGAGTCCAACCAGCAAACCTACCACCACCTTGGCCACTGCACCGTGGCCCCAGCTGCCATGGCCACGGGTTTCTTGCACAGCTCCAGGGCTGGGGCCTCCCCCACCTCCCTGGGCTGCACATTCCAATGCCTTGCCCACTCTTGCAGGGAACAAATTTTCCCTATGTCCAGCCTAAACTCCCCTGGCACAATTTCAGGCCATTTCCTCTTGTTCTATCACCTGAGAGAAGGGAGAAGAGACCACCCCCCACCTGGCTGCAGCCTCCTTGCAGGGAGCTGCAGAGAGCCAGCAGCTCTCCCCTCAGCCTCCTTCTCTCCAGGCTCACCACCCCCAGCTCCCTCAGCTGCTCCTCCCCAGCCCTGCTCTCCAGCCCCTTCCCCAGCTTGGTTGCCCTGCTCTGGACCTGCTCCAGCTCCTCAGTGTCCTTCTGGGAGTGAGAGGCTCAAAACTGCCCCCAGGATTCCAGCTGTGGCCTCAGCAGTGCCCAGTCCAGGGACAATCCCTGCCC
The DNA here is from genome assembly GCA_015227895.2 of Colaptes auratus. Taxonomy (NCBI): domain Eukaryota; kingdom Metazoa; phylum Chordata; class Aves; order Piciformes; family Picidae; genus Colaptes; species Colaptes auratus. Next base: position 14,368,161 of record CM037647.1, on the reverse strand, counting down.
TGCTCCTGCTGGCCACACTCTTGCTGACCCAGGCCAGGCTGCTGGTGGCCTCTTTGGCCACCTGGGCACCCCCTGGCTCACCTCCACCTGCTGTCACCAGTCCCCTCAGGTCCTTTCCCTCTGCTCCAGGCTGCCTCAGCTGCTCCTCCCCAGCCCTGCTCTCCAGCCCCTTCCCCAGCTTGGTTGCCCTTCTCTGGACCTGCCCCAGCTCCTCAGTGTCCTTCTTGGGGTGAGAGGCCCAAAACTGCCCCCAGGAATGAAGGCTGTCATCAAGAACTGAAAGTTCCACTTACTCTCTCTTTGCTTCAGGAGCATTCAGCCCTCCTGGTGTGGAGCAGAGGCTCAGGGAGCTCCGTTGTCAGAGGGCAGGCAGGAGGGAGTGTTCTGGCGTGGCCCCAGGTCACTTCCACTCCAAAGGCTTGCCAAACAAATCTATGTCAGCATGGAGAGGGTTTCTCAGGCCATAAATCAAGTGATCTGAAGTGAAAAGGTTCCTGCTCGCTCCAACCCCACCCTGTCACGCTCCCTGCACCACAAAGGAGCACAGCCACGGGCTGCAGAGCAGGGACGCAGCCAGGGCCCCAGGAGCCCACAGAGCTCCTTCCTCTTCCCCTTATTGCCCCCAAAACACAGCTCCTTGCCTCTTGGAATGGAGGCCTCAGCACAGCACAGGCAGGGGCCTGCTGGAGCAGGGCCAGAGGGAGCCACAGCAGCGATGGCAGGGCTGGAAGCCCTCTGCTGGGAGGCCAGGCTCAGAGAGCTGGGCTTGGGCAGCCTGGAGAAGGCTCCAGGGAGAGCTTCTGGGGGCCTTGGAGTGCTTCAAGGGGCTGAGAGGAAAGCTGGGGACAGACTTCTGAGCAGGGCCCTTTGTGCCAGGGCAAGGGCTGATGGTTTGGAACTAACAGAGGGAGATTCAGACAGGAGAGGAGGGAGAAGTGTTTGCCCCTGAGGGTGGGGAGAGCCTGTCCCAGGCTGCCCAGGGAGAGCTGGGAGCTGCCCCAGCCCTGGCACCACTGCAGCTCAGGTTGCCGGGAGCTCTGAGCCACCTGCTGTGGTTGGGGCTGTCCCTGCAGGGGGGGTGGGCTAGGTGAGCTGTAAAGGCCTTTCCCACCCAAAGAGACTGAAAGACCCCCAGAAGCCTGGAGCCTTCTCTTCTCCAGGCTGCCCAACCCCAACTCTCTCAGCCTGGCCTCGCAGCAGAGGGCTCCCAGCCCTCCCACCACTGCTGTGGCCTCCCCTGGCCCTGCTCCACCAGGTCCCTGCCTGTGCTGAGGACTCCAGAGCTGCCCCAGCAGGGGGGGGGGGGGAGCAGAATCCCCACCTTTGACCTGCAGCCCACAGATCTCCTCTCCCTGAGCTGCAGCCTCCAAAGCTCCCTTCCCAGCCAAGCCAGGCTGTGACTCTTCACAGGCTAGAGACCAGAGCAGCTGGGGGCATCCAGGACATTGGCTCATCCATGGCACAACACTGCAGCCCTTGGAGGGAATCACTAGCCCAGAGGACACTCCAGCAGGCTCCAGTGTTGAAGACTTCAACCTTCCCTTGGCCTGCTTCATGCTCTTCCTCCTTTAGCCCCTCACTGCCCTCAGAGTAAAGAAATGCTTCCTGCTGCCCTGCCTGAATCCCTCCTTCTGAGCTAAACCAATAAGTGAATCACTCTTGCTGTGGTGATATCATCCCCTCGAAGACACCCACCCCCCTGAGGGCAACTCAGCACCAAGGCAGCCCAGGGGCACAGCCCAGGGGGTGAGCTGCAGCACATCCAGAGGCTTTGAAGGGACAACCAAGAAGCAACCCCCACACACACACAAAGAAAGGGACATAAAGCACGGAGGGGGTGGGGGAGGTGGCCCTCAGGGCACATCTGGCCCCTCAGGAGCACACCAGAGAGCGGCCAGGTGTGCAGGTTGATGCTGCCTGTCCCCAGACACCAGCTCACAGTGCTGTGCCAAGGTCCCTGCCCACCCCTCCCTGAACAAACTGACACACACCCCCCTTCAGCAGGGGAACTTAAACCCTCTTGACAGTTCTGGGCAGGCAGGCTCCTGCCACACACTCCAACCTCACCAACAGGACCTTCCCAGCAGAGGAATCCACCACACTGGCCCAGCCAGCCCACACCCAGGGGAGCCAGCCCCTTCTGCATGAGCCAGCAGAGTGCCCAGGGGGCCAAGAAGGCCAAGGGCAGCCTGGCCTGCAGCAGGAGCAGTGTGGGAGCAGGAGCAGGGAGCTCATCCTGCCCTGTGCTCAGCACTGCTTAGGCCACACCTTGAGTCCTGTGTTCAGTTCTTGGGCCACTGAGTTTAGGAAAGCTGTTGAGGTGCTGGAAGGTGTCCAGAGAAGGGCAAGAAAGCTGGGGAGGGGTCTGGAGCACAGCCCTGGGAGGAGAGGCTGAGGGAGCTGGGGTTGCTCAGCCTGCAGCAGAGGAGGCTCAGGGGAGACCTTCTTGCTCTCTCCAACTCAACTCTCTCCAACTCTACACAGTCTCAAGCTGTGCCAGGGGGAAGTTTAGGCTTGAAGTAAGGAGAAAATTCTTCCCAGCAAGAGGAATTGGCCATGGGGATGTGCTGCCCAGGGAGGTGGTGGAGTCCCCAGCCCTGGAGGTGTTCAGGCAAGGCTTGGATGTGGCCCTTGGAGCCATGGTTGAGTTGGTCAGGAGGTGTTAGGTTGGACTTGATGATCTCTGAGGTCTTTTCCAACCTGGTTGATTCTAAGATTCTAACTCCCTGAAGGGAGGTTGTAGCCAGGTGGGGGTTGGTCTCTTCTCCCAGGCACCAGCACCAGAACAAGAGGACACAGTCTCAAGCTGTGCCAGGGGAGGTTTAGGCTGGAAGTGAGGAAGAAATTCTTCCCAGGAAGAGAGATTGGCCCTTGGGATGTGCTGCCCAGGGAGGTGGTGGAGCCACCAGCACTGGAAGTGTTTCAGAAGAGCCTGGCTGAGGCCTTGGTGCCATGGTTGAGTTGAGTAGATGGTGCTGGGTGATAGGTTGGACTTGATGATCTCCAAGATCTTTTCCAACCTGGTTAATTCTATCCTATTCTATTCTACCACACCTGGTGCCCACCTCCAGAACTGCCTCTACTACCTCCCCCCACCCACAGCCAAGAAGAAGACCAAGTCAGAGGAGGAGACCTCAGAGCATCCAGAAATCCTTCTCCCCACAGGCAGAGAGCTGAGGTCCAATAAAGCTCTATCAGCCCTCAGGCCTTTTCAGGCCAGTCCTATTTAGAAGAGCCAAGGGCAATACAGCTGTGGATGTCCCCATTTGCTGTTGAATTAAATCCAGTTCTGGCCCCTGAGGATGTTCCCAGAGGTTTCCTCAAGGAGGTGGAGTCCTTTGTTGGTTTAAAAGAAGAAAGTGAATCAAATCAGAAACGGTAAGGCCAAGGGCTGGGTCCTGCACTTGGCTCACAGCCACCCCAGGAGGGCTCCAGGTCAGGGTCAGTGCCCAGTGGGAAGGATTTGGAGGGTTGGTGACAGCAGCTGGAGGTGAGCCAGGGGGTGCCCAGCTGGCCAAGGAGGCCACCAGCAGCCTGGCCTGGAGCAGCAGGAGTGTGGCCAGCAGGAGCAGGGCAGGGATTGTGCCCTGGACTGCTGAAGCCACAGCTGGAACCCTGGGGGCAGTTCTGGGCCTCTCACTCCCAGAAGGACACTGAGGAGCTGGAGCAGGGCAAGCAAGCTGGGGAAGGGGCTGGAGAAGAAGGCTGGGGAGGAGCAGCTGAGGGAGCTGGGGGTGTTGAGCCTGGAGAGAAGGAGGCTGAGGGGAGAGCTGCTGGCTCTCTGCAGCTCCCTGCAAGGAGGCTGCAGCCAGGTGGGGCTTGGGCTCTTGTGCCAAGGGACAAGTGCCAGGACAAGAGGAAAGGGCCTCAGGTTGCCCCACGGGAGGTTTAGGTTGGCCATGAGGAACAATTTGTTGCCCTTGAGGGGTGTCAAGGCCTGGCCCAGGCTGCCCAGGGCAGTGCTGGAGTCCCCATGCCTGGAGGGCTTTCAGAGCTGCGGTGCTGAGGGCTGTGGCTTGCTGGCTCCTTGGCAGTGCTGGCTTGGACTCCCTGATCTTGGAGGTCTCCTCCAAGCCAAAGCATTCTGTGATTCAACGAGTAAAAGACTTCCCAAAGCAAGATGCTGAGCCAAGAACAGGCATGAAATCCAGAGAGGGGTGGGGTGGGGGGGAAAGGGCTTCTGGAGACAGAAGCTCCCTGCAGCAGGAAGCTTTAACAGCACATCTCCCCCAGGGCATCCTGCCCTGTGCTTCCCACGTGGTGGCTGGGGGATCCAGGAAAGCTCTGCTCCTGCCAGCTTCAGAACATGCACCACACAGCTCAGGAAAGGCAAATCTCACTCCACTTCCTGTGGGCTTCATTATTCAGCTGCCAAGGAGTTGTAGCACCACATTAACCTCGGGAGGCAGGCTGGGAAGGCAGGGAGATAGAGAGAGAGCAGCCTCTGTCTCTGCTGCACAAGAAGGGAAGATGACAAAGGTGAGGGGGGAGAGCAGCCCCACAGCACACAGAGGCATCCCTCAGGGCACCCTGCCCTGCTCCAGGGAAGAGAAAGAGTGTCCACAGCACACAGAGGCATCCCTCAGGGTACCCTGCCCTGCTCCAGGGAAGAGAAAGAGTGTCCACAGCACACAGAGGCATCCCTCAGGGCACCCTGCCCTGCTCCAGGGAAGAGAAAGAGTGTCCACAGCACACAGAGGCATCCCTCAGGGCACCCTGCCCTCTTCCAGGGAAGAGAAAGAGTGCCCAGCCCAGGAACAAAGAGCATCCACAACAGGAACTCCAGAGATAGAGTCACCAAATGCCTGCAGCTTGGTTTTCTTTCCAGGATGTCACTTCTCCACCATTCAGCAGAGCCAAGGGAAGCTTGGTTGACTTCCTCTGACAGGGGATCAGGGGCACATTCACTCCCCCACCCCCCTTCCAGGCTCTGAATGCTCTCATTGAGCTGGCCTTGGGAGGATGCTTGGGTGCCATGGAGATGGTGACAAAACAGCTGAAGCAAACAGAAGCCAGAGACAGAGGAAAAGGGGGACTGGAGTGGGAAAGGTTAAAGCTGGCTGAGAGGTAAGGCAGCCACCCAGCACTGCTGCCATGGAAGGACACAGCTCCAGAGGGATGGCCTGCACCACGAGCCACTGGGCTGGAGAAGTTCTGCTGGGGCAGGGCCAGAGAAGGACTTGGAGGGTTGGTGACAGCAGCTGGAGGTGAGCCAGGGGGTGCCCAGCTGGCCAAGGAGGCCACCAGCAGCCTGGCCTGGATCAGCAAGAGTGTGGCCAGCAGGAGCAGGGCAGGGATTGACCTCCTGAACTGGGCACTGCTGAGGCCACAGCTGGAACCCTGGGGGCAGTTTTGAGCCTCTCACTCCCAGAAGGACATTGAGGAGCTGGAGCAGGGCCAGAGCAGGGCAAGCAAGCTGGGGAAGGGTCTGGAGGGCAGGGCTGGGGAGGAGCAGCTGAGGGAGCTGGGGGTGTTGAGCCTGGAGCAAAGGAGGCTGAGGGGAGAGCTGCTGGCTCTCTGCAGCTCCCTGCAAGGAGGTTGGAGTGAGGTAGGGGTCAGGTTCTTCCCCCTGCTATCAAGTGACAGAACCCCAAAGAGGAGGATGCTGGAGAACTGCATCCTGGTCAGGTGAGCTGCTGGGGGCCCCTCCAGCCTCCCTCCTGGCTGCTGGAGAACAGGGCCTGTGAGGAGCAGCTGAGCCACCTGGGGCTCTTCAGCCTGGAGAAAAGCAGCTGAGCAGCTAAAAGGGTGCAGAGCTGTGGAAGTTCCACCTTCTTCTGCCAGGCAGGGTCTGAAAGGAAGCCTTGCAGGGCAGACAGGACCTGCAGCTCCTTTTTCATACCAGCTTCACCATTGCTTGGGACTCCCTGCAAGGAGGATAGAAGAGAGCAAAGGCTGAGAGCCCTGGGGCTGCTGAGCCTGCAGAAGGGCAGCCCCAGAGGGCAGCTGAGCAATGCTCAGCAAGAGCTGAAGGAGCTGTGGGGGGCAAGAGGCTGGGGCCAGACTCTTGTCAGTGGTGCCCAGGGAGAGGCCAAGGGGCAGAGGGCAGCAAGTGGCAGGCAGGAGGTTGGCTCTGAAGCTGAGGAGCAAGTGGTTTGGGGTGAGGGTGCTGGAGGCCTGGAGCAGGCTGCCCAGAGAGGTTGTGGAGTGTCCTGGTGTGGAGAGCTTGCAGCCCCCCTGGGCACTGTGCTGCTGGGCAAGCTGCTGGGGGTGCCCTGCTGGGGCAGGGGGCTGGGGCTGGCTGAGCTCCAGAGCTCCCTTCCAGGATTCCCAGGAGCTCTCAAACAGCTCCACAGAGATGTGGAGGCAAGCTGAAGACCAGGCCCCGCTCCAAGAGGGGCAGTGGAGCAAGGAGGAGAAGGACTTGCATGGATCTGCAGGAATGGGAGGAACCTGAGCCTGCCTGCAGTTGTGGTTGCATCTCAGCAGCCAGGCTGGCAGCTTGGGGGTTAAGAGCCCCTGACCAGGCTCCCTGTGAATCAAGCAGGCTCTGCTTGCCATGCAGATTTTCTGCTCTCGCTGCAAGGCAGAGGGGGGGGGGGGGGGGGGGGAAGTACATCAGCAAGCTTTTCTTTTTCTTCTTCTTCTTCTTTTAATCTTTTAGCTTCACATCTTTTCAACCACATGCAGTGCAGGAGGGAAGGGACCTGCACTGCTTTCAGGGGAAGGAGGACAGCAAAGGCTAAATGAAAGGAGCAGGAATGACCTGGAGAGAGGAGACAGGATGGGTTTTTACCCTCTGCTGCAACTCAGCAGCACCTTGCTTTGCATTTAACCTGCCCTTCTGCAGGTCTTGTCTGCCAGGCTGTGCCCCGGGGGCTCCCCACCCCCGCTGCCAAGAACCTCTTCCTCATGTCTCATCTAAATCCAGCTTGTCACAGAGTCACCAAGGCTGGAAGAGACCTCAGAGATCACCGAGTCCAACCTGTCACCACAGACCTCCTGACTAACCCGTGGCACCAAGGGCCACGTCCAATCCCCTCCTGAGCACCCCCAGGGATGGGGACTCCACCACCTCCCTGGGCAGCACATCCCAATGGCTAACAGCTCTCTCTGGGAAGAACTTTCTCCTCACCTCCAGCCTAAGCTTCCCCTGGCACAGCTTGAGCCTGTGGCCTCTTGTTCTGGTGCTGAATGCCTGGGAGAAGAGCCCAACCCCCACCTGGCTACAACCTCCCTTCAGGTAGCTGTAGAGAGCACTAAGCTCTATCACTTTATGCCTTTGTCCCTCCCCAGCTCTCCTCCAGCCCCCTTCCCATACTGGAAGGATGCTCTAAGCTCTCCCTGGAGCCTTCTGGGTTCCAGGCTGAACAGCCCCAGCTCTCCCAGCCTGGCCTCCCAGCAGAGGGCTTCCAGCCCTGCCAGCGCTGCTGTGGCCTTCCCTGGCCCGCTCCAACAGGTCCCTGCCTCCTGTTGTGCCCAGAGCTGGCCCCAGCACTGCAGGTGGGCTCTCAGCAGGGGGAGGAACCCCCTCCCTGCCCCGGAGCTGGTTGGTCCTTGCCTGTGCATGCACACTCCCAGCTCATGCAGCCTTCTCGTCCCCCAGCAGCCTAAACTCCCCCTCAGCCCTGCTTGGCATCCCCTCTCCACCCAGCCTGCATTTGTGCTTGGGATTGGCCCGACCTCGATGCACTCAGCCTGGGTGAGCTCCCCCAGCTGGACTTGTTAGCTCACCCCAGCCTAGCCTAGCCCAGCCTAGCCCAGCCTAGCCTAGCAGAGAGCCCAAGGGCTTGGCAGCTGGGATTGCCCTGACCTTGATGCACTCGGCTTGGGTGAGCTCCCCCAGCTGGACTTGTTAGCTCACCTCTGAAGCCACCCCAGCCTAGTCTAGTCTAGCCCAGCCTAGCCCACCCTGGCCTGGCCTAGTCCAGCACAGCCTAGCCTACCCCACCCTGGCCTGGCCTAGTCCAGCACAGCCTAGACAGCACAGCCTAGTCCAGCACAGCCTAGCCCACCCTAGCCTAGCCCAGTCCAGCATAGCCTAGCCCAGTCCAGCATAGCCTAGCCCACCCTAGCCTAGCCCAGTCCAGCATAGCCTAGCCCAGTCCAGCATAGCCTAGCCCAGTCCAGCATAGCCTAGCCCACCCTAGCCTGGCCCAGTCCAGCATAGCCTAGCCCACCCTAGCCTGGCCCAGTCCAGCATAGCCTAGCCCACCCTAGCCTGGCCCACCCTAGCCTAGCCCAGTCCAGCACAGCCTAGCCCACCCTAGCCTAGCCCAGTCCAGCACAGCCTAGCTCACCCTAGCCTAGCCCAGCCTAGCCTAGCAGAGAGCCAGAGAGCCCAAGGGCTTGGCAGCTGGGATTGCCCTGACCTTGATGCACTCAGCTTGGGTGAACTTCCCCAGGTGGGCTGTTTAGCTCCCCTCTGCAGCCTGTCTGCATCCCTGGTTTCACAATGAGCTGAGGCTCAAGCTGCCAGCAGCAGGACTTGCACCCAGCCCCGCAGCAAGCAGAGGAAGAGCGAGCGGCTCCCCGAGTTTCAGGCAGAGACAGAAACCATCTATCAGGGCAAAGCAGAGGGAGACCCAGCCAGCAGGATTAGCACAAGGAGCAGACCCCCAGCGGCTGTTTCTGTGCCCTGGGGCAGACTCTCAACTCAACCCTAAACCTCGCAGCAGTTTGAGTGCAGCTTGGGCTGCGTCGGGGACGTTTGCTCCGGCAGCCACAGGTTGAAATGCCAGCACCGAGTGTGGGCAGCACGGAGCACAGGAAACCTCGGCACCACCGAGCCGAGTTCCAAGCCTGATTGCCTCCCAAGCATCCACTCCAGCCAGCACAGCCCTCCCAAGAGCTCTCCACACCCCCCCAAGAGGCCATTTGTCACGCTCCTGATAGCACAAAGGGCACTTTCATCGGCTCCTTCCCCCCCTCCCGCCCCCCAGCTCCCCAACAGCTCCAGCCCTGCAAGCTTGCTGAAAGCAAGATGAGAAGAGCTTCCCTCTTCCAAGCAGCCCCAGCTGCTATCTCTTTAAGTGGAACTTCCTCAAAGTCCAGGGCTGCATCCAGCTCAGGATGTGCTTATTCATCTGCTGGATCACTGTCAGCACCAGAGGCACCAGCTCGGACTGAGGATCGTTTGCTGCTCTCTCAGTGCTGAGCTGCAGGGGGGAGAGGGAAGGGCAGGGCACAAGAAGAGTCCTCAGGGCTCAAATCTGCTCCTTAGAGCCTGGCTGAGGCCCTTGGTGCCATGGTGCAGTTGGGCAGATGGTGCTGGGTGATAGGTTGGACTTGGTGATCTCCAAGGTCTTTTCCAACCTGGTTAATTCTATCCTATCCTAGTCCTACTCCAGTCCAGTCCAAGTCTATCCCATCCCTATCCCTCCCCATCTCATCCTATCCCCATCCCTATCCCCATCCTCTCCTCATCCTATCCCCATCCCTATCCTCATCCTCTCCCCATCCCCAATCCCCTCCTCATCTCCATCCCATCCCCATCCCATCTCCATACCATTACCATCCCATCCCCATCCTTACCCCTATCCCCTCCCCATCCCTATCCCCATCCCCTCCCCATCCCTATCCCATCCCCTCCCTATCCTATCCCTCCCCATCTCCATCCCATCCCCATCCCTATCCATCCATCCCTCCACTCCCTATCCCATCCCCTCCCATCTCCATCCCATCCCCATCCCTATCCCCATTCCCATCCCCTCCACATCCCTATCCCCATCCCCCTCCCCATTTCATCCCATCCCCATCCCTATCCCCATCCCATCCCCTCCCCATCCCCCATCCCTATCCCCATCCCATCCCCTTCCCATTCCTATCCCCATCCCAGGCTAGATATGAAACTCTGCAAGGGAAACCAAAGAGCAGGAAACAGCCTTCCCCTGGCTGCAGGCAGGACAGAATCACTGCTAGTTTAATCCTGGGAAGCTTCCTAACTTGGGAACCTCCCAGCTGCCTGCCCAAAGCTCAGCAGCTTGTCCCACACCCAGGCTCCTACTCCCTCAAGTGCTGGAACTCTTTCTGCTAAGGGTCTTCTAACTTGGACTGGCCTAGCCTGACGTGGCCTGGATCACCCTAGGCTAGCCTAGCCCGCCCTTTGCTACCCCAGCCCAGCCTAGCCCAGTCTAGCATAGCCTAGCCCACCTTAGCCTAGTCCAGCCCAGCCCAGCCTAGCCTAGCCAGCCTAGAAGAGACCCAGAGAGCCCAAGGGCTTGGCAGCTGGGATTGCCCTGACCTTGATGCACTTAGCTTGGGTGAACTTCCCCAGGTGGACTTTTTAGCTCACCTCTGAAGCCACCCCAGCCTAGCCCAGCCTAGCCTAGCCCAGCCCAGCCCAGCCTAGCCTGGAGGAGACCCAGAGAGCCAAAGGGCTTGGCAGCTGGGCTGCTTTAAGGAGTGAAGTCACAGAGGAGGTTTTGGGCCCCCCTTGTGCTTGCCTGCAGCTCAGGGACGCCGAAGGGGCTCCTGGTGACTCTGTCTGGGTGAGGCAGCTCCAACTGAGCGCCCAGGGAAAGACAAAGACCTCCTCTGGCCAGTTTTCCACTTGGCCCCAGAAACCAGCCCTGAACACCTGCACCTTGAGCAGCCTGGGATGAAAGGTCACCACCCAGGCAGCACCCGAGCTCTGCACAGCAGGCACACGCCGGGGGAAACGCCACCCTCGGCCACGGAGGGAAAGCAAAGGCAGGTGGGGCAGGCAAGCAGGGCTGCAGGCCTTGCAAGCTCACAGTGCCAGCTCCTGGTGAGATGCACCCAGCGGGGAAGGGATCTCATCTTAGAAGCTGAGGTGGACAGAGCACAGGGAAGGCTGCCCTGCCCTTCCCAGCCCGAGTCCAAAAGCACATCCTGTGCTATCAGCCAGTTTCATCCAGCATCCCAGCATGGGGAGCTGGGAGGGAGCCCTGGAGAGCAGCCAGCCCCAGCCCCCTGCCCCAGCAGGGCACCCCCAGCAGGGCACCCCCAGCAGCACAGTGTCCAGGGGGGGCTGCAAGCTCTCCACACAAGGACACTCCACAACCTCTCTGGGCAGCCTGCTCCAGGCCTCCAGCACCCTCACCCCAAACCACTTGCTCCTCAGCTTCACAGCCAACCTCCTGCCTGCCACTTGCTGCCCTCTGCCCCTGGGCACCACTGAGCAGAGCCTGGCCCCAGCCTCTTGCCCCCCACAGCTCCTTCAGCTCTTGCTGAGCATTGCTCAGCTGCCCTCTGGGGCTGCTCTTCTGCAGGCTCCACAGCCCCAGGGCTCTCAGCCTTTGCTCCTCACAGAGCTGCTCCAGGCCCCTCAGCACTTCAGAGCCTGCCCTGGGCTCTCTCCTCGTTTCTCTTGAGCTGGGGAGCCCAGAACTGGACACAATATTGCAGGTACTGCTAGACAGAATAGAGGAGGAGGAGGAGAACCTCCCTTGCCCTGCTGGCCACACTCCTCTTCATGCCCCCCAGGAGACCATTCTTGGCCACCAGACACACTGCTGGCTCGTGGGAAGCTTCTTGTCCCCCAGCACTGCCAGATCCTTCTCCTTGGAGCATCTTTGCAGCAGCTCAAGCCCTCACCTGTGCTGGCTCACTGTGGACTGCCACTGGAAGCAGCATCCCCTCCTTCCCATTCTCCTCCACACTGCTCAGGCTCAGATCTCACTGTTGCACAACTGCTCCTTCCTCAGAATCCAGAAGAGGAAGGGGTGGCACAGCAGAGTGAGCTTTGGCTTTCTCACTGCCCATTTCCCAGCACCAGCAGAGCTGTCAGAGAATTGCAGCAGCCCTCCCCCTGCTTCTGCAGCTTCTGGTTTGCTTTTCCATAGGGAGGATCTCGTGCAGCTGAACGACACTCTGCTCAAACCTGCAACACACAGAGTTCAGACCCCCCTGGCTAAGCTTGGCTCTTCAGCTTGCCATGGAGGGAGTCAAATGTTGGGAAACCTGCAGAGAGGCTAACTCCCAGACCTTTCAAGCACAAGTTTAAAGGGGGGAACATTTGTCTTACTCCCTTCTGAAGTGATTTGGCTACAGCAGCTCCAGGCTACATTCATTATTCACCAGGCAGCAGACCCTGCTCAACTCACTCATCACAGAATGGTAGGGGCTGGAAGGGACCTCTGGAGAGCACTGAGTCCAACCCCCCTGCCAAGGCAGGGTCACCTAGGGAACACCACACAGAAACACTTCTGGGTGGGGGTTTAATAGCTCCAGAGACAGAGACTCCATCACCTCTCTGGGCAGCCGGTGTTCCACCACCCTTCCATTGCAGAAGCTCCTCCTCATGCTCAGCTGGAACTCCTCGTGTCCCAGTTCGTGCCTGCTACCCCTTGCCCTGTCACTGGGCACCACTGGACAAAGCCTGCTCCCATCCTCCTGACACCCACCCTTGGACAGATTCCTCCCCTGCTAGCCTGCCAGCCCCCCCCCAAACTGTCACAGGCTCACGGGGCTGAGCTGCCAGCTAATCAGCAGCTTCCAGAACCCAGACTTAACTTCCATGACCCAGAAAGCTAACACCTAGGACAGCAAATAGCTTCAGCCAGATACTGCTTTCTATTTAGGAGACTCCCCCACTGGTGCCAGCAGCTATTTCTTCCTCCCCAATCACAAGCTGAGCTCCTGGAGGGCAGGCACTCCCCCCCCCCCCCCCCCCCCCCCGACCCGAAGCCCGGTGTCACAACGGCAGGAGATTAAAGCCTCCCTTTTACCGAAGCCACTTCCTCCAATTTCATTAGCTCCCAACCGCAGCTGCTTCCAAACAAACCCAAACCACCCAGCCTGACCACACCAGCTCAGGCACTTCTCCCCTGCTCAACCAGCAAACTGCAGCCAGTGGGATGCAGCAGCTCATCCCCAGGCGCCACGAGGTTTGCTCCTGGCAGGCAAGTCATCACCTTCCCACCTTGGCAGAGGTGACACTTCCCCCCCCCGCTCAGAACCAGTTCCTTTAACGCGTTGCCTAACCCAGCACACGATGTGCTTCGCTTCCAGCACACACACACACACACCCCCACTTCCAAACACTCCAGTGTCCATCTTGGGCAATCACAACCTCGCCTCCCACCCGCAGCTGGCGGGGGTGGGGTGGGTGGGTAAAAAAAAGCCACCCCCGCAGCTCGGAACCCGAAGGCTCCATCCCCTCCCGTTCCCACAGCGCAAGGGACGACCGAAACCTGTCCCGAGCACACCAGGCGGAGTGACAGCTCCCAGAATGGGCACAGCGTGGGAGCCGGCTGAGCAGCCCCTGGGCAACGTCCCAGCTCCTCAGATCTCGGAGGGAGAGATCCTTTGTTTTTCCAAGCCCGCAGGTTGCCCGTGACCCCCCCCGGGGATGCCCGGGGCCGGGGCTCACCGCCCGCTGCGGCAGACGCACGCTGCCCAAGCGCTGTGGAGCGCCAGGTAACTGTTTCAGACAGCAGCCCCCGTGCAGAATAAAGGCTGAAAGGATCCGTGCGGCACACCCAAGCCCTCCACACACCGGCAGCTTCTCCCTCCGCCAGCGCACGGCAGCCCCTCTGCCATCTCCCGCACCGGGACGGTGCTGCCAGCCCGGGCCAGCTCGGGCCGGGGGGTCTCGGGTCCCAGCCCGGCCCCGGCCAGGGTCTCGGAGCCCAACCCCGACCCTGCCATCGCACCTCTCTGAGCGAAGAGGCACCGCTGCCCACGGGCTGCAGGCCCCGTTTCCAGGGGCCCTAAGGCTGCGATGGGAAGAGGCCGCTCCGGCCGGAGCCAGCGGCCCTGCCCCGGCCAGCCCCGCATCCCCCCGCGGCCCGGCAGACGAAACCGCTCCGCTCCGGCCACGGCCCCGCACCTGCCCACCTCCCCCGGCCACACGGCAAAGCGCCACCGGTACGAGAAGAGAGAAAGAGGGGGACACAGCACCGGGACCACCCCCCCCCTGCCCCGCACCGCCGCCCCGCGCCGCCCCCGCACCTGCCGCAGCGGCCTCCTCCCCCAACGGCCGGCGGGGACCTACCCTCCTGCCGCGGAGGAGAGGTGCCGGCAACCCCCTCACCGCGGCCGGCTGGGAGTCCCGAGGCTCTCCCCTTCCCTCCAGCCGCTTTGCCCTCACCTCTCTGCAACCAGCGACACGCGAGCTCAGGGCAGCCGCCGGCGCCGCCGCCTCCATCCCGGGGGCCCGGCGGCCCCCCGATTCTCTAACACCGCCTCCGCCCGTCCAGGGGCCGCCCCCGCCCGTAGCGGGCCGCCCACTGCGTCAGCTTCGTAAGGACCGCTACGCACCCAGCGTAGGTAACCATAGCGACGGCTGGGGAAGGCGGGAGGGGAGCCGGGGAGAGAGAGAGAGTAACTACAGCAGGTGGTAGCGCCCCCTGGCGGACTTGAGGCGGAGCTGGCGGACCGGACCCTTCAGGCTGGGGGAGCAGCTCCGCTGTGGTTAACGTGGAGCTGCCCCCGGGCCCGGCCCCATTGAGCACCCACCCCCTAAGCAGGGGTACCCGAACCCGGCCAGGGCTGTCGTGTGGCGCAGCGCCCTGAGGGAGCCCGATCTTTCCTTCTGACAACCCTCAGCCGGGGGTAAATCCCAGCCCTGCTGCGTGCGGGCGCCTCCTAACCCCACTACGGGCATCGAAGTGGCTTTGATGTGGAGCCACAGAATGGTTTGGGCCGGCAAAGAGCTTTAAGATCCTAGAATTGCTTTGGTTGAAAACGACCTCCTAGTACCATCGACCCCAGCCCTCAATCTAACACCACCATGGCCATGAAACCGCATCTCCACGAGCCGTGGCCACACGCTTCCTGAGCATCTCCTCCTGGGATGGGGACTCCACCACCTCCCTGGGCAGCCCCTTCCAATGCCTGACCACTCTTGCAAGCAAAGAAATTATTCCTGATACCCCAAGCTAAACCTCCCCTGGAAGAATATCAGCCCATTTCTTGTTCTATCACCTGACACTACCGAGAAGAGACCAACCTCCCCCTCACTACAGCCTCTGTGGAGTCCCACCATTAACCCAGTAGTGAAGACATAACCAGGACCAGCATCTAGTTCCTTGTTTAAAACAGATCAGAGAATCGTGGAACCATTTGGGTGGGAAAAGACTTTGAAGTTCATGGAGCTTAACTCTTAACCCAGCGCTGCCCAGGGCACCACCAAACCCTGGCCCTCAGCACCACAGCTCCAGGGCTTGGAAAGCCCTCCTGGGATGGAGACTCCACCACTGCCCTGGGCAGCCTGGGACGGGCTTGGACAGCCCTCAGGGAGAAGGACATTGTTCCTCATGTGCAACCCAAATCTCAGCTGGGGCCCCTGGGGCAACTTGAGGCCATGTCCTCATCCAGTCACTTGTTCCTTGGCACAAGAGCCCAACCCCCACCTGACTCCAACCTCCTTGCAGGGAGCTGCAGAGAGCCAGCAGCTCTCCCCTCAGCCTCCTCTGCTCCAGGCTCAACACCCCCAGCTCCCTCAGCTGCTCCTCCCCAGCCCTGCTCTCCAGCCCCTTCCCCAGCTTGGTTGCCCTGCTCTGGATGTGCTCCAGCCCCTCAATGTCCTTCTTGGAGTAAGGGGGCCCAAAACTGAACCCAGGATGAAGCGTGGCCTCACCAGTGACAATCACTTCTCCCTTCCCTGAGAAAAGCCCCCAGCACGACATGGAAGCCTCCCCCAGGGACCATCCCCAGGCTAGGACACCACTGGGACACAAGGAACAATTTCTTCCCTGCCAGAGTGGTCAGGTATTAGAAGAGGCTGCCCAGGGAAGTGGAGTCACCCTCCCTGGAGGAGGTGTTCAAGAAACATGTGGACATGGCACTTGGGGACATGGTTTAGTGGCCTTGGTGACCTGGCCAAGACCTTTCTGATTCCACTGCCTGCTGCTCACACACACACTCACCAAGAGCTCTCCCCAGCATGGACTGGGCTGGAGAACCTTCTCCTCCTCATGGCATTTGGAAGGGCAGCAGTGGCCTGGGTCAGGCACAATGATCTCAACTTAGCAAGCCTCAAGTACCAACATCTCATCCAAGGGCATTTGGAGCATGGTGTCCAGCTCTGGGCTCCTCGCTTCAAGAGGGACAGGGATGTACCACAGTGCCCAACAGAGGCTATGAGGATGAAGGAGGAACTGGAATATGTCTGATGAGGAAAGGCTGAGAGACCTGGGGCTGCTGAGCCTGCAGAAGAGAAGACAGAGAAGATCTATTAGTGTTTATTGATGTCTGAAGGGCGAGTGTCAAGAAGTTGCCAGACTCTTGTCAGTGGTGCCCAGGGACAGCACAAGAGAGAAGGGTCTGGCAGTGCTGGGGGACAAGAAGTTTCCCATGAGCCAGCAATGTGTCTGGTGGCCAAGAAGGCAAATGGACTCCTGGGGGGCATGAAGAGAAGTGTGGCCAGCAGGGCAGGGGAGGGTCTCCTCCTCTAGTCTGTCCACCAGCACCTGGAATATTGTGTCCAGTTCGGGGCTCCCCAGCTCAAGAGAGACAAGGAGAGAGCCCAGGGCAGGCTCTGAAGGTGCTGAGGGGATCTGGAGCAGCTCTGTGAGGAGCAAAGGCTGAGAGCCCTGGGGCTGTGGAGCCTGCAGAAGAGCAGCCCCAGAGGGCAGCTGAGCAATGCTCAGCAGGAGCTGAAGGAGCTGTGGGGGGCAAGAGGCTGGGGCCAGACTCATGTCAGTGGTGCCCAGGGAGAGACCAAGGGGCAGAGGGCAGCAAGTGGCAGGCAGGAGGTTGGCTGTGAAGCTGAGGAGCAAGTGGTTTGGGGTGAGGGTGCTGGAGGCCTGGAGCAGGCTGCCCAGAGAGGTTGTGGAGTGTCCTTGTGTGGAGAGCTTGCAGCCCCCCCTGGGCACTGTGCTGCTGGGCAAGCTGCTGGGGGTGCCCTGCTGGGGCAGGGGGCTGGGTGACCTCCAGAGGTTTCTTTTAGCCCACTCCATGCTGAGATTCTGGGATCCTGTGCCCCAAGCCCTGCAGTTCCCCACATGGCCATCTCCGTGTCCTGCTCCCCAGCCACGCTCCATCCTCTCCCAGCCAGGCTCAGGCAGCGCTGGCAGAAGGATCTCCTTTGAAAGCCTCTCTGGGCTCTCAGGGACGGACTCAGAGCTCCCTTCCCACCCCTACCATCCTATAATTCCATGATTGCATGACATCATTTCGATGCTCTCATCACACAAAGAAAAAAAAGGCAGACCAGGCAAAGCAGCAAAGAGAGAGTCTCCTGTGGGCAGGAACATGTGCCCCAGAAAACAGCTAGCCCCTTCAGCAGGGGAGAGCAGCACACACCCCTCTCAAAGCAAGCAAGAGCAGCCTTCAAAGGGGCCTGGGGAGTGACATCACCCTGCCCTGAAAAAGAAAAGAGCTGGCAGTGCTGGAGGTGGGAGGAAAAAAAACACCAAACCCCATCCAGCAGCAGCTTGAAGCTCAGGTCTTCATTTCTGCCGAGGCCCTTCGGATCCCGCTCAGGCAGGAGAATTCCGCTCACGCTCCTTTCAGGGCCCTTATCTGCCAGACAGGTGTAAAGTGGCTCTGCTGAGATGAAAAGCTTGGTGCCAAATATAGGATTGCCACAAAATCATCATTTTTTTCTTCCCCCTCCCCCCCCCTCCATCCTTTCTGTGTCTGTGTGGCACTTCCAAGGTCTCCTCTCGGCACGAACTGTTCTCGGCGGTGCCAAGGCGGTGGGCACAGAAGTGCTGAGAACCTGGAGCAGGTTCAGGTTGCACACCCCCCCCCCCCCCCCCAAATAAGGAGACGACCCCACCCCCAAAAAAAAATCTCAGGAAAAACACTGTGATGTGATTAATTTGCTCATGAAAAGGCAGGCAGGAGCTGGGCAAGGCTTGAAGTTGACTGACGGTGCAGAGCTCCTCCCCGGGGGAGGGGAAGGAGGGCCCTGCAGAGCCACCTCGCCAGGATGGGTGGGTAGGTGGGCAGAGGCCAAGTGGGATGAGATTTAATAAGGCTAAGTGCTGGGCTCTACACTTTGGCCACAGGCAGTGCTGCAGGCTGGGGACAGAGTGGCTGGAGAGCAGCCAGGCAGAAAGGGACCTGGGGATGCCGGTAGGTAGGAGGCTGAACATGAGCCAGCAGTGAGCCAATGGCATCCTGGCCTGCATCAGGAGCAGTGTGGCCAGCAGGACAAGGAAGGTTAATCCTCCCCTGTGCTCAGCACTGCTTAGGCCACACCTGGAGTCCTGTGTTCATTTCTTGGGCCACTCAGTTCAGGAAAGATGTTGAGGTACTGGAAGGTCCCCAGAGAAGGGCAACAAGGCTGGGGAGGGGGCTGGAGCACAGCCCTGTGAGGAGAGGCTGAGGGAGCTGGGGTTGCTTAGCCTGCAGAAGAGGAGGCTCAGGGGAGACCTTCTTGCTCTCTACAACTCCCTGAAGGGAGGTTGTAGCCAGGTAGGGGTTGGACTCTTCTCCCAGGCACCCAGCACCAGAACAAGAGGCCACAGTCTCAAGCTGTGCCAGGGGAGGTTCAGGCTGGATGTTAGGAGGAAATTCTTCCCAGCCAGAGAGATTGGCCCTTGGGATGTGCTGCCCAGGGTGGTGGTGGAGTCCCAGTCACTGGAGGCATTCAGGAAGAGCCTGGATGAGGCACTTAGTGCCATGGTCTAGCTGCTAATCCATGTCCCTTCAGCACCACATCTCTGCCTCTTTGAAACCCCCTCCAGGGCTGGACATTCAAGCAACTCCCTGGAGAGCCTGTTCCAGGCTTTGAGAACCCTTGCAGTGAAGATGTTTCTAATGTGCCACCTAAACCTCCCCTGGGGCAACTTGAGGCCATTTCCTCTTGTCCTATGGCTCGCTGCTAGGGAGAAGCAGCCGACCCTTGCACAGCCTCCTTCTCTCCAGACTCCTACATGGCAGTGAGAGGTCACAAACCAGTTTGGACATCAATGGCAGTGCCCCACAAGAGAGGTGGCATCACAGAATCATCTTGCTTGGAAAAGGTCTTTGAGTCCAACCACTCTCTTAACGCTGCCAAACCCGGCGCCAAACCACGTCCCTCAGCACCACGTCCCTGCCTCTTTGAAACCCCCTCCAGGGAGAGGGATTCAACCACACAGATTTCACTAAGCCCTAGAGAACCACTTTACCCCCCACTGAGCCAAGTCCCCTGCAGCAAGGACATGGATTTGGGAGGGGGAAGAACATTAAACCAAGCTGGGCAGGACGGTGGAGATCGGATCCGAGTGCCCGGGGCAGCGGCAGGGAGAAGCGGAGAGTCCTACGTCTTAGAGGGATGGAGGAGGGCAGAGTTACAGCACTGAGGCTACATCTATCAGGCAGTGGATAGCTCAGATATGAGCCTCTCAGGGTGCCCTTTGTGCAGCCCTGCTTTATTGCCTCTCCATCAGGACATCACCTCCGCTGACACGTCGCCGTCGGTTCCACAGTAAAACCTTCAGCGGCAGCACCGGCTTTGATGAACGGCCCCAACCCTCCCCAGCCCTGCTCAGCATGCTTGGTGCAGTGGAGCTGAAGGGTAACCCAGGGGCAAGGGGGAAGAAGCATCCTCTGAGCTGTTCTTTAAGCTGGAGCGTGTGGTGCTGCAGCCACGCAGAGCTGCTCCACGGCCACAGCACTGGAATCGCCGAGAGCAGCTCGCCAGGGCAAGGGAGAAGTCCAGGGGGGTGTGCCCAGGGGGCCAAGAAGGCCAAGGGCAGCCTGGCCTGCAGCAGGAACTGTGTGGCCAGCAGGAGCAGGGAGGTCATTGTGCCCTGTGCTCAGCACTGGTTAGGCCACACCTTGAGTCCTGTGTCCAGTTCTGGGCCCCTCAGTTTAGGAAAGATGTTGAGCTGCTGGAAGGTGTCCAGAGAAGGGCAACAAAGCTGGGGGGGGCTGGAGCACAGCCCTGGGAGGAGAAGACTGAGGGAGCTGGGGTTGCTTAGCCTGCAGAGAGGAGGCTCAGGGGAGACCTCATTGCTCTCTCCAACTCCCTGAAGGGAGGTTGTAGCCAGGTGGGGGTTGGTCTCTTCTCCCAGGCAGCCAGCACCAGAACAAGAGGCCACAGTCTCAAGCTGTGCCAGGGGAGATTTAGGCTGGAGGTGAGGAAGAAGTTCTTCCCAGCAAGAGAGATTGGCCCTTGGGATGTGCTGCCCAGGGAGGTGGGGGAGTCCCCATCCCTGGAGGTGTTTAGGAGGAGCCTGGCTGGGGTGCTTGGTGCCATGGTTGAGTTGATTAGATGGTGCTGGGTGATAGGTTGGACTCCATCTCAAAGGTTTCTTCCAATCTGGTTAACCCTATTCCATCCCCATCCCCTCCCCATCAGGCTTCTGTTAATGTCAGGTCTTTTGGGGGGGGTGGGGGAGGAGGGAGGGTGTTACCTTCTCTTGTAGGCTTTACAGGCTGGGTTAAGGGCTGGACTGGATGATCTTGAAGGTCTCTTCCAACCAGATGTATTCTGTGATCCTGTGGTGAGGCCCTGGAGCAGGTTGCTCAGGGAGGCTGTGGCTGTCCCCTCCCTGGAGGTGTTCCATGCCAGGTTGGATGAGGTCTTGAGCAACCTGGGCTGGTGGAAGGTGTCCCTGCCCATAGCAGGGGAGGTGGAATGATCTTTAACATCCCCTTCCAGCCCAAAGCATTCTCTGATTCCATGCTCTTGGTCTCCTGAAGAGAGTTAAGGATCAGAGGCTTGCAGGGGGTCAGGGACCTCCGAAGGTCATCGAGTCCAACCCCCCTGCCGGAGGAGTAGCAGAGAGCCCAGCACAGCTCACAGAGGAACACATCCAGATGAGGCTTGGAAGGCTCCAGGGCAGGAGGCTCCACAACCTCTCTGGGCAGCCTGTTCCAGTGCTCTGGGACCCTCCCCTGAAGGCCACAGGAGCATCCCCCGCTCCCACGAAGCAAACCCAGGGCCCTCCCCAGGCGAGGAACAAAGCCCTGCAGGGGTAGAACCACCCGAAAGCCCCCAGCTGCCAAAAATAGCTGGGTGGCTGGGAAGCCCTTTTGTTATTACTATTTACTCTCATTCTGCAGCTTTCATTCCCACCACCCCAGGCACAGCACTTCCAAGTGCTCTGCTCCCCAACCCCCTGCTCCCGTTCGCCCCTCCGGCGGAGCCAGACAGTTTGTTACTCCCGTGGCAGCAAACCCTTCCCCTCCTCCTCCTCCTCCTCCTCCTCCATCCCAGCCTTGCCAGCTTTCTTGAACCACTCTGTGGCAATAAAAAAAAAACCAAAAAAAATCAGAAAGAAAGAGGGGGGGGAAAACAAACCCAGAAGCCCACAAATTGTTAACCACAAACCCACACAGGATCCGTCGGAGACCACGACGGCTTCCTCGCTGCACCCTTCTGCTGCCTCCTGCTCAAGCCCTGCAAAACACCAAGCCAAGGTGCACCTCCTCACTTCCAGGCACTGTTCCAGGTTCAGTCTCTTTCCTTGCAGGCTAAAAACTGCCTTGAGATGGCTTTGTCTGGGGTGGGAGCGGGGGGAAGGGGGTCAGCACCTCACCACCGAGCGAGCAGCCCGAAGCCTCCTCCACCGCGTGCATCAAGCGACAGAAGCCTCGCTCCAGAGCTCCCTGGAAGGAGGTTGGAGCAAGGTGGCTGCTGGTTTCTGCTCCCTGGTAACAAGTGCTAGGATGAGAGGGAATGACCTTGGAGGTCTCTTCCAGCCTTGGTGATTCTGTGCCAGGGCAGGTTTAGGTCGGGCATGAGGGACAATTTCTTGGCTGCAAGAGCGGTCAGGCGTTGGCACGGGCTGCCCAGGGAGGGTGGTGGAGTCCCCATGCCTGGAGCTTGTGGCCATGGCCCTTGGGGACATGGCTCAGTGGCTGTGGTGGTGCTGGGCTGACAGCTGAGCTTGATCTCAGAGGTCTTTTCTCACCCAAGCAGTTCTAGGAGTCTCTGACCCTGCTTGCCTGAGGAGAAGCTCCACACAACCCCCCCCCAAGTCCTCCATCCTCCACCATCAGCTCCCCCCCAGAAACCTGCTCCTCATGAACACCCACAGGAGCAGCTGGGAGCCCAACACACCAAGCCACCCCACCCCCAGACTGGGCCCTCTGTCTTCTCCTCCCTCCCTCCCTCCCTCCCTCTCCTGTCCCTTGCTCTGGCACTGCCAAGCTCTCCAAGCAGGAGCTCCAAGCTGCTGCTGCTGTCCCCACAGCAGGACCAGCTGCTGCAGCACTGCAGACGAGCAGCATCCCTCAAACCTTAACTAAAAATCACTCTCCTAATGGAGGTGCTTCTCCTGTGCTCAGCAGGCTGGTAACAATCTCCCTCCAAAGCTGGGGCAGAGCTCCCTGTGCTTCCTCCAGATGCCAGGGCATGGCCTGGGAGGGGCACCAGGCTGCTGGGCCAAGCACAGTGACCCTCTCCACACCACACTGAGGACTCTGCACCCAGCCTCCTCTCTCCTGATTAATAGATGCTCCTTGGCACTTTCTGCCAGCAAGCAGCACCCATGGAAAGGTCCAGAGGCTGCCCAAGTCCAAGGGGGGACACTGCTGATTCAGACACCCCACAGGTACTGCTGCCAGGGCACGCCAGGAGAGCTGAGTGGGTCCCACAAACTCCCACTCAGCACAAGCTGGGTGGCTTGCCCCCGTTGCTCTGCCTTTCAGGAGGTGCATCATGGAGCAGCCCAGTGTAGCCAGGCTCACTGCTGGCTCCTCCTTTGTTCCTCCAACCCACTAAAGAGTCCTTTCCCACTGTAAAGTTGAGCCCAGAAAGTTCCATCTGAACATCAGGAGGAACTTCCTTGCTTGGAAGGTGGTAGAGCAGTGGCTGCCCTGGAGTGCCCTGCCCTGGAGTCCTTCAAACCACAGCTGGCTGCAGCCCTGTGCAGCCTGCTCTGGGTGCCCCTGCTCTAGCAGGGGGGTGGGTTGAACCAGTTGACCTCCAGAAGTCCCTTCCAAGCCCAGCCATGCCAGGATTCTGTAAGCTGCAACTCACTGGAGAGCTGAGAGCTCTTTACACCTGGGGGGCTCTGGAGACAGATTGAAAGCACAGAGTGAGGCTCCTAAAGTGCCCTCCCAGGGGTCCAGAGGCTGCCCTGGGAGCTGAAACACCACCACCCCCCCCCAATGGCAGGGACCCTTCAGTCCCAGGGCTGACAAACCTCTGCCCTGCACAAGGCAGCAGCGAGGTGTGGAGCAGCTCCCACTGCAGCCAAGCTGGGCAGAGTGCTGGCACCAGCCTGGCCAGCCTGGCAGCTCCTCCTCTGGGGGAGCAGCTCTTGCCTTCCACACCAGGCCCAGCCATGAGGTTCCCAAAGCTCTGCCTCAGCAGGTGACACCAGTGCTCCAGCCCCAGGGCTGCTTTCCTAGGCACTGCTTTGCAGGCTGAGGGGATGGGTCGGCTTGGAAGGGCCTGCGAAGAGCCAGCCAGTGCCAACCCTCCTGCCATGGGCAGGGACACCTCCCCAGGCTGCTCAAGGCTTCATCCAACCCTCCCCAGGAGGGTGGTGAGAGCCTGGCCCAGGCTGCCCAGGGAGGTGGTGGAAGCCTCAGCCCTGGAGGTGTTTGCAGCCAGGCTGGAGGTGGCTGTGAGCAACCTGCTGTGGTGTGAGGAGTGAGGTTGGACCCCAGAACGAAACACATCTGAAATGGAACCCACCAGAGGGATTCTTTGCAAGGGCTGGCAGGGATAGGGCCACAAGGAGGAGCAGAGGGCTGGAGCTGCTCTGCTAGGAGAACAGACTGAGGGAGCTGGGGCTGCTCAGTCTGGAGAGGAGAAGGCTCCCAGGAGACCTCATTGTGGCCTTCCAGGATCTGCAGGGGGCTCCAGGAAAGCTGGGGAGGGACTTCTGAGGGTGTCAGGGAGGGATAGGACTGGGGGGGATGGAGCAGAACTAGCAATGGGGAGATTGAGATTGGATGTTAGGAAGAAGTTGTTCCCCAGGAGGGTGGTGAGAGCCTGGCCCAGGCTGCCCAGGGAGCTGGTGGCAGCCTCCTGCCTGGAGGTGTTTGCAGCCAGGCTGGAGGTGGCTGTGAGCAACCTGCTGCAGTGTGAGGTGTCCCTGGCCATGGCAGGGGGGTTGGAGCTGGCTGAGCCTTTGAGATCCCTTCCAACCCTGACCATTCAATGGAGCACCTCCAGGGAGGGGACATCCACAACCTCCTGGAGCCACCTGAGCCAGTGCCTCCCAGCCCTCACTGTACAGAATCTCTTCCTGCTCTCCAGTCTCAACCTTCCCTCTTCCAGCAGGAGCCATTCCCCCTGCGGGCCAGCTCCCAGCACCGGGAGCTGGGGCGCTCCCTGCCTTCAGAAGGCTGGGGGCTGTCTTCTGGCACCCCGAGACTCCATCCCTGGGGGGGGCACACACTCTGCTGGCCCTTGAAAGGCTGTCTCCCCCCCCCAGGCTGCAGCACAAGCCTCCCTGCTAATGATTCCAAGCACAAACTCATCCTCCAGCTGCTTTTCTCAATCTGTGCCAGGTCCGACTCTGGAAGCCAAGCCTCAAAGGCTTTGCTCTAAACCCCTCAGCCCTCCCCTCCCCCGGGGACCTCAGCCAGCTTTACCCAAGCTGTGCCTCTTCAGCCCAGCGATTTCCCGCAGGGAAATAGCCATCAGCACCTCAGAGGAGCATTAACTAACCTTGCACCGGAGCTCTCTCACCGCTGCCGGAGCTGCTTAGCCAAGCCCAGCCCAGAGGCTCTTCCTGCACGGCGGCTGCAGGTGGCATCTGCAGCGGCAACAGCAGGGTGAGCGGTTAGAGCAGCTCTGGGCTCTCAGCTCCTTGCACGAAGCCAGGAATCCCAGCGTGGGGGGAGGCTGGAAGGGAGCTCTGGAGCTGAGCCAGCCCCCTGCCCCAGCAGGGCACCCCCAGCAGCTTGCCCAGCAGCACAGTGCCCAGGGGGGGCTGCAAGCTCTCCACACCAGGACACTCCACAACCTCTCTGGGCAGCCTGCTCCAGGCCTCCAGCACCCTCACCCCAAACCACTTGCTCCTCAGCTTCACAGCCAACCTCCTGCCTGCCACTTGGTGCCCTTTGCCCCTTGGCCTCTCCCTGGGCACCACTGACATGAGTCTGGCCCCAGCCTCTTGCCCCCCACAGCTCCTTCAGCTCTTGCTGAGCATTGCTCAGCTGCCCTCTGGGGCTGCTCTTCTGCAGGCTCCACAGCCCCAGGGCTCTCAGCCTTTGCCCCTCACAGAGCTGCTCCAGGCCCCTCAGCACCTTCAGAGCCTGCCCTGGCCTCTCTCCAGCAGTTCCCAGTCTCTCTGGAGCTGGGGAGCCCAGAAGTGGAGCCAGGACTGCAGCTGTGGCCTGAGTGAGGCAGAGTAGAGGAGGAGAAAAACCTCCCTTGCCCTGCTGGCCACACTCTTCTTCATGTCCTCCAGGTCACCATTTGCCTTCTTGGCCCCCAGGGCACATTGCTGGCTTGTAAGCAACTTGTTGTCCCCCAGCACTGCCAGGTCCTTGTCCTGGAGCTGCTTCCCAGCAGCTCACCCTCCCCTGCAGGAGGTTGCTCCTCCCCAGGTGCAGGACTCTCCCCCTGCCCTGGTTGGACTCCCTGAGGTTTCCCTCCCTCACCTCTGCAGCCTGGGCAGCTCTCCCTGCAGGGCAGCAGAGCCTGCTGGGTGCCAGCCACCCCTCCCAGCCCCGTGCCAGCGGCACACCGGCTCAGGCCCCATCCCTGGGTCGTTTCCCAGGTCGCTGATGAGGACATTGCAGGAGACTGGACCCCAGCCCTGCCCCCGAGGGCCACACCACGACCTGCAGCCCTCCAGCTAGAGCCCCTGCACCCCTGCTGCCCACCTTTACCCCCATCCTCCAGCACGAACCCCCCCAGCCCCCCTCATTTGCAGCAAGCCTTTTGTTGCCCTGCTCTGAGGGTTGCTCCTTCATCTTGGCTTGCAAAGCCCTCATGGGGTTGGGAAGGGGGAAAGGGGGGGAAGGGGGAAAGGGGGGGAATGAAAAAAACAATCCTGGAAGTGAACCTCAGAGGCTCAAAGGAGAGAGGGGAAACAGAGAACTACAGTAATCATAAAACATGACTCCAAACCAAGCCCCAAAGCTCCCAGCTTCCCATCCTGGGCACCTGGCTCCTGTGGGTGGTGCTTGCAGCCCTGGCAGCCCAGCAGAAGGTGGTTTCAGCACAGCCACTGCCTCACCCAGCTGCCACAACCATTCCTTTGCTTGAGCTGCTTGACCAAACCCCCCAACCCCACCCCCCTCCTCAATTCCTGCATGCTCTCAGTTCTCTCCTCACCTCCCAAAATACCTTGGGCTCCATCCTTCTTTTTCCCCCCTCCCCACCCCTCCTCCTGTCCTCCTCTTTGCTTGAAAGCTCATTTTGGAAGGAAAACCTTCTTAGCCCAGAAACGAATCAGGGCTTGGTAAGAGGAGCTTGAGGGCTGGGGGGGCTGGAGCATTCAGGGCCCTGGAGGGGCTGGAGGGGCTGGAGGGGCTGGAGGGGCTGGCCTTTGCCCAGGGCTCAGCAGGGCTCGCTCAGGTGGCACTAACACAACCTCCCTGCAGAGCAGAGGCTGCCCGAGCCCGGGAAGCTTTGGCCCACGGGCTGACCAGGAACGAGCTGCTCCCTGCTTGCCAGCAGCTTCCCTACCTCCTGTGAGGGCTGCAGCAGGCTGGGGAGGCTTTATGGTTCAGCTGTGCTGTGCCTGTCAGTGCGAGACAGAGAGAGAGCAGCAGTCAGAGAGCTCTGAGCCTGCCGCTCCCTCACGGCGCAGCACCTGCAGCCTCCTCTCCGGTTCCCCAGGAAGAAGGAGCGGCCAGGAAGGGGAGCATGGGCACTGCCTGCAGCATGCAGGTGCTGCACACAGACTCATGGAAGGCAGCTCTGCCAGCCCCAGCCCCCTGCCCCAGCAGGGCACCCCCAGCAGCTTGCCCAGCAGCACAGTGCCCAGGGGGGGCTGCAAGCTCTCCACACAAGGACACTCCACAACCTCTCTGGGCAGCCTGCTCCAGGCCTCCAGCACCCTCACCCCAAACCACTTGCTCCTCAGCTTCACAGCCAACCTCCTGCCTGCCACTTGCTGCCCTCTGCCCCTTGGCCTCTCCCTGGGCACCACTGACATGAGTCTGGCCCCAGCCTCTTGCCCCCCACAGCTCCTTTAGCTCTTGCTGAGCATTGCTCAGCTGCCCTCTGGGGCTGCTCTTCTGCAGGCTCCACAGCCCCAGGGCTCTCAGCCTTTGCTCCTCACAGAGCTGCTCCAGGCCCCTCAGCACCTTCAGAGCCTGCCCTGGACTCTCTCCAGCAGCTCCCAGTCTCTCTTGAGCTGGGGAGCCCAGAACTGGAGCCAGGACTCCACCTGTGGCCTGAGTGGGGCAGAGCAGAGGTGGAGGAGAACCTCCCTGGCCCTGCTGCCCACACTCCTCTTCAAGCCCCCCAGGAGACCATTTGCTTTCCTGGCCATGAGGGCAGGCTGCCTGCTCCTGACCAACTCCCTGCCCCCCAGCACTCCTCCTAAGGCAGATGCTCCAACCTCTTCCTCTTCCCCACTGCACACTGCAGTGCACTCCTGCCCCTCTTCAACTGGCTGTCCCCCTCCCTGCGTGCCACAGCCCTGGGCATCAATCAGAGCCCATTGAAAAAGCAGGAGCTGGCTACTGGCCACTTCTCTTCCTCCTCCTGCTGTGTGGAGCTTCTCCTCCTCCTCCTGCTGCTGGAAGGGACTGGCTTCAGGGCTGTGATGCAGAGCCAAATCTGGGTCATCCTGTTGGGTCCCACATCCTCCCTTCCCTGCACCTGCTTCTGGAGGTGACTCTCCACAGGCCTGAGGCAGCTGTGCTGAACTGCCACCTTTCACACCACAAGCTCCCCTGGCCCCTTCCCCACTCCTCACACCAGCCCTGCAGGGCCAGCCCTCCCTTCCCTAGCACCTCAAAGACCTTCCTGCCCCACTTGGCATCAGCCCAGCTCTCCAGAGCCTGAGGGGGAGCCTCACAACTCCTGCCTGGAGGCACAGCTTCCCACTGAGATCCTGACCCTCCTCACAGCGCTCACAGCGCTCAGCTCCTCCACAGAGCCGGCCCCAGGGCTGGGGGGGCCACAGGGTGCCAGGGCTGGGGGGAGAAGGGTCTGGGGGCAAAGCAGAGCCGGTGCCAGGGCTGGTGGGACCACAGGGTGCCAGGGCTGGTGGGAGAGGGCTCTGGGGGCAAGGCAGAGCCCTCTCCCACCTTGGAAACAGTCCCTCTCCAGCCTTCCTCCAGGCCCCCCTGCAGCTGATGAGCAGCCCCCAAGCGGCCACATGCCACAGCTCCAGCTCCAAATCTCTTCCCTGAAGGCAGGGATTGAGCCTGTGCTCTGCCCCAGGCAGGAACAGTCCCCAGTCCTTGCTCAGCTCCAAAACCTCAACAGGCTCAGGGCATGGGGCAGGAGGAGGGTGAAGAGAGAAAAAGACCTGGGGAAGCTTGGCCTGGGAAAGAAATAGGTTAGGTGAGGAGTGGGCTCGAGAGGGGCCTTGAGGAGAAGGACTTGGGGGTGCTGGGTGGGGGAGAAACAGCTCAACATGAGACAGCAGTGGTCACTCCCAGCCTGGAATAGCAGAGAATGGAATAGGAAGAGGATAGGAATTAACCAGGTTGGAAGAGAGCTTTGAGATCACCAAGTCCAACCTCTCACCCAACACCATCTGAGCAACTCAACCATGGCACCAAGCTCCCATCCAGGCTCCTCCTAAACACCTCCAGGGATGGGGACTCCACCACCTCCCTGGGCAGCACATCCCAAGGGCCAATCACTCTCTCTGTGCAGAATTTCTTCCTCACCTCCAGCCTGAACCTCCCCTGGCACAGCTTGAGACTGTGGCCTCTTGTTCTGCTGCTGGGTGCCTGGGAGAAGAGACCAACCCCCACCTGGCTACAGCCTCCCTTCAGGGAGTTGGAGAGAGCAATGAGGTCTCCCCTGAGCCTCCTCTTCTGCAGGCTAAGCAACCCCAGCTCCCTCAGCCTCTCCTCCCAGGGCTGTGCTCCAGACCCCTCCCCAGGAGGTGAGGAGAAAGTTCTTCCCAGAGAGAGTAATTGGCCCTTGGGCTGTGCTGCCCAGGGAGGTGGTGGAGTCCCCAGCCCTGGAGGCGTCCAGGCAAGGACTGGATGCGGCCCTTGGAGCCCTGGGTTAGTCAGTCAGGAGGTGCTGGGTGACAGGTTGGGCTTGATGACCTCTGAGGTCTTTTCCACCCTCCTGGATTCTCTTGGGCTCGAGTGAGGTGTCCCTGCCCAGAGCAGGGGGGGTTGGAACTGGCTGCTCTTTAAGGTCCTGTCCAGCCCAGCCCATTCTGTGCCTCCATGCAGCACAGGCAGCAGGATGGGGGCCGAAAGCAGCACCCACCCCAGAGGCCAGCAAACACAGCCCCTGCCAAAACATGGCCCTGGCCACTGGGCCCTGGGGGACAAGGGGCTCTGCAGGAGCGAGGAGCAGGGGGCAGGACCAGCCAGAGAGCCAAAGGCAGGCAGAGAACAGGGACAGCAGAGAGGGGCTGACAGGCAGGAGCGGCTCCAGGCACTTGCTGAAGGAGAAAAGGACAAATGGTTGCTAAGGGAAATGGGACAGATGGCTGGCAGGGGGAACTTGCTGACTCCTGGAGCCTTCAGACTCACTCCCTTCCCTTCCTCTCTCTTTTTGTGCCTTGGAGGGGAGTGGCAGAGGAGAGCAAGCAAGAGGATGACCACTGCCCCCCTTCCTCTCCCCCCAGCAGCAAGAGGATGACCACTGCCCCCCTTCCTCTCCCCCAGCAGCAAGAGGATGACCACTGCCCCCCTTCCTCTCCCCAGCAGCAGCAAGAGGATGACCACTGCCCCCCTTCCTCTCCCCCAGCAGCAGCAAGAGGATGACCACTGCCCCCCTTCCTCTCCCCCAGCAGCAGGAGGATGACCACTGCCCCCCTTCCTCTCCCCCAGCAGCAGGAGGATGACCACTGCCCCCCTTCCTCTCCTCCCCCAGCAGCAAGAGGATGACCACTGCCCCCCTTCCTCTCCCCCCCAGCAGCAGGATGACCACTGCCCCCCTTCCTCTCCCCCAGCAGCAAGAGGATGACCACTGCCCCCCTTCCTCTCCCCAGCAGCAGGAGGATGACCACTGCCCCCCTTCCTCTCCCCCAGCAGCAGGAGGATGACCACTGCCCCCCTTCCTCTCCCCCTCCACGTGTCAGGGTGGATCATGTCAGAGTGAGAAAGGTCATGCAAGCAGCAGGAGCCAAGATGCATTTGCACTTCTGCTCATCAAGAACTCATCCCCCCCCCCCCACACACACACTGCCAGTCCTTCATCCTGCTCCTGCTCACCAGAGGCCCACCACCACCACCCCCAGCCCCACACTGGGTGAATCCCAGCCCTGGGGCAGTGGCCAGGCAAAGTCACAGCTGCCAGAGGAGGGAAAGCTGAGGAGCTGCTGGCTCTGGAGATGCCTGCAACACCCCAGCCCTCCTGGCCACACTGGCTCTGGGATCCATTTACACCTCTCCCTGACATTTAAAACCATCTGAGCCTTCTTGGCTTCTGCTGCTGTCATCCCTCTGCCAGGCCTTTCCTGGCTCTAAAAAGTCTCCAACTTCATTTCCCTGCAAAGCCAACCCTTCCTCAACAGGTCTCAAGCCTCAGTGGCAAGGGGAGAGAGGGTGGGAGAGGTGCCAAGAGCCTGTCAAGCCCTGACAGCCATAAACAAGGCACTGAAGGGAAGAAGGGGGGGGGGGGGAGAAAGAGGGAGGAAAAAGCCACCCCAGGGCTTGGCAGCAGAGCTCAAGCTGAGACATGCACCACTGTGTCACACCCAGCAGAGCAGCTCTCTGCTGGGATTTGAGGGGGGGGGGGGGGAGGCAAGGTCTACCAGGCAGAGATGAGGGCTTGGGGAAGCTCAAGCTGGACCAGGCTGCCTCCTGCCACCACCTCCCCAGCAGCTCTCACCCCCACAGCGGGCAGAGGGTGCATGAAGTGAGGGAGGGCTCTGGGGGTAGAAATCGTGACTCCACCTTCCAAACTCCTGTCACAGGCACCCCTCAGGCTCGACACCACCTCAGAAGGGCCAGCTGGAGGTGCAGGTCTCGCCAGGCCATTCAGTAGCTGCACAGGACCCTCACCCCCACCCGTTCCCGGCGAGCCCACGCTCCACGCAGCCCCGGGGGGGGAGCCCTGAGCAGCAGGGCCAAGATCGTTTGCTTCACAGGACTGTTCTGCTCCTGCTGCCAAGCAGAGGAGGAGGAGGAGGAGGAGGAATTTGCTCTGGCAGCCTTGGCACCACCCCAGCTGCATCCCTGGAGCGCACCTCCACACCCCCTGGAGCGCGGCCCCGCAGGGTATCGGTGCCAGGAGCGACGGCAACCAGCGCCGCGGGAGGCATCCAAACTCCTCCCTGAAAGAGAGCTTGGCCCCTGGGATGGGCTGCCCGGGGAGGTGGTGGAGCCACCACCCCTGGAAGTGTTGGAAAGAGAGACTGGAAGAGGCCCTCAGTGCCATGGCTGAGTTGATTGGGTGGTGCTGGGTTGGACTCGATGGTCTCCGAGGTCGTTTCCAGCCTGGTTAATTCTGTGTGTTGCAAGGCAGCTGATGCTGAGCAGAGGGAGGATGGAGCACCAGGAGGACACAGAACATGCCACCAGCACTCCCTGGCTTCGTGGCCAGCTAGCTTTGGGCCAGCAGTGGGGAGAAGTTGTTCCCCAGGAGGGTGGTGAGAGCCTGGCACAGGCTGCCCAGGGAGGTGGTGGAAGCCTCCTGCCTGGAGGTGTTTGCAGCCAGGCTGGAGGTGGCTGTGAGCAACCTGCTGCAGTGTGAGGTGTCCCTGGCCCTGGCAGGGGGGGTTGGAAGTGGCTGAGCCTGGAGGTCCCTTCCAAGCCTGGCGATCCCTGCGCTGAAGAGGAGCGTGGCAGCTCCGAGCTGCTGGCCCAGCCAGTTCAGCTGGCTGTGTGGGCAGCTACATCTTGGAGCTGTGCTCAGGAGAGGCTGCAGATAGCAGCAGCTACCACGTTCGTGCCAAGCTGCCAGGGCTGCTGTGGAGATGAAACCCACACAAACAAACAGATGCTAAGGCAAGCCAAGGAGCTCAGCACCGCTCGCACGCCCAGGCCTCTCCCCAGCTCCTCTCCATCCCGGGGCCGGGCCCGCTGGGGAGGAGAAGCCATCGACACATCTTGTCCCTCTACATCAGGCCAGCAGGGGGGGGAGTGCCAGGAGCACACACGGCCCTCTCCCTGCTCCTTGCCAGCGCCCTCTGTGCCCGTGTGACAGCTCCAGTGCAAGTCCAGGCACGCAGCAGAGAGCAGGAGCAACCAGGTGCTGGGGGGTAGAGCTTGGAGGGGAACGTCTGCAACCAGCAGCTCTGCTCCAGGCCTA
>CM037647.1:14282089-14335554 GCA_015227895.2 Colaptes auratus | reverse complement strand
CCAGGGGTAGAGCTTCAGAGATGATGAACATGGTGGAAACTTAATTACCCCAGAGGTGAGGAGGGGACTGCCAGGAGCTTGGGAAGGAGCAGGAGTTCTTCCCTGAGAGCCCTGGAGAAAGGTTGGGATGAGCTGCCTGGAAAGTTCCCAAAGTGAGAGGAATCTCCCTAGGAAGGTGAGTTATGAAGCAAACATCTGAGCTGCTTCCAGCAGCCCTTCCCAGTCACCCTCTGGCTCTAGAATGCTGCTTCCTGAGACCTTCCTGGAAAACTCCTGGAGGGGTCTGGCCAGGCTGGATCCATGGTGAGGTCAATGGGATGAGGTTCACCAAGGCCAAGTGCTGGGTCCTGCTCTTGGCTCACAACCACCCCAGGAAGGCTCCAGGCTGGGGGCAGAGCGGCTGGAAACTGCCTGGTGGGAAAGGAGCTGGCAGGGGGAGCAGCTGGAGATGAGCCAGGGGGTGCCAAGGAGGCCACCAGCAGCCTGGCCTGGATCAGCAAGCGTGTGGCCAGCAGGAGCAGGGCAGGGAATGAGCCCTGGACTAGGCACTGGGGAGGCCACAGCTGGAATCCTGGGGTCAGTTTTGGGCCTCTCACTCCCAGAAGGGCCAGGGAAGGGTCTGGAGAAGAGGGCTGGGGAGGAGCAGCTGAGGGAGCTGGGGGTGTTGAGCCTGGAGCAAAGGAGGCTGAGGGGAGACCTTCTGGCTCTCTGCAGCTCCCTGCAAGGGGATTGGAGCCAGGTGGGGGTTGGGCTCTTCTCCCAAGCAACAAGTGGCAGGACAAGAGGAAATGTCCTCAAGTTGCCCCAGGGGAGGTTTAGGTTGGACATGAGGAACAATTTCTTCTTCTTAAGGGTTGTTAAGGCCTGGCCCAGGCTGCCCAGGGCAGTGGTGGAGTCCCCATCCCTGGAGCCCTGGAGCTGTGGTGCCGAGGGCCATGGTTTGGTGGTGCCCTGGCAGTGCTGGGGGAAGGGTTGGACTCCCATGATCTTCAAGGTCTTCTCCAGCCCAAACCATTCTGTGTTTCCATGACTCTGTGATTCAGTGACCACAAATGCTTCAGCTGCAGTACTTCTGCACCAGCTTCCTGTCAGGCTGCTAAGTTTTGGAGGAGAAGATCTCCAGAGGGTTTTTCCACCCCCCCCCTCTCTGATCTCCACAAACTTCATCCTAAACCAGGTTAGATGAGGTCTTGAGCAAGCTGGTCTGGCAAGAGGTGTCCCTTCCCATGGCTGAGGGGTTGGAATGAGATGATCTTTAAGGTCCTTTCCAGCCCAGCCATTCTATGATGCCTTAGGTAACCCAACCAAGGCTTTTCTGAGGGATTTCTCCTCCCTTAGATTTTTTTCTTCTTCCTGTTATGAACTTTCTGAAGGGCTTTCAGGGGTGGGAAAGCAAGCAAGCAAGCAGAAGAAATCTTCCAGCCTTGGCCCATGCCTGGAGGCACTTGGTGGGAGGAGGAGTGTGGGAGGTGAATTAAACAAACGTTTGGAGAGTGGAAACAAAAAAAAAATCTCCTCCTGTGCTGGGAGCTCCTGAAAGCCTCCTGTCAGCTCTGCAGCTCAGAGAGCCAGGCCCCAGAAGTTACAGCTTGCCTCAGAAATGGGGTTTTGCTGGCAGGAAGAGCTCCTTGGAAAGCCTGCAGGGAAATGCTTGAGGTGCAAAGGCGCTGGAGGGGGGGCCCTGGGCCGTCTCTGCTGAGGAAAGGCTGAGAGCATTGGGGCTTTGGGCTGGCAAAGAGCAGACTGAGGCAGGACCTCAGCAGTGCTGAGCACTGCCTCGAGGGTGGGTGTCAAAAGGATGGGCCCAGGCTCTGTTCAGTGCTGCCCAGGGACAGGACAAGGGGTAACAGGCACCAGCTGGAGCATCAGAAGTTCCATCTCAGCAGGAGGAGGAAGTTCTTTAATGTAAGGGTGAGGGAGCACTGGGACAGGCAGCCCAGAGAGAGGTGGTGGAGTCTCCATCTCCAGAGACACCCCAGACCCCACTTGGATGTGTTCCTGTGTGGCCTTCTCTAGGTGAAGCTGCCTCAGCTGGGGGGGTTGGTGTGGATAATCTCCAGAGGGCCCTTCCAAGCCTCCCCACGTTGGGATTCTGTGTGATGTGGGAGCAGGAGCTTTGGTGTCTGTGCTGTCGGAGCTGTGCTTCGGTCCCGTGGGACAGAGACCGGCGTAGTCGTTTGTAGCATGGAGCTTCTGCTCTGCTTCTCTGGGTGAGCAATTAGTCTGGAGCTCAGGAGTAAACACAGCACTGGAATGTAGAATCCCAAGGAAATCCAGGCTGGAAGAGACTGGGAATTGGGAGGCAGGATTTGGGACGTTGGAATTCACAGCTGGGAAGCTTCCTCCTTGCTTGGTTCGTGCTGCCGAGGGGAAGGGAGGTGGTGTGCGAGTGTCTGTGCGTGCAGGAGCCCTCAGGAGGGCTCTGAAGGCCCCAAGAGCGAGGTTGTGGCAAGGTGAGCAGGGCCTGGGGGTGGCTGTGCACTCATGGAATCACAGAATGGTTATGGTGGGAAGAGACCCTTTTGAGGCCACGAGAGTCCAACCCTTAACCCAGCACTGCCAGGGCACCGCTAAGCCGCCTGGCCCTCAGCGCCGCATCTCCAGGGCTTCGAGAGCCCTTGAGGGATGGGGGACTGCAGCCCTGCCCCGGGCAGGCTGGGCCAGGCTTATTGACAAACCCTTGCCTTGAAGAAACTGTTCCTAATTTCCAACCTGAACCTCCCTAGACCCCTCTGCAGTGAAGCGTGTGCCTTGTGAAGGAGCGAGAGGCTCGTCCGTCGAGGACGTTTGGTTTTCCACCGCTGAACTCTTGCCCTCACATGCTTACAAAAGGTGAGCTTCTTCCTGGTGGCCTCCCTCCCAGGGCAGCAAAGTTGAGCCTGGCCCCATTTGCTCAGGGCACCCTGGTGAGGCTCTGCTCGCCACAGGGTGCTGGCTGGAGCAGGTGGTAAAGGAAATGCTCAGGGGTTGAAGCTGAGAAGAGAGAGGGGGAAAACCATCCATGCGGCGCTGGTCAAGCCTGGCGGTCCTGGAGGGTTCCTCCACCTCCTTGCATGTGAAAGGGCTCCATGGTTATGTCAAGTGGCACAAAGCTTTGAGCCCCTTGCTCCACTTTGGGGAAGGAGGTCTTCATCTTGTTGCTGTGGGGCTTGAGAGCTTGGCTTGGCCACTTTGGAGAGCTGGGCAGGTGGGCTGGGCGCACGCCAGAGGGGGTTGTCCTCTCGCCCAGGAGCAGAGTGGCCACTGGAATGGGTGGCAGAAGCCAGGGGTGGTCATCAAGCCAAGCAGGGTGTGGTTTGGCAGGGCAGTGCTCAGCTGGGTCTGGGGGGCTAGCAGGGACTGGTGTCAGGTTGTCACTGCAAAGCCAAAGTGCTGAAGGAAGGACACACCATGGTGGCGTGTCACCAAGGAGAAGGGGCAGCTCCAGCAGGGGCAGCTGGCTCCTGAGAGCCAACAGGTGCTCAATCTGTTTGCTGTGGCTTCCTTCAGGACAGTGATGCAGGGAATGGTTTTGGCAGGAGGAGACTTTTAAGGTCATGGAGTCCAACCCTTCACCCAGCACTGCCAGGGCACCACCAAACCCTGG
Source organism: Colaptes auratus (assembly GCA_015227895.2). Lineage (NCBI taxonomy): Eukaryota > Metazoa > Chordata > Aves > Piciformes > Picidae > Colaptes > Colaptes auratus. The sequence goes on along the minus strand of CM037647.1, from coordinate 14,331,968 downwards.
CCCTCAGCTCCACAGCTCAGAAACCCCTCCAGGGATGGGGACTCCCACCACTGCCCTGGGCAGCCTGGGCCAGGCCTTGACAGCCCTTAAGGGCAAGAGATTGTTCCTCATGTCCAACCTAAACCTCCCCTGGGGCAACTTGTGGCTGCTTCCTCTTGTCCTATGACTTGTTCCTTGGGAGAGGAGCCTGACTCCCCCCCTGGCTCCAGCCTCCTTGGAGGGAGTTGGAGCAAGCCAGAAGGTCTCCCCTCAGCCTCCTTTGCTCCAGGCTCAACACCCCCAGCTGCTCCTCACCATTCCTGCTCTCCAGACCCTTCCCCAGGTTGGTTGCCCTTCTCTGGCCCTGCTCCAGCTCCTCAATGTCCTTCTTGGACTGACAGGCTCAAAACTGGCTCCAGGATTACAGCTGTGACCTGGTTCAGGGGGACAATCCCTGCCCTGCTCCATTGCTGCTCCAGGCCAGGCTGCTGGTGGCCTTCTTGGCCAGCTGGGCACCCCCTGGCTCACCTCCAGCTGCTGTCACCAATCCCCCAGGGATTCACCACTTTCTAACCACAGACCCTAGACGAGTGGTTTGGGCACTGAACCTTTGTGCCCAGCTTGTGCTGCCTCAGAAGAGCTTCTGAGCTGAACTGGGACAACTGCTTTGCAAACCATGAAGGAGTTCTCCTAACCTCTAGCATGCCTCGTTGGCAGCCCCATGAGATGACCTATGAGGAGAGGCTGAGGGAGCTGGGATTGCTTAAGCCTGGAGAAGAGGAGGCTCAGGGGAGGCCTTATTGCTCTTTAAAACTCCCTGAAGGGAGGTTGTAACCAGGTGGAGGTTGGTCTCTTCTCCCAGGCAACCAGCACCAGAGGGCACAGTCTCAAGCTGCACCAGGGGGGAAGTTTAGGCTGGAAGTGAGGAGAAACTCGTTCTGGGAAGAACTAATTGGCCATGGGGATGTGCTGCCCAGGGAGGTGGTGGAGCCCCCGTCCCTGGAGGTGTTCAGGCAAGGCTTGGATGTGGCCCTTGGAGCCACGGGTTAGCTGTCAGGAGGTGTTGGGTGACAGGTAACAGGTTGGACTTGCTGATCTCAGGTCTTTTCCAACCTGGTTGATTCTGTGACTTTGAAGCATCTCCTGTGGTGGCGGTGGGTGGGGGGTGGGCTCCTGCTTGCTGCTCATTGCTGGGAGGTGCTGGAGGAGCCCATCAGGCGTGGGGTGATGCTCCCGAGGCCTGTTGAGACCGTTAGGACCCCTCCCCCGCCGCAGCTGGGCCCCTCTGCGAGGCGCGGTGCTCCCCCCCGGGGCCGTGCCGCGCCGCGGCGGGGCTGATGGCCGTTTGCCCGGCAGGACTCGGAGTTCAGTAATGCTGATCAGATGGATCTCTACGACGACGTCTTAGCAGCCAGCTCCCAGCCCAGCGAGAGCCGCGGCGGCGCCCCGGAGGCCCCCCCCGAGATCCGCCAGGAGCCCTCTCCCAAGCCCAACGCCAAGCCCCCCGCCATCCTCTACACCTACAGCGGCCTGCGCAACAAGCGAGCCGCGGTCTACGTGGGCAGCTTCTCCTGGGTGAGCGCCGGCCCCGGGGCTGCGGCCTCCCGGGACAGCATCCCGGGGCCTCAGATCCAGCGCGGGGCGAGGCCCCGGGGCCGGGGCTGCCGCCGCTGCCTCCTGCCTCTGCCTGTTTGGCAGCTAGGGGACCAGGCTCCCTGCGGGGGCCGGCTGCCCCCCTGCCCTCCCCTCCCCACAGGGGCCAGGCACCACCCCCTCCTCACCCCCCTCCCCTCCCCACGGGGCCAGGCCCCTCCTCCCTGCATGAGCCAGGTGCCCCCTCCCTCCCCCCTCCCTCCCCACGTGGGCCAGGCACCCCCACCTTGCTCCCCTTCCCATGGAGGCCAGGTGCCCACTCCCCCCTCTCCCCATGTGGACCAGGTGCCCCCTCCCCTCCCTTCCCCTTCCCGTGGGGCCAGGCACCCCCCTCCCCCCCCGGCCATGGGCCAGGTGCCTCCCCCTCTGTGTGCCCCTCTTTAGGTGACCCTGCCTTGGCATGGGGGTTGGACTGGGTGATCTCCAGAGGCCGCTTCCACCCCCTGCCATGCTCTTGACTGTTGAGACACTGCCCCAGCTAGCCCCAGAGAGGCTGTGGATGCCTCATCCCTGGAAGTGTTCGAGTCCAGGTTGGATGAGGCTTGGCTCAACCCTGCTCTGGTTGAAGTCTCCTTCTCTGGAGTCATTCCAAACCACCCCCCCCGCCAGCCATTGTGCTGCTGGGGGTGCCCTGCTGCTGTGGGTGCCCTGCCTTAGCAGGGGGCTTGGGCTGGCTGAGCTCCAGAGCTCCCTTCCAGCCCCTACCATACTGTGATTCTCCTGTGACAGTCCTGGGAGGGCTCTGTCTTCTCCAGAGGACTCTGTTAGCTATCCCTGGGGCTTGTTTCAGCCTCAAGGTTGATGTTAAGCTCCCTGGGGGACTCTTGAGGGTGCCTGTAGTCAAGTGTTCAACCCCAGCCCCCTGAGAGAGAGCTGAGCTTGGGGAGCACTGGGAGCCCTGTGAAGGGCTCTGTGAGCTGACACCAGCCTCTCCCATCCTCTCCTCAGTGGACAACTGACCAGCAGCTGATCCAGACCATCCGCTCAGTTGGTGTCTACGATGTTGTGGAGCTGAAATTTGCAGAGAACAGAGCCAATGGCCAGTCCAAAGGGTGAGAGATCTGGGGAGGGGAATGTGGAGAGCAGGCTGAGAGAGTTGGGGCTGTTCAGCCTGGAAAAGAGAAGGCTCCAGGGACACCACCTGGCAGCCTTTCAGGACTTAAAAGAGCTGAGAAGAAAGCTGGGGACAGAGTTGTGAGCAGGGCCCTTTGTGCCAGGACAAGGGCTGATGGTTTGGAACTAACAGAGGGAGATTCAGACTGGAGAGAAGGGAGAAATGTTTGCCCCTGAGGGTGGGGAGAGCCTGTCCCAGGATGCCCAGAGAGAGGTGGGACCTGCCCCAGCCCTGGCACCACTGCAGCTCAGGTTGGTTGGGGCTCTGAGCAACCTGCTCTGCTTGGGGCTGTCCCTGCTGACTGCAGGGGTGGGGATTGGACTAGATGACCTCTAAAGGTCCCTTCCCACCCAAACCAGTTTGAGATTCTATAATGAGGCACTGCCCCAGGCTGCCCAGAGAGGCTGTGGATGCCTCATCCCTGGAAGTGTTCAAGTCCAGGTTGGATGAGGCTTGGCACAACCTGCCCTGGTCAAAGTCTCCTTCTCTGCAGAGCTTCCAACCCCCCCCTGGCCATTGTGCTGCCCCTGGGCAAGCTGCTGTGGGTGCCCTGCTTTAGGGCATCACCCTGGACTGGATGATCTCCCAGGGGTCTCTTCCACATCATTCTGTGGTTCTCTGTCCTTGCCCATGGCAGGGGGTTGGACTTAGACGATCTTTGAGGTCCCTGCCATCCCAAACCAGCCTGCAGTGTGGCAGGCAGCCCCTCGTGGCCACATGCGTTGGTTATAGGGAGCAAGGGGGCAGATGGTGCTTGACCCAGTTGGCACAGGGTGATGCAAATCTGCCCTGGAGCTGGGATGGGACAGAGAGGGGAGGGGACATGTGGCACCAGGTTGGGCTCAGCTGCCAGGGAAGGTGGGACGAGGCGGCGCTGTGTGCCCGGTGAGGAGGAAGGGAGGGCTGTGGGGAGGGGGCACATCCCTGCCAGGGGCTGACAGCCAGGCTTTCCCCCCCCCCCAGGTACGCAGAGGTGGTGGTGGCCTCTGAAAACTCAGTCCACAAACTGCTGGAGCTGCTCCCTGGCAAAATCCTCAACGGGGACAAGGTGGAGGTGAGGCTGGCAACCCGGCAGAACCTGTCGCAGTTCGAGGCTCAGGCTCGCAAACGTGAGTGAGGTGAAGACACAGCGTGGCTGGGGGTTGGGGGGGCGTTCTCCACACAGATCCCCAGCAGAGCTGCCAGGCTGAAGCCACCAAGCCCCCTGGGGTGTGGGGGTGGGCACCACTGCCAGCTGTCTCCTGGGGGTTGGTTTCCTTTGGCTGCCGAGTCTGATGAGCTCCTGACCCGAGTCTTTATGATCCCCTTTTTTAGGTGCTCACACACCGCGAAGATCCCTCGTAGCCTCCTCCTCCTCTCCTCCAAACTGAAGGGGCTTAAGCTCTTCAGCCTATCAACATAGCTAAGACCCTCCATATCTATTAGTAGTTCTTCTCTGGACCTCCTCCAGAATGTGTCCATCCCTGCGGAGGTAAGGTGCCGCAGTTTCCCAGCCGGGGCCTGGCCGTGGGCTTTCTGCAGTGACAATAGGTGGTCCTCACCCCGCAGCGATGTGACACCCTGAGACTGCTTGGCCCACCAGGAGTATGTTTGAGGAGGTCTTGACTAGCTCGTGGTCCTTGTAGGTGCCATTGCTTCGTTTCCCACAAGGAACAAACAAACCAAAGTCCTTCCTAAGCTCCCAGACCTTCGCCGCTCTTCCTTCGGCTCCAGCGCCGTCATCCGCTGCTCGGCAGCACCGCTTTAGGCCGCGGCCCCAACCCGCCCCGGTGTTGGGCACGTTCCTTTCTCTCACCCCCTCATCCCAGCAGGCATGGAGAGCTTCAGCCTGTCCCCAGGGGCCTTCTGTTGGCACAGCTGAGCTTGGGTGAACCCTTACCGAGAGAGCTGGTGCCCCAGCAGTGCTCGGCTTGCTGGCCTGGTGGGGAGCTGTGGCTCCCTCGAGGGACTTGGGCAGGGACAGCGTCTTCCATCCCTCTCCTGTCTCATCCTCAGAGCCTCTTTGGACACCAAGGGTTCCTGTCCTTCTCTTTGAGGGCAGACAGGCACCAAGTTCTCCTTGCTCCAGCATCTCCATTGCTGTTGGCACTTGGGTTCTGTCCCCTGGTGCTGCTCCACGCCTAGGCCTTTCTGCATCCGGGTCATTTATCATCTTCAGAGACTCTGGGCCCCCAGTGACCTCTCTGCTGGGGATCTCTTGCTGTTCCTCGTGGCTTTTGGCTTCTGTCCCTCTAACCCACTTGCTTGGTGGCTTCCTCCTCAGAGCCAGGCTGGCCAGGAGTGGCTGTCCCCAGGGTGCTGTGTGGGCAGCTGGGGGTCTTCTTGGAGGCACGTGGAAGCGGAGGCTACGTTTGGCCGGCTGGATCCTTCTCTGGGCAACTTGAGCTCTCCCAGGTCTCTCCTGGGGCTGTAGGAGAGAGGAGGAGGTTTCTCATGGGTGGGAAGGAAGAGGAGGAGGAAGAGGAGGTCTCCAGTTCTGTGGGGCCCCTCTGCTCCCAGCTGATGGCTCTTGCCTTGTGCCTCTTGCAGGTGTGCCCCCGCGGGCCCACTCCCGAGACTCGGTGGACTCTGTGGACGGCCGTGCAACGCCGACGGAGAACGCCCTGCCCCCTGCCCGCCTGGACAAGCCCCCCTCGGTCCTGCCCTTCTTCAACCGGCCCCCTGCTGCCCTGCCCCTCATGGGGCTGCCCCCCCCGCCCATGCCCCCCCCGCCGCCCCTGTCCTCCGGCTTCGGCGTCCCCCCGCCCCCGCCGGGCATCCACTACCAGCACCTCATGCCCCCGCCGCCTCGACTGCCCCCTCACCTGGCTGTGCCCCCCCCGGGGGCCGTCCCACCAGCCCTGCACCTCAATCCTGCCTTCTTCCCCCCACCCAACACGGCTCTGGGTCCTCCACCAGACACCTACGGCAAGGCCATGGCCCCCTACAACCACAGCAGGTGAGACGGGCTGGGGGAGAAGGTGACGGGGGGGGGGCCCAAACTGAGGGGCATGCTGACCCCCCCACAACCACCGTGCACCACTGGGGGCTAGGAGTTGGTCTGCTGCAAAGCAGCTCCATGGAAAAGGACCTGGCAGTGCTGGGGGACAGCAAGTTGCCCATGAGCCAGCAATGTGCCCTGGGGGCCAAGAAGGCAAATGGTGTCCTGGGGGCATGAGGAAGAGTGTGGGCAGCAGGGCAAGGGAGGTTCTCCTCCTCCTCTACTCTGCCACAGTCAAGCTACAGCTGGAGCACTGGCTCCAGTTCTGGGCTCCCCACTTCCAGAGAGACTGGGAACTGCTGGAGAGAGCCCAGGGCAGGCTCTGAAGCTGCTTGAGGGGCCTGGAGCAGCTCTGTGAGGAGCAAAGGCTGAGAGCCCCTGGGGCTGTGGAGCCTGCAGAAGAGCAGCCCCAGAGGGCAGCTGAGCAATGCTCAGCAAGAGCTGAAGGAGCTGTGGGGGGCAAGAGGCTGGGGCCAGACTCATGTCAGTGGTGCCAAGGGGCAGAGGGCAGCAAGTGGCAGGCAGGAGGTTGGCTGTGAAGCTGAGGAGCAAGTGGTTTGGGGTGAGGGTGCTGGAGGCCTGGAGCAGGCTGCCCAGAGAGGTTGTGGAGTGTCCTTGTGTGGAGAGCTTGCAGCCCCCCCTGGGCACTGTGCTGCTGGGCAAGCTGCTGGGGGTGCCGTGCTGGGGCAGGGGGCTGGGGCTGGCTGAGCTCCAGAGCTCCCCCTCCATCCCCACCATGCTGAGGCTCTGACTTGCTCCCTGTGCAGCCGGGAGCTCGGCCCTCCAGCGCCCCCGGTCAGCGAAGGGGAGTTTGAGGAGATCATGAACAGGAACAGGGCCATCTCCAGCAGTGCCATCTCCAAGGCGGTGTCCGGTGCCAGCGCAGGTAAAGCCGACTCTCTGTGTGTGTGCCCCCCCTGGTGTGCCCTCCCCCATCCTCTGGTGGGTCCTCAGCCCCTCTGTGTTTCCCCCTCCCCAGGTGATTACAGCGATGCCATCGAGACGCTGCTGACAGCCATCGCGGTCATCAAGCAGTCTCGCGTGGCCAGCGACGAGCGGTGCCGCGTCCCTCCTCTCGTCCCTCAAAGACTGTCTGCATGGCATCGAGGCCAAGTCCTACAGCACCAGTGCCAGCAGCAGCTCCTCCAGGTACCCACAGCTCCAAGCCTGCAAGTTCTCTTGGGGTGGCTTCATAGAGCCAATAAGGTTGGGAAAGACCACAGAGATCGTCAGGTCCAACCTGTCGCCCAACACCTCCTGACTGCTAAACCATGGCACCAAGTGCCACGTCCAGTGCCCTCTTGAACACCTCCTCCACCTCCCTGGGCAGCACATTCCAATGGCTAACTCTCTCTGGGAAGAACTTTCTCTCACTGTGGCCAGGGAATCGTTTGGGTTGAGAGAGACCTTTAAGGTCATGGAGTCCAACCCTTCACCCAGCACTGCCCAGGGCACCACCAAGCCATGGCCCTCAGCACCACAGCTCCAGGGCTTGGAAACCCCTCCAAGAATGGGGACTCCACCACTGCCCTGGGCAGCCTGGGCCAGGCCTTGACACCCCTTAAGGGCAAGAGATTGTTCCTCATGGCCAACCTAAACCTGCCCTGGGGCAACCTGAGGCCGTTGCCTCTTGTCCTGTCACTTGTTGCTTGGCACAGGAGACCAACCCCTACCTGGTTCCAGAGTTGCAGAGAGCCAGAAGCTCTCCTCTCAGCCTCCTTTGCTCGAGGCTCAACACCCCCAGCTCCCTCAGCTGCTCCTCCCCAGCTCTCTTCTCCAGACCCTTCCCCAGCTTGGTTGCCCTTCTCTGGACCTGCTCCAGCTCCTCAATGTCCTTCTGGGAGTGAGAGGCCCAAAACTGACCTCAGGATTCCAGCTGTGGCCTCAGCAGTACCCACTCCAGGGGCACAATCCCTGCCCTGCTCCTGCTGGCCACACTCTTGCTGCTCCAGGCCAGGCTGCTGGTGGCCTCCTTGGCCAGCTGGGCACCCCCTGGCTCACCTCCAGCCGCTGTCACCACCCACCCCCTGCCAGCTCCTTTCCCGCCAGGCAGTTTCCAGCCCCTCTGCACCCCCAGCCTGGAGCCTTCCTGGGGTGGTTGTGAGGCAGGTGCAGGCCCCAGCTCTTGGCCTCGCTGAGCCTCCCCCCCCAGGAGCCACTTGTGCTTCTCCCTGGGCAGGAAACGACACCGCTCCCGGGAGCGCTCCCCCAGCCGGTCCCGCGAGAGCAGCCGGCGGCACCGGGAGCCGCTGCACGGCGAGGAGCGCCACGAGGACTACTTCCAGGAGCGCGCCCGCGACCACGAGCGGCACCGCGACAGGGACAGAGAGCGGGACCGGCACCACTGAGGCAGGTCCGCCGCCGGGGGGCGCCTCGAGGTGCCGAGGCTGCGGGGAGCGTCTCTGGTGGGGGCTGAGCCCTTGAGAGCCTGAGGAGGGGTCTGGGGGGGGCTTGAATCCTTGAGATCCTGAGGAAGGGTCTGTGGTGGGATTTGAACCCTTGAGATCCTGAGGAGGGGTCTGGCAGTAGGGGGCTGAACCCTTGAGATCCTGAGGAGGGGTCTGGCAGTAGGGGGCTGAACCCTTGAGATCCTGAGGAGGGGTCTGGCAGTAGGGGGCTGAACCCTTGAGATCCTGAGGAGGGGTCTGGCAGTAGGGGCTGAACCCTTGAGATCCGAGGAGGGGTCTGGCAGTAGGGGGCTGAACCCTTGAGATCCTGAGGAGGGGTATGCAGTAGGGGGCTGAACCCTTGAGATCCTGAGGAGGGGTCTGGCAGTAGGGGGCTGAACCCTTGAGATCCTGAGGAAGGGTCTCTGGTGGGGGCTGAACCCTTGAGATCCTGAGGAAGGATCTGGCAGTAGGGGGCTGAACCCTTGAGATCCTGAGGAGGGGTCTGGCAGTAGGGGGCTGAACCCTTGAGATCCTGAGGAAGGGTCTGTGGTGGGGTCTTGGCTTCTCCTCAAGGTGCTAGGAAGGGTCTGTGATGGGGCTTGAATCCTTGAGGTGTCCTGAGGAAGCGTCTGTGGCAGTGGGGAGGGTCTCTGGTGGGGTCTTGGTTTCTCCTCGAGGTGCTAGGAAGGGTCTCTGGTGGGGTCTTGGCTTCTCCTCGAGGTGCTGGGAAGGGTCTGTGCTGTGGTCTTGAGCCCTCCTCAAGGCCCTGAGGCGGTGGGGAGGGTTTGGAGGGTTTGGTCTTGGCTCTTCCCTGCCGCCCTGAGGCGGTGGGAAGGGTTCGCAGGGTTTGTCTTGGCTCTTCCCTGCCGCCCTGAGGCGGTGGGAGGGGTCCGTGGCAGGCTCTTGAGCCCTCCCGGCGGCGCCGATGCGGTGGGAGGGCTCCTGGGCCCTGCGCTGACTCCGCCTCTGCTCTCTCCCCGCAGCAGCTCAGCACGGAGTGGTTTTTAATGGACTGCTATCTCCTCACCTCGACCAGAACTCCCTGAGCGAGGCTGCTCCACTCTCCTCCCTGCCTTCAGCTCCTCCCCCAGCTCTCTGCAGCAGGACTCCCACCCACACCTCGGTGGCCTTTGCCCCAGCTCCTGCTGCTGCTGCCCAGGGGCCACCCTCCGTGGACACTCGGACCCAAAGACAAATGGTGCTTGGATTTCTTTCTGCTTTTTAATCTCCATGGAGGGAGGTTTGTTGAACCCCTTCCCCTCTTCCTGAGGGGACAGGGGGGGGTGGTTGGAGGGGGATGGACCCCTCCCCATCTTGTGGAGGTGCCTGGAAGCAGCACTGGGGAGGGGTCTCCTGTCCCCAAGCGTGGCTGAGCCCTCCCACAGGCCCATTTTTAACTGCCCCCCACCCTTACCCCCTCACCCTCTCTGCTCTGCCTGGGAGCAGCATGGAGGGAAGGGGAGGGGACTGGAGCTGGGTTGGGGGAGGGGGTGGAAGGTGGGGGGTGTCACCCCTCTTTGTCCCAACATTCCCCACCTGGTGGCACCACCCCAGAAGCCCCCCTCCCCACACCAGCTGTGCAACCAGCACCTTCCTTGTTTTAGAGGAAGAGGAGGAGGCAGGGCAAAGCTGTGACCCCCCACACACACACAACCCCTCCCCAATTCAGCTGCCCCATGGGTGCTGGGGAGGGGGGAGGGGAGGATCCTCCCCTCCCCTAGCTGTGTCCCCTTGGGGGTGAGGACATGGGGAGGGGGGAAGCTGCAAGGCCTCACCCTGAGTCCTTCCAGCAGAGAAGGAAAGAGAGAGCCCAGGGCTGGTTGAGGTGAGCTGAGGGATGACACAAAGTGACATCCAGGTGGGACACCTCCCCTCCTCCACCCCCCCACCCCCCCCTTTTCTGACCTGTTGTGGCTGGCCAGGAGCAACCCACCTCTGGGAGAAGCTTTTTAGGTTGAAATAACAAAAAAAAACAAACAAAAAGGGGGGGGGGGGGGGAAGATCAAAAGAACACAAACCCCCAAACCCCATCAAATCCCAACCCCCAGGGTGTCCAAAAAAAATCACCCAACCCTCAAGGGGTGGCTGGGGAAGGAGGGGAGGGGAGGGCGGGGCGGGGGGGGAGAGGGAGAGGGAGGGGGAGAGTTGCATTTTTTTACTTCAAAAGACAACAAAAAAGGTTTAGTTTTTCTTTCCAAATAGGGGGGGGGGAGGGGGAGAGAGAGAGAGAGAGGAAGGGGGAAGGGGGGGGAGGAGGAGGAGGAGAAGAAAATACAGAGCTAAAAGCCCCTTCCCCCCCCTCCCCCCCACACCTGCCTCCCCTCCAACCTCCTCTTAAGCACCCAGCAAGGCTCTGCCTCCCCCCCCCTCCCCCCCTCCTGCTCTCACAGTGATTTAGATTTGTTTTGTCTTTCGGATAGGTTGGAAATGAATTGTGTAATAAACTCGAGGATCTTGTCAGTCCTTCCGCTGGGGCCTCGGGGCTGCTGCCCCCTCCCCTCCCCTCTCCTCCCCCCACCTCCCCTCCCTCTGCCCCCCCCTCGCTCTGAGGTAACGGGGGGGGGGGGCGGGGCTTGGGGCTTTGGGAGGGGTGAGTTTAGGGCTTGGGGGGGGGGGCTGGTGAGGCCTCTGCCCGCTCTCCCTGACCCCTTCCTCATCCTCTGACACCCTTGAGGGGCTCTCGGTGCCCCCCCCCCTTCCTGTGTCATCGTCCCCCCCGAGGGGCTCTTGGTGCCCCCCTCCTGATCCCCCCCCCCCCCCCCCGAGGGGCTCCCGGGGCCCCCCCTCCTGATCCCCCACCCCCGAGGGGCTCTCCGTGCCCCCCCCTCCTGTGCCGCCCCCCCCCCCCCCCCCCCCCCCCCCCCAGGGGCTCTCGGTGCCCCCTCCCGACCCCCCAACCCCCCCCGAGGGGCTCTCGGTGCCCCCTCCCGACCCCCCAACCCCCCCGAGGGGCTCTCGGTGCCCCTCCCGACCCCCCCGAGGGGCTCTCGGTGCCCCTGTGCCTGCTCTCCTGCCCCTTCCTTCATCCCCCACCACCACTTTTTGAGGGGGACTCCTGTGCCCCCCAGGGGGGAGGGCAGCTGGCAGGCCCTCGAGAGCTGCCCCAGCTGCTGGGGGGGCGGGGGGGAGGCAGCAGGCCAGGCAGCAGGTAAAAATAACTCTTTATTGGAAAATAAGTCGGTTCTGGTGAGAAGGTAGAAAAAAAGGACAGCACAGGTCTGCCACTGCTGCAGCCAAGCTGCACCTCACACACCCACCTGCCACCAGCTCCCTGGCACCTCCCCTACCTGTGCCACTCTCTGCCCCTCCCTGCCAGGTCCTTTGGCAGGGCACGTGGCCTCAGTAGGAATCCACGCTGCGAAGAAGGCAGGGGAGGGGAAGGTGTCAGTGCCCAAGGCCAGCCTGGCACCTTGCAGTGCCACCGGCACCACCCAGCGCTGCCCCCCCCCGCCCCGAGTGAGGTACCTGGAGAAGGAGACCAGTGCCAGGATGCCCAGCAGCAGCTCCCCAGCGTAGAAGAGCAGGAGGATGGCATTGAGGATGGCCTCCAGGCGCAGGGCGTAGGTCTGCAGCAGCAGGTAGTAGGTGGCCAGCACAGCTGCAGGGACGGTCAGGGCCAGGCTGATGGCGAGGGGCACCCTGCGCTGGCACAGGTTGCCCTTGGAGCCTGCAGGGGATGGGGGGGGGGTTGAAGTTGGGGGAGGTGGCAAAGGGCAGCACTGTGGCTTCCCAGCTCTGCCTGGTTCCAGTGCCATGGAATCAAAGATTGGTTGGCAGAGACCTTTTAGGTCATGGAGTCTAACCCTGAATCCAGCACTGCCAGGGCACCACCAAGCCATGGCCCTCAGCACCACAGCTCAGAAACCCCTCCAGGCATGGGGACTCCACCACTGCCCTGGGCAGCCTGGGCCAGGCCTTGACAGCCCTCAAGGAGAAGAAACTGTTCAAGTCCAACCTAAACCTCCCCTGGGGCATCTTGAGGCCATTGCCTCTTGTCCTGGCACTTGTTGCTTGGCACCAGAGACCAACCCCCACCTGGTCCAACCTCTGTTCAGGGAGCTGCAGAGAGCCAGAAGCTCTCCCCTCAGCCTCCTCTCCAGGCTCAACACCCCTAGCTCCCTCAGCTGCTCCTCCCCAGCCCTGCTCTCCAGCCCCTTCCCCAGCTTGGTTGCCCTTCTCTGGACCTGCTCCAGCTCCTCAGTGTCCTTCTGGTAGTGAGAGGCCCAAAACTGACCCCAGGATTCCAGCTGTGGCCTCAGCAGTGCCCAGTCCACGGGACAATCTGCTCCTGCTGGCCACACTCTTGCTGATCCAGGCCAGGCTGTTGGTGGCCTTCTTGGCCACCTGAGCACCCCCAGGCTCATCTCCAGCTGCTGTCACCACCCACCCAGGTCCTTGCCCACCAGGCAGTTTCCTGCCGCTCTGCCCCCAGCCTGGAGCCTTCCTGGGGTTGTTTTGACTCCAGTGCACCGCAGGGGGGCGCCACGCTCCCGGCTGTCCCCAGCACTTACCAAAGAAGATGCGAGTGGCTTCAGTACTGAGGTAGAGGAAGAGGAGCACCACGTCCAGCACCAGGTTGGTGAAGGGGTAGGGCAGCAGCAGCACTGCGGGCACAGCCACAGAGCTGCCCTCAGGGCTTGCTCTGCCCCTAGCCTGGGCTTCGGGGCGGGGGTCTTAGTGCCCGGCGTGGGTGCAGGGAGGCTGGGCTGCGGTGGGGGGCTCACCCTTGTACACGAAGATGAATCCCTCCAGCAGGAAATAGGTTGCGCTGTACCAGCCGTTGAGGAACAGCAGGACCTGCAGCGGGGCCGAGGAGCGCTGGCGGCCTGCGGGTGCGAGGCGGCCATGGGCGGGGTGGGGGCCAGGCAGAGCCCGGACGGCCCCGCTCCGGACCCCGCCCCCGCCGAGCTCTGCCTTGCTCCCACTCCCACCCCGCACCCCCGGGGCTGTCCCTCCCGCTCCCCGCTGCCCCCACCCGAAGCTGACCCTCCCGCTCCCCGCCGTCCCTCCGGGGACCGTCCCCCCCGCTCCCCGCTGCCCCGCACTCACTCCTGGGCGCCATCTTCCATCGCCATGGAAACCGCCGCCCGCGCTCGGCCGCTCTCTCCGTCCCCTCTCTATGGTTTCCGAGGGTTTTGAGGCCGGCGCCGCGGCCGCTCTCTCCGTCCCCTCTCTATGGTTTAGGGGAGGGGTTTGGGGCCGGCGCCTCGGCCGCTCTCTCGCTCCCCTCCGTGGGGGCCTCTGACCCGCGGTTCGAATCCCACGTCCCGCGGGGAGGGCTGAAGGGCCAGGCAAGCAGTGAGCCCTTCAGTGAGGGTTGGAAGGGAACCTCTGGAGATCATCCACTCCAACCCCCGTGCCGAGGTAGCCTCACCTAGGGAAGGCCGCACAGGAACACCCAGGTGGGTTTGGAATGTCTCCAGAGGTGCAGACTCCACCACCTCTCTGGGCTGCTTGTCCCACTGCTCTGTCACCCATAAATTAAAGAAGTTCCTCCTCATGCTTCGATGGAACTTCTGATGTCCAAATTTGTGCCTGTAACCCCTTGCCCTGGGCAGCACTGAACAGAGCCTGGTCCCATCCTGCTGACCCCCACCCTTGAAGTATCACTCAGCATTGATGAGATCTCCACTCAGGCTGCTCTTCTCCAGACTAAACAGCCCCAATTCCCTCCCTCTTTCCTCATCAGAGATGCCTCAGTCCCCTCAGCCTCTTTGTAGCCCTTTGCTGTACCCTCTCCAGCAGCTCCCAGTCTCTTGAACTGGAGAACCCCCCCACTAGATTGCAGATGTGGCCTCACCAGGGCAGCAGAACCACCACCGACCTGCTGCCTCTGGTCTTGGTGCACCACAAGCCCTGGAGGGAGAGCACAAACACCAGGACACTTCTGGAAAAAAACCAAACCAACACTCATCCCATTTTATTTCTTTCCCTCTTGACACAAACACTCAAGTCCCAGCAGGAGCTGCAGCCCCAGGCTGGAGCTTCCCAGCACCCAGCCAGGACACGCCGGGAGGCCCCCACCGCGAGCCGGGCTGCGCCGGCGGAACGCAGGCAGCTGGAGGAGCCTAAACCCTTCCCCAGCGGGGCCAGCGAAGGGCAGAGAGGTGCTGGGGGCTGCTGGCAAGCCGAGGAGGGTGGGGGGTGGGGGGCCCAGAGCTCGCTGGGGGCCCCATCAGCCACGGAAGTGTGCAAACTCCTTGCGCAGCCAGAGCGAGTCCTGGTAGAAGAGAGGGTCCCCCAGGTGCACTGCTGTCCTCTTGTAGAAGTAACAGTAGAGCACGGCTGCTGTGGGGGGGGGGGGAAGAAGAGAACTGAGGCTAGGCAGCCCCCACAGGCTCCCCAGAAGGGGTGGGAGCCTGGTAGGGAGCTTGTGCCCACGAGTCCTTACCCAGCCGTTGGAAAACAAAGAGAGTCTGGAGGCTCTCGGTCCACACGAAGCGGCTGGGGTCTCGCCAGCGCAGGTTCTGAGGCAGACAGCAGGCAGGAATCACAGCCCTGGCAGTTTAGGGGCAGCACCCCACCCCTCTGCCTCCTTTGGGCTGGCTGGGAAGGGGCTAACCACCCCCCACCCCCCCAAGCCCCAAAAGTTAAGCAGCTCAGGGGATTTAGCCAGCGAGCCAGGGCCTATTCTGGCTTCAGACTCCAGATCCCTGCAAATCCCTGGCAATCCCCTGCCAGGATGGTGTGGGCAGCACTGTGCCTGCTGCCTGCTTGGGCACCCTGGCACCGGCTGGGCCCCCAGCCCAGTTCAAACCGTTTGCCCCTCTTGCTTTGGGGCAGTGGAATGAGGATGCAGCCTCACTCAGAGGGTGCTCAGGGCGTGGGCAGAGCTTGAGGCTGCTCCTCTGGGTGGTGGTGGCAGGGGAAGGGGACAAGAGGGAGCTGAATGTGAGGAGGGAATGGGGAAAGTGGTGCCAGGACCCCTGAGAGCCCCCAGTGCTGCCAGCAGAGAGGGGCCTGCTCCCCCCCCAGGCTCTGGTGTTTGCTGGGGATTAATCCCAGGTAAAACAGGAGCTGCTGTCATGGCCTTCAGCTGGGGATTACCCCAGCCTGGGCTCCTGGGAGCCAGCAGAGAGCTGGAGCTGCCCAGGGGAAAGAGGATTTCCCAGCAGGTCATGGCCTTTAGGGAAGGGGCTGGGATGGGGCAGTTCCTTTCCAGCCTGATGCCAACCACGGGGGCAGGGTGGGCACCAAGCTGTCCCTGCAGTGGCTTTCTTCCCATGAGGGAGGGACTCCAAAAGGAGCAGCCCCAAGCCCACCCCCAGCTTACCATAAGCCAGATGTGGAAGGAGATGCTAAGGGCCAGGTAGGCTGCTGACAGCAGGATGGTCCCCTTGAACTTGTGGAAGAGGAGGTTGACCAGCCCAGCTTGGAAGACAAAGGTGTTGAAGAACATGAGGAAGATGATGATGACATTGAAGAGGATAGCAATGTCCTGGATGCTGCAGGGAGGAGAGAGAGGTGGTGGGATCCCCATCCCAGCCACCCCCACTGTGCTACCTGCTGTGTCCACCCAGTGCTCACATGAAGAGGACGAGCTGGACAGCAGGGGCTGTGCGGAGCAGCTCGGAGAAGGAGTTGACAAAGAGGTCATAGGAAAGGAGGACAAACTGCAGGAACAGCACCAGGCTGTAGTTGCTGGTCTGGAGCATCTTCTCTCCCCAAGGACTGGAGCCCTCAGCTCCAGCATGCCCAAGGGCAGAGCCAGCTCATGGTTTGGAGCTGAGGGGGCTCAGCGTTGCCTCTCCTTACAGCCAGGACCTGCAGCTGGGACACACACAGAGAGGTTTTGTTTGCACCCCACCCCCCCCTGCACCTCACAAACCTCCTCAGCCAGGAAGCTCCAAGCAGGGTCAAACCAAATGGCTTCTGCCCCTGCTCAGCAGGCTGAGCTCTCTTGGAGAAACCATCTGCCCTTTCAGCTCACCACACTCCAGGGCTCAGGTTTTGGCCTCTCCTTCCCCCACCTCCCGGATGAGGGAGGTGTGTGAGGCCCAGGGAGCACCATCCAGGCAGGTCACTGCCACCCCTCAGGCTGCCAGCAGCTGCTGGGCAGTGCTGAGCAGGCCACGCTACAGGGACAGGTTTGGGCACGCTGTGCCCCAGCGCTGCCCTGCTTCACCCCTCCCCTGGACAGCCCTAGCCTGCCTGGGGCTGCTGGGGATGAGGACACAGGCAAGGAACGAGGCTGGCTGGGCACAGGCAAGGTGGCACAGAGCCCCTCCTGCCCACTCCCGACAGCCTGGGGAAGGAGGACGTGACACAGAGGGAGGTAAGATGGTGCTGGGAGGGATGAGGGGGGCCAGGACAACTTGGGGTCCCCCATGTCCCGGCAGCAGAGTCCTCCTTCCTTCAGCGAAGGAAACACAGGGCTGGAGTGGGGGGGAGAAAGAGGGGGAGAAAGGGGGCAGCTCCCCGACCCCGATCCCATCTCCTCCCTGCGTCGTCTGCAAGTCCCCTCGGCCTCCCTGCGTGATCCCCGGGGCCCTCTTCTCCCCTCACGGAACTCCCGGGGCCCTCTTCTCCCCTTACGCAGCCCTCGGGCCCCCCCGACCCCAGTCCCTCAGGAGGCCTCAGCACCGGGCGGGGGTAGGGGGGACGTTCCCCCACAGCACCCCCGCGCCGGTTAGCGGCCGATGGCTCCCGCTCCCCTCGGTGCTGCGGGTAGCCAGTGGTCCCCGCCGCCTCCCGCCCCCCGCAGCCCGGCCGCGGCCGGGCGCTGACCTGCGGCCGCCATCTTGCGTCTCCAGGGTAACGGCGCAGCCACACAGGCGGCGGAAGTGGCGGCGCTGGGGGAGCGGCGCCGCTCTGGCCGTCGCTCTCTATGGTCGCGGGGGTGTGGTGTGGCGCTGGAGGCTTGGGTCGCAGCCACCATCGAGGCGGGAGGCCAGAGCGGTGCCGGCCGACATGGAGGCGCTCGGCGAGGCTGAGGGGGCGGCGGGGCCGAGCGGGCGGCGGGCGGGGCTGAGGTACGGCCCCGGGAGCAGGCCGGGCCCCGGTTGCCCCGCGGCTGCGGGAGCCGTGAGGCTGGCTCCGTGCTCCCGAGGCCGGGAAGAGCCCTAGGTTCGGGCCCGCCCCGTGTTGCCGGCGCCGCAGGAGCCATGGGGACAGGCTGTGTGTCACCGGGCTTTAGGGGAGCTGTGGGGCCTGACCTGTGCCATCGGGGCTGGAGGAGCCGTGGAAGAGCCGTAGGGTCAGGCCCTGCGTCGCCAGGTCAGAGGGAGCCGTGGGGCCAGGCTCTGTGCCACCGGGCCTGGAGGAGCTCTGGGGTCAGGCCTCTGTCAGTGGGGCTGGAGGAGCTGTGGAGGAGCCATGGGGCCAGGCCACCAGGTCTAGGGGAGCTGCAGAGCCCTGGCAGTGAGGGAATCCTGGGTCCAGACCCCACATGCCCAGGCTCTGGGGGAGCTGTGGGGCCAGGCCCTGTGTCACCAGGTCTGGAGCAGCCTTGGGGCCAGATTTCACATCCCCTTTAGGGCTGCTGTGGGGTCCTGGCTTTGAGGGAAGTGTGGGGTTGCTGAGCACCGTGACCAGCAGTGGCAGGCCTCAGAGGGAGTGGGTGGCTGAGCTCATGGTCCCACGGGGTGGCTGACAGAGCCCCACCAGGAGACACAGATAGCTATTTCTGGAGGCAGATGCAAATAGCCAGGCAAATGAGCACAGCCCCACTCCTGCCAGTCACCTGCTCCAGCCCTGTGGGCTGAGGGGCAGCACCCTGAGGGCAGGATCTTGCCTGTGAGGCTCTTGCCCTACCCATGATGCTGGTGCTGGCACAGAGTGGGTAGAAGGGTGCTGGGGCTGCCAGGATCCAGGGCAGGGTGTCTCTTTGCACCCATTTGGGGCGAGCCCTCTGCTGTGGGTGCAGCTGGGGGAGGTAGAAGGTGCTGAGGAGGGCTTGAGAGGGAGTGCAGGTGCCAGTGGGGGAGATGGAAGTGTGGCTGAAGTGCAGATTTGGGGGTCCTGAGGGGCTGGAAAGAGCAGGGATGTGTGAGAGGGAAGGAATTATTGGGAGGGGGGGACACACAATGCAGTGGGGCTGGGGTCACAGGAGACACTTTACCCCCTGTGTGGTGACCTGTTCCCTGGGGTGCAGCGTGCTGGGAGGGGCTGGTGCCCAGAGATCTGGCTCTGGAGGGCCCAGTTTCACACTGCATGGGCAGCAGCTGGTTCAGGGCCAGCCCTCTTTGGGTTTGCCTGCTTCCCCTTTTGGTCTGGCTCCTCCCTGGGGCTGGCTGCAGGTGGCTGAGGGCTGGGCTGGGCTGGGCTGGCTGCCGGAGGTCCCCAAGGGAGCCTCAACGCTCAACTTGCTCTTCCCCAGGAGCCACCATCGGGCACCGTGATGTGGGACCTGCCTTTCCTGCCCTTCAGTGCCCTCCTGGCTCTCCTGGGCGTCGTCTGTGTGGCCTTTGTCAGTGCCTGGTGCCAGTACTGGCGTGGAGGCTTCGCCCTGGATGGCAGCACCCGGACCTTCAACTGGCACCCGGTGCTGATGGTGACGGGCATGGTGGTGCTGTATGGTGCAGGTGAGTGGGTGGGAGCTGTGGTGCCAGCACAGCTCCTCATGAGCCAGCAATGTGCCCTGGGGGCCAAGAAAGCCAATGGTGCCCTGGGGGCCATGAAGAAGAGTGTGGACAGCAGGTCCAGGGAAGTTCTCCTGCCCCTCTACCCTGCCCCAGTCAGGCCACAGCTGGAGTCCTGGCTCCAGTTCTGGGCTCCCCAGTTCAGGAGAGACTGGGAGCTGCTGGAGAGAGCCCAGGGCAGGCTCTGAAGGTGCTGAGGGGCCTGGAGCAGCTCTGTGAGGAGCAAAGGCTGAGAGCCCTGGGGCTGTGGAGCCTGCAGAAGAGCAGCCCCAGAGGGCAGCTGAGCAATGCTCAGCAAGAGCTGAAGGAGCTGTGGGGGGCAAGAGGCTGGGGCCAGGCTCTGCTCAGTGGTGCCCAGGGAGAGGCCAAGGGGCAGGGGGCACCAAGTGGCAGGCAGGAGGTTGGCTGTGAAGCTGAGGAGCAAGTGGTTTGGGGTGAGGGTGCTGGAGGCCTGGAGCAGGCTGCCCAGAGAGGTTGTGGAGTGTCCTTGTGTGGAGAGCTTGCAGCCCCCCCTGGGCATTGTGATCCTGCCCTTGGGGCAGGGAGCTGGGGCTGGGTGACCTCCAGAGCTCCCTTCCAACCTCACCATGCTGGGTCTGGGGGATTCTCTGCCAACAGCAGCCCTGGTGTACCGCCTGCCCCCTGCCTGGACCGGCCCCAAGCTGCCCTGGAAGCTGCTCCACGCTGCCCTGGCCCTGGCTGCCTTCACCTTGGCCGTGCTGGGGCTGGCAGCTGTCTTCCGCTTCCACAACCAGCATGGGACCCCCAACATGTACTCCCTGCACAGCTGGCTGGGGCTGGCCACTGTTCTCCTCTTCTCCTGCCAGGTGGGTGCTGCTTCAGTCCTCATGCCCACCCCTAAGCAGCCCTCCTGCTCCTCACCCTCCCCTCTGCTCCCCGCAGTGGCTGGCCGGCCTCGGTGCCTTCCTGCTGCCCTGGGCTCCCGCCTGGCTGCGTGCCCTCTACAAACCCCTCCACGTCTTCTTTGGCTCCACCATCCTCATGCTGTCCATGGCCTCCTGTCTCTCAGGCATCAATGAGAAGCTTTTCTTCAGCCTGTGAGCATGGGGGGGGGGGAGGGGGCTGGGGCAGGGAGGGAGGTGGCTTGGGGCTGCCTGCAGGAGCTGCAAGCCACACCGAGCGGCGAGGGGAAGTGAGCAGGCTTCAGCCTCAGGAGTGAGGTCAAGCTGCAGAGCTCCCTGCTGAGGGGAACCAGGTAAGAAGCTCTTGGTGCCTTTTCTGCCCCCTCCCCAGGAAGAATGGGACAGCTGAATACAAGCTCCTGCCCCCTGAGGCTGTCTTTGCCAACACCCTGGGGCTCCTGATCCTCATCTTTGGGGTGCTGGTGCTGGGCGCCTTGGCCAGGCCCAGCTGGAAGCGCCCCGACGCCGACTGCCCGGACACCCGCCAGGTACCACCTCTGCCCTGGGGCCACACCAGCTCCCAGGGGGGCTCTGGGCAGCTCTGTGTGGTCTGCCCCTGGGCTTGGGGAAGGGCTTGGGGAAGGGGTTGCAGGCACTGGGGTCACTCAGGCTCTCCCCACAGCCTCTGCTCGCCGCCGAGCGCTGACACCTGAGGCTTCTCCTGGTCCTCCTGGGGCTGCCAGCCCTGGGCTCTACAACTCCAGCACTGCCCTGCCTGCTCTGCCAGCTCTCTCCAGCCTTACCCTGGCCAGGAACTCCTGCTTCCTGCTCCTGATGCTCCTCTGCCTGCGTGAGGAATGGGCTCAGCTCCCCTGTGGCAGAGATGGGGCTGTGCTGAGCAGGTTCCTTCGCCTCCTTTGTGGCCTCCTGCCTGCTGCAGGCTGAAGGCAGCTGCAGTGGGATCATGGAATCATGGAATTGTTTGGGTTGGAGAGATCTTCAAGATCATGGAGTCCAGCACTGCCAGGGCACCACCAAACCGTGGCCCTCAGCACCTCAGCTTCACTGCTTTGAAACCCCTCCAGGGCTGGGGACTCCACCACTGCCCTGGGCAGCCTGGGCCAGG
This sequence comes from Colaptes auratus, assembly GCA_015227895.2. Lineage (NCBI taxonomy): Eukaryota > Metazoa > Chordata > Aves > Piciformes > Picidae > Colaptes > Colaptes auratus. The sequence continues at coordinate 14,311,283 of CM037647.1, read as the reverse complement.
CCTTGACAACCCTCAAGGACAAGAAATTGTTCCTTGTGGCCAACCTAAACCTCAGCTCCAGGCCATTCCCTCTTGTCCTGGCACTTACTCCTTGGCACAAGAGTCCAACCCTCACCTGGCTGCAGCCTCCTTGCAGGGAGCTGCAGAGAGCCAGCAGCTCTCCCCTCAGCCTCCTTTGCTCCAGGCTCAACACCCCCAGCTCCCTCAGCTGCTCCTCCCCAGCCCTGCTCTCCAGACCCTTCCCCAGCTTGGTTGCCCTTCTCTGGCCCTGCTCCAGCTCCTCAGTGTCCTTCTGGGAGTGAGAGGCCCAAAACTGACCTCAGGATCCAAGCTGTGGCCTCAGCAGTGCCCAGTGCCCCTGGGCAATCACTTCCCCACTCCTGCTGGCCACGAGATTTCTCTGATGCTTCTGCATTTCTATTTCTGATGCTTCTGCCCCTGTCCTCAGACCTCCACATGCCAGCTCTGTCACATCCAGCTGTGCCATACCAGCTGCCCTCAAGCCCTCCCTGCACCCTTCAAGGCTGCAGCCAGAGCTGTCAAGAGTCTCCCTGGGCCAGAAGCCACCAGAGCAGGCACCACCACCATGCCTTGCCCTTCCCTGAGTTGCTGGTGCCTCTTCTTCCACCCCCAGGGGTGTGGGACCAGCCAAGGGGCCTCCCTGGGGCCCTCATGGACTTGTAATAAATGCTGCCTTCTGCAATGATTCTGTGCCCACATTCTTGGGGTCAGGAGGGGGCTCCCAGGAGCTGGGGTGGCAGAAGTGGGTGCCTGGGGAGCAGGTCCTGGGGCCTGTGTCACCTCTGAGGGTCTGCATCATCCTTGCTGGCTCCTGCAACCCCTCCTGGGCTCACACCACCCACCCCAGAGTTTGTCTGCTCCACCCTGTCCCCTGCTTCCTCTTTGTCCCTTTCATAGAATAGTTGTGGTTGGATGTGACCTTGAAGGTCCAGCCCAGCACTGCCAGGGCAGCACCAAGCCATGGCCCTCAGCACCACCTCTCCAGGGCTCTGAAGCCCTTCCAGGGATGGGGACTCCACCACTGCCCTGGGCAGCCTGGCCCAGGCCTTGGCAACCCCAAGGGCAACAAATTGTTCCTCATGGCCAACCTAAACGTCCCCTGGGGCATCCTGAGGCCATTCCCTCTTGGTCCTTGGGAGAGGAGACCAACCCCCACCTGGAAAGAGCCAGGAGGTCTCCCCCCAGCCTTTTGTCCCTCAGCTCTTGGTTCTCTCAATGGTTCCAATCTCCTTGCAGGGAGCTGCAGAGAGCCAGAAGCTCTCCCCTCAGCCTCCTTTGCTCCAGGCTCAACACCCCCAGCTCCCTCAGCTGCTCCTCCCCAGCCCTCTTCTCCAGCCCCTTCCCCAGCTTGGTTGCCTTGCTCCGGCCCTGCTCCAGCTCCTCAGTGTCCTTGCAGCAAGGCACCAAGCATCTCCTCAGCCCCCTGTGCCTGGGAGCTCATGAGCACTGTGGTTTCCCCTCCCAGCACCTCGTGAGGAGGGCTGGTGGCCACCCCAGCAGCTTCCTTCCTCCCTCCCCCAGGAGCACAGAACCAGCTGCACCTCTCGACTGCTGTGCCCTTTGGGGGGGACACATCCTGGAGGAGCTGGGCACAGCCCCACCACCCTCTCAGGGGGATGGATGCTCCAGGCCAGCTTTGGGTGACCACAGAGGTTTATTTGGGGCCCATGGGGGGTTACTATCAAGGCCCTTCCTGACCTGTGGAGGTGATGCCCTGCTGCCCTCAGCTCTGCAGCCCCTCCAGCACCGCTCGCAGCACGCCTGCTGCTGCCACCGCCCCGGGGTCAGGCTGCAGCAGCTGGGCTGAGCTGATGTAACTGGCTCTGCCTGCTCCAGCCTCCATGGTCCTGGTGGCCTCTGCTGCTGCCTCTGCACTCTGCCAGGGTGTGGGGACAAAAAAAAGACAGGGGTGGAGAGGGACAAAACAAGCCCAGGAGAGGTGCCAGGTGCAACCTGGGCAACCGGCATGGCGATTCCCACCCCCGGGTCATCCCTCCCAGCCTGGTGTTAGCACAGCTGGGGGGACACTGGATGGGGGCTGTGGGGGCAGAGGGTACCCCAGCTGGCACCTCCCAGGAGCAGGGACTTGCCTGAGATTGGCACTGCCTGGGGAATGGGGGACAGACTCCCTTCAGCTGTCCCTTCCTGAGGGGCAGGGTCCCCTCCTCAGCTATCCCCTCCAAGCCATGCTTCCTGAGGGGCAGGGTCCCCTCCTCAGCTATCCCCTCCAAGCCCTCCCTTCCTGAGGGGCAGGGTCCCCTCCAAGCCCTCCCTTCCTGAGGGGCAGGGTCCCCTCCAAGCCCTCCCTTCCTGAGGGGCAGGGTCCCCTCCAAGCCCTCCCTTCCTGAGGGAGGAGGATTGTCCCCACAGTCCCTGCTTTCCTAGGGCACAGGTGACCACCCCCTCCTCAGGTGTCCCTCCCTAGGGGACAGGCTCCTCACACCCTGGAAGCCACAGCTCCCAACTCTCTCTGCATCCAGTGGCAGCTGCCCCAGGGCACTGCAGAGGGAGGTGGCCCTGCTTGTCCCCAGGGATGTGTAGATGCCAGCCCCTTTCCCAGATGTCCCTCCCCCCCCCCCAGTACCTGCACAGCAGTGGAAAGCACCGGGAGCAGCTCGGCCCCAGGGCTGCGCAGGGCCTGCAGAGCCTGTGCTGCAGCAAACAGCGAGTCCAGCTGGGACAGATGGGCACAAGGGCTGAGAACCACGGCTGTGGCCACGCTGGTGGCCACCACGGCCTGTGGGCATCGAGGTGGCACTGCCTGGCGTCCCCCAGGCCGCCGGCACTCACCATCGTCCTGTCCCCCGGCGCAGCTCCTCCGTACCTGTGTGGGATTGGGGCAGGGGTGGGCTTGCTGGGATCCTGCAGAGGATTTGGGGGGAGGGGGCCCAGGAAGGTCCCCAGGGTGGGGGCTCCTGTGGCACTCACTTCTGCATGGCTTGGATGCCAGCATCCATGGCATCAGCCCAGGCCGGGAGGTCGCTGCGGTCGAGCAGGGGCCGAGCGGCTGCCGTCAGGAACAGCCCATAGAGCTACGGGGACACCGGCACCACCCCGTGGTTGGGGGAGGCACAAGTGGGGTCCCCCAGGGTGACAAACCAGCCCCCCGCACTCACCACACCAGAGGAGCCACCCATCTTCTCCAGCAGCAGGTCGGCCAGGGCGGAGAGGAGCTGGGCTGGGGCTGCCGGGGGCGGCCCCGCACGCAGCCACTCCTGGATGGCTGCAGGGATGGAGGAGGACGGGATGGGAACCTTCTTGTGGCCCCCTGGGGGCCCGGGGACAGCTGGGGGAACACCTGATTGCCCAAGGGGTATCTAAGGATCCCTGGGGGCAAGCGGGGCCAGCCCCCTCCAAAGCCCTGGGGGCAGGGAGATCTGGGGGGCGGCGGGTCCCAGAGCGTGAGGAGCCTGGCCCCTAGGGAGGGCCAGCAGAGGAGGGAGTGGTTCCCTGTCCCCTAGGAAAGTATGGACTGTGGGGACAACCCCTCAGGAAGGGATCTATTGGAGGGGACCCTCTCTGTCCCCCCGGGAGGGCCGGCTCGGAGGGGGACCCTCTCTGTCCCCCCCAGGGAGGGCCGGCTCGGAGGGGGGACCTCTCTGTCCCCCCCAGGGAGGGCCGGCTCGGAGGGGGACCCTCTCTGTCCCCAGGGAGGGCCGGCTCGGAGGGGGACCCTCTCTGCCCCCCCAGGGAGGGCCGGCTGGAGGGGGGGACCCTCTCTGCCCCCAGGGAGGGCCGGCTCGGGAGGGGACCCTCTCTGTCCCCCCCAGGGAGGGCCGGCTCGGAGGGGACCCTCTCTGTCCCCCCCAGGGAGGGCCGGCTCGGGAGGGGACAGAACCTGCTCCCCAGCTGGAGGCAACACCTGGAGTCTCCCCCATTCCCCAGGAGGTGGCAATCCCAGGAAAATCCCCACTCCTAGGAAGTGACAGCTGGGGCACCCTCTCCCCACAAGTCCCCAGCACCCCCCCGAGGTGCCAGCACCCACCTCGGGCGGCCCGGGCGTGCGTGTGGCCGCAGTCCCCGTCCCCGGCAGCGCGGTCCAGCTCGTTGAGCTTCTCCTCCATGCTCAGCAGGGCGCTGCACACCCTGCCCAGCACCAGCTGCACCCCTGCCGTGCTGGGCCCTGCCAGGAGCGGGGGCACCCAGCAGGGGAGATCTCTCAGGACAGGAGGGCACCCAGGAGGAGGAGGGATATCTCGGGACGGGAGGGAGGGTGGCTCCCAGGGGGAGGGAGGGTGGCTCCCCTTATCCACCCCCAGAGGAGAGAGGGAAAGTGAGGTGTGGGAAGGTAAGAGCCCTGAGGGACCCGAGCTCCCCACAGCTGCCTGTACCCGTGGTGGCCTGACGCTGCACGGTCCCTGGTCCCTCCTTTGGTGCTGGCAGCTCCTGTCTCTGGCTCGTTGCAGGTGCTGCAGCCAGGTTGGGCCAAGCCATGGCCGTGGTCTTGGCGTCTGGAGCAGGAGGAGGCGACAGGAAGCTGGGTGCTGGCTCAGGGGCACCTGGCTGGCTCCTCACCTGGGTGTCCAGGACACCCCCTTGACCTCGTGTGCTGGATGTCCCAACACCCACAGCACGCCAGGTCCCCATCCCAGGGCACCAAGCACTCACCAATCAGCCTGACAAGCTCTTCATCCACCAGGAGGAGGGTGAGGGACACCCCAGCCATCTCCAGGGCCGTCATGAAGGAGCCCACCAGGGCCCGGGCGATGCGGACACCTCTGCGCTCTGCGGGCAGGGCAGGGGCTCAGGGAGGGGGGAAGGGCTCTCCAGAGGCCAGGGAATCATGGAATCACAGAATGGTTTTGACTGGAGAACACTCTCCAGATCATGGAGCCCAACCATGAACCCAGCACTGCCAAGGCACCACCCAGCCATGGCCCTCAGCACCACAGCTCCAGGGCTGGGAAACCCCTCCAGGGATGGGGGCTCCACCACTGCCCTGGGCAGCCTGGGCCAGGCCTTGACAACCCTCAAGAGCAAGAAATTGTTCCCTATGGCCAACCTGAACCTGCCCTGGGGCAACTTGAGGCCATTCCCTCTTGTCTTGGCACTTATTGCCTGGGAGAAGAGCTTGAATTCCACCTGGCTCAAATCTCCTTGCAGGGAGCTGCAGAGAGCCAGCAGCTCTCCCCTCAGCCTCCTTCTCTCCAGGCTCAACACCCCCAGCTCCCTCAGCTGCTCCTCCCCAGCCCTGCTCTCCAGACCCTTCCCCAGCTTGGTTGCCCTTCCCCAGCCCTGCTCCAGCTCCTCAATGTCCCTCTGGGAGTGAGAGGCCCAAAACTGACCCCAGGATTCCAGCTCTGACCTCCCCAGTGCCCAGCCAAGGGGACAATCCCTGCCCTGCTCCTGCTGGCCACACTCTCGCTGCTCCAGGCCAGGCTGCTGGTGGCCTCCTTGGCCAGCTGGGCACCCCCTGGCTCCTCTCCAGCCGCTGTCACCACCCACCCCCTGCCAGCTCCTTTCCCACCAGGCAGTTCCAGCCACTCTGGAGCCTTCCTGGGGTGGTTGTGATCCAAGTGCAGGACCCAGCTCTTGGCCTGTTTGAACCTCATCCCATTGGCCTCACCACGGATCCAGCCTGGCCAGACCCTTCTGCAGAGGCTCCAAGCCTCCAGCAGGTCCACACTGCCACCCAGTGCAGTGCCACCTGCCAAGTGACTGAGGGTGCCCCAACACCCTCACCCAAACCACTGGTGGGGGTCCCAGCGCAGAGCCCTGGGGGCACACCGCAGCCTCCTCCCTGCCCCCCAGCTCACCCAGGCAGCGCACAGCGGAGCCAGCCACGATGCCCAGCTCCAGGCAGGACAACCCTCCCAGGTTGTTCACCACCAGCACCACGGAGGATCCTGTAGGGGAGGGAGCAGAATGAGGCCCCTGAGGCGGGGGAGGCTGCAGAGGGGGGGGGGGGGCTCACCAGGGCCGAGGGGCAGGCGGGAGGCGTTGGAGGGGTCTGTCATGTGAGCCACCATCGTCTCCACCGCTTCATCTGCCGGCAGCAGCTGGGAGGGGGCAGAGGGGGCGCTGTGAGGGCAGTGCTGGGCAGCAGGATGATACTTGGGGGGGGGGAGGGCAGCAGGACCCCCCTCACCTTCATCCTGCGCACGCCTGCCTCGCCGTGGATCCCTGTGGAGGCAGGGTGGCATCAGCCCACGCCGTGGGCACCTCCCACACCTGGCAGTGATGCCAGTGCCATGGGGGCAGATCCTCACCCAGGCCCAGCTCCATCTCATCCTCAGCCAGCTTGAAGGTGGGCTTGGAGCCCGGGACACTGCAGGGAGACAGGCTGAGCCCCAGGGTACCTGTGTGGGGAGAGAGGCGAGGTTAAGCCTGGGGGGGAGGGGGCAGAATCTGATTTGCCCTGGGGGCTGTGAAATACCAAGAGGGATATAAGGGATGGGGGACAAGGCACAGCCCCCAGGGTGTTCCACACACATACCCATGGCTTTGGTGACTGCTGACACCTTCTCAAAGATCTCATTCAAGCTCGCCCCTGCCTCAGCCAGAGCCCCTGCCACCTGCAAAGGGCAAAAGCTTGGGTGGTGGGGGCTCCACTCCATCCCCCCCCCTTAAAACCTCCCCCAAACCCCACAGGGCCAGGAGCTTGGGTACCACCAGCTCCCTCCAGACAGCCCTTGTGCACCAGGATGGTGCCACACAAGCCTCATCTGCCAGCTTTCCTGGGGGCAGCAAAGGCAACCCCACAGGGCCAAGAGCTTGGGCACCACAAGGTCCCTGCCTCCAGACCTTGTGCACCAGGATGGTGCCACACAAGCCTCGCCTGCCAGCTTTCTTGGGGGCAGCAAAGGCGCTGTCGTCCCCCACCACCACCATCCTGACGTCGGCCCCCTCCGCCCGCGCCCGCTCCAGCGCCAGCCCGAAGTTCAGCCGGTCCCCGGTGTAGTTCTTCACGATCAGGAGGGTGCCAGCTGGAGGAAGAGGAGGGTTTCGAGGTGAAGCTCAGGCAAAGAAAGGAGGTGAAAGCCCACCAGGTCCCTGCCCCCTGCCCCTTACCTGCTCCCGCCTGCGTCACCGCTCTGACGGCAGCCAAGATGCTGCCCACGGCCGGGGAGGTGAAGACGGCGCCGGCCACCACGCCGGTCAGCATGCCCTGCCCGATGTACCCTGGAGGAGCAGGGGGGGCTCTCAGGGGCTGTCCCGGGGGGGCAGCCAGCCCGTGGTGGTGGTTGGTGGCAGTGAGGGGCTCACCTGCGTGGGCAGGCTCGTGGCCAGAGCCCCCTCCCGACAGCAGAGCCACCCTGCCGCGGACGGCCGCCAGGTCGGAGCGCAGGACCACCCGGTGGCCCCGCAGCAGCTGCAAGCCGGGGTTGCAGGCCACCAGCCCGGCCAGGGAGTCGTCAGCACAGCTTGCCACCGAGTTGACCAGCTTCTTGGAGACCTGGTGGCACAGAGTGGTGGGGGGGGGGGTATGGGAAACGGCCAACCCAAACCCCGTGGAGGCAGAAGGGGGGAGCGAGGGGTTCCCCCGCCAGCTTGGGCTCACCTCCATGGTGGCACAGAGGAGCCCACGCTGCCTTCAGCTCCGAGTCCAAACTCTGTCGGGAAGTGGCAGGGAGGGCAAGGTCCACCACAGGGCAAGGACATGTCCCCGTGGGGACTGCCTGGCCTGGCACAGGGACAGCAGGAGTGGGACAGGGCGGCATATGGGGTGACTGATGGGAGGGAGGAGCTGCGGTCAGTGTTGTCTTTGAATGGGGGGGCACAGGGGGAAACAGGGGGGAACCGAGGTGGGATAAGGCTCACAGCAGAGACCTCCTCATAGAGTGAGGGACCAGGATGGGTGTACCTCCAAAGCAGGGACCCCATCCTGGGGTGGGAGGAGACCAGGGTGGGATCACCCCCATGAGCAGGGATCGCACCCCAAGGTGGAGTGGAGGCAGGGAGGGACATTGCCCCTGGGGAAGAGGAGGACCTAGGAGTGGGTGCATCCCCCAAGCAGGGACCCACTTGTAGCGTGTGGAGAGACCAGAGTGAAAGCAAATCCCACAGGGACACCTCTTTTGGGGTGCGGGGTGCCATGGAGGGGTGCACCCCCCCCAGCAGACACCCCTTTTTAGAGTGTGAGGTGTGCAGCCCCCCAACAGGGACCCCTTTTGAGGTGCAAGAGGGACCAGGGTAGGTGCACCCCACTACCAGGAGCCCCCTCCGGAGTGTATATCGGGGGACGACCAGGGGATGCATCCCCCTCCCCCAGCGTATCCTCCCCCCCAACCCTCCTGGAGTGCAATGGGAGGAGCAGAGTGGGGTTGCACCCCCAAAACGGGGACCTCCCCCCAGCATCCAGCGTGGGAGCAGAGCACCCCTCTCCAGCGGGAACCCTCTCAGGCTGGGGGGGAGGGGGACGACACTCAGGGGGTGGCACCCCAAAGCGGGGATCCCCCCGCGCCGCGTCCTTCCTCGCACCCGCAGCGCAGGGCCCACCCCGCCTCCGCCGGAGCATCCCCACCTTCCCTCTCGTCTGCTCCTCCAGGTCCTCCGGGCTGCCTAGAGCGGCCACTTCCCGGTGACGTCACGGCGGCGGGCGGCAGGGGCGGTGCGGGCGGCGCAGAGGCCGCGGCGGGCCCCGTTCCTGCTTCCCGCGCGGCCTGTGGGCCCGGCTTTCCTCCGGTTGAGCGATTCCCCCCCCCCCGCCCGCCGCCATGTCTTATAACTACGTCGTGACGGCGCAGAAGCCGACGGCCGTGAACGGCTGCGTCACCGGTACCGCTCGGCACCCCCCGCGCCCCGGCGAGGCCTGTGGGACCGGGGGCGGGGAGCACGGAGTATCGAGGAGCTGGAGGGACATTGAGGGTCTTAGGGATCAGCGAGGCACCGGGGGGCTGTGGGGGTGCTGAGGTCCTTTGCAGGGGGTCAGGGGGATAGCGGGGGACTGGGACAGTTGTGTGCTGAGGGTACTGGCGGGGGTGTTGAGGTTTCTGTTGTGGGGTAGTGGGAAGGGTGCTGAGGCCCCTGGGGAGGTGCTGAGGCTACTGGCGGGGGGCTGTGGGGCACTGGGAGGATGTTGAGGTTCCTGGAGGGGTTGTGGGTCACCGGAGGGTCCTGAAGGGCTTGTGGGTCACTGGGGGAGTGCTGAGGCCCCTAAGGGCCTGCTGAGGCTCCTGGGGATGTTGTGGGGTACTGGAGAGGATGCTGATGCTCCTGAGGTGCTGAAGCTCCTGGGGCATTTGTGGAGTCCTGAGGGTGTTGTGGGGCACTGGGGGAGTGCTGAGGCCCCTAAGGGCCTGCTGAAGCTCCTGGGGGTGTTGTGGGATACTGGAAAGGATGCTGATGCTCCTGAGGTGCTGAAGCTCCTGGGGCATTTGTGGAGTCCTGAGGGTGTTGTGGGGCACTGGGGGAGTGCTGAGGCCCCTAAGTGGCTGCTGAGGCTCCTGGGGATGTGGGGTACTGGAGAGGGTGCTGATGCTCCTGAGGTGCTGAAGCTCCTGGGGCATTTGTGGAGTCCTGAGGGTGTTGTGGGGCACTGGGGGAGCGCTGAGGCCCCTAAGTGGCTGCTGAGGCTCCTGGGGATGTTGTGGGGTACTGGAGAGGGTGCTGAGGCTCTTGAGGGGTTCCAAGGAGTGTTACTGGGGGCTCAGAATGTGGGGGTGAAGTGGGGTTCCTTGACAGGGGGGACAGGGTGCTGTAGGAGGAGGTGGTGGTGAAGGTCTGTCTTTTTGTCTTCCCTTCCCCTGAGGTGTTTTGGGGTGTTACAGGCTCCTCTGCAGGGAGGAGGTGGTGGAAAGGACTCTCAGGAGTAGGGATGGAAGAGAAATCCTGGGGAAGGAGGAGGAATGGGAGCCCAGGGATGGGGGATTGCTGAGGGGCCTCAGGAGTGAGGATGGAAGAGAAATCCTGGGGAAGGAGGAGGAATGGGAGCTCAGGGATGGGGGAGTGCTGAGGGGCCTCAGGAGTAAGGATGGAAGAGAAATCCTGGGGAGGAGAGGAATGGGAGCGCAGGGATGGGGGATTGCTGAGGGGCCTCAGGAGTAAGGATGGAAGAGAAATCCTGGGGAAGGAGGAGGAATGGGAGCGCAGGACCAGCCGGTGGCCCCGCAGCAGCTGCAAGCCAAGGTTGCAGGCCAGGGAGTCGTCAGCACAGCTTGCCACTGAGTTCCCCAGCTTCTTGGGGACCTGGTGGCACAGAGAGGTGGTGGTGGGGTATGGGAGATGGCCAACCCAAACCCTGTGGAGGTAGAAGGGGGGAGCGAGGGGTTCCCCAGGCAGCTTGGGCTCACCTCCACGGTGGCCCAGAGGAGCCACGCTGCCTTCAGCTCCGAGTCCAAACTCTGTCGGGAAGTGGCAGGGAGGGCAAGGTCCACCACAGGGCAAGGACTTGGAGCCCAGGGATGGGGGACTGCTGAGGGTGTGGTGGGAGGAAGGGGCTGAGATCTGGGGGTGCTGCAGGGCCCAGGCTCCCCGCGGGGCGTCGAGCTCTTGCGGGGGCTGCTCGGGGAGAGCAGCCCGGGGTGGCCTCCCCCCGGGCGGCGGTGGCTTGAGGGTGGCTTCTTCTCTCCCTGCCCCAGGCCACTTCACCTCAGCCGAGGACCTGAACCTGCTGATCGCCAAGAACACGCGGCTGGAGATCTACGTGGTGACGGCGGAGGGCCTGCGGCCGGTCAAGGAGGTGGGGATGTACGGCAAGACCGCCGTCATGGAGCTCTTCCGCCCCAAGGTGGGTCCTGCTGGGTGCGGGAGGCGGCTGGGGGGCGCTGGGAGGAGCCTCCTGAAGGGGCCCTCACCGCTCTGCTCCGGCAGGGGGAGAGCAAGGACCTGCTGTTCATCCTGACGGCCAAGTACAACGCCTGCATCCTGGAGTACAAGCAGAACGGCGACAACATCGACATCATCACCCGGGCCCACGGCAACGTGCAGGTGAGTGCTGCTCAGGCACCTCCCGGGGGGCAGCCCCCTTCCTTGGCAGCAGCTTTACCTTGCCAGTGATCCTGGGGATGAGCCAGCAGCGTGCCCTGGTGGCCAAGAAGGCCCAAGGGTGTCCTGGGGCATGAAGAAGAGTGTGGCCAGCAGGACAAAGGAGGTTCTCCTCCCCTTCTGCTCTGTCCTGCATCCAGTTCTGAGCTCCCTAGTTCCAGAGAGACTGGGAAGTGCTGGAGAGAGTCCAGGGGAGGCTCTGAAGGTGCTGAGGGGCCTGGAGCAGCTCTGTGAGGAGCAAAGGCTGAGAGCCCTGGGGCTGTGGAGCCTGCAGAAGAGCAGCCCCAGAGGGCAGCTGAGCAATGCTCAGCAAGAGCTGAAGGAGCTGTGGGGGGCAAGAGGCTGGGGCCAGACTCATTGTCAGTGGTGCCCAGGGAGAGGCCAAGGGGCAGAGGGCAGCAAGTGGCAGGCAGGAGGTTGGCTGTGAAGCTGAGGAGCAAGTGGTTTGGTGTGAGGGTGCTGGAGGCCTGGAGCAGGCTGCCCAGAGAGGTTTGTGGCGTGTCCTTGTGTGGAGAGCTTGCAACCCCCCCTGGGCACTGTGCTGCTGGGCAAGCTGCTGGGGGTGCCCTGCTGGGGCAGGGGGCTGGGGCTGGCTGAGCTCCTGAGCTCCCTTCCAGCCCCCCATGCTGGGATTTTGATTTGTTATTGATGATTCTTCACCTAGCACTCTCTCCAGTGGGGTTCATCTGCTGCCACAGGTTTTTGCCTGTGGTGAGTGGGGCTCAGGGTCTGTGGACAGAGCTGCAGCTGTGCTCATGGGGTGGTTTGCAGAGTGGAGTCATAGAACCATGGTTTGGGTTGCAGGAACATTTCAAACTCTAGCAGTCCAGCTTCCTGCAGTGAGCCAGGACATCTTCAGCTGGATCAGGTTGCTGAGGGCCCCAAGCAACCTGACCTGGAATGGTTCCAGGGAGGAATAACGAGGCTGATTCGAGGTGCTCCTGCTTGGAATCAGTGCTCAAACCTCAGTGCAAGGTAGAATTTTCTCTGGGCAATGACTCTCCTGGGACTTCCTGGTGGTCCTCTCCATGCTGCAGGGCTGCTGAAGTTGCTGTGACCATCTTGGCCACCCAACATTGTGAAGAATTGTGGATAGTGCCCTTCACCCCCCCCCCCTTTTTTTCCTGCTTTATGTGGACTCCAATCCTGCTTTTGAACAGGTGACAGATCCACATGGCCCTTTGTGACAGTTTGAGACTTCTAGTCACCAGCCAAAGGATTTCCATCAGCTCTCAAACCCAAACATCTCCATTCTCCTCCCAGGCACTGAGCTTCTGCTGGCTGATTGGTGGTGGAGCTAAGCAGAGGGCTTGTGGGCAGGAGGGGATGGTGGGCATGCCCTGTTAAGTGACACATTGGTGTGCTGCTGGGGGTTGAAGCAGTTCTTAATCTTCCTGTGCCACCCTTGTCCTGGTGTGACCTGGAGCTGGTGATATCAGCCCCTGCCAAGGAGCTCTGAGGGGTGCTGTGGAGGCTGATAACGGTGCTGGGTTTCTGGGGGGGGATATTTGGTTGCCAAAGCCCTTCATGAAAATGACTTAAAGTGGGAAAGACCTCCAAGGTTATGGAGTCCAACCCTGCAGCTGCAAGGGAGGTCCTGAGAGCAGGACAGAAGAGGGCAATGTGGCTTTGACAGCTGGGGAGAAACAAGGAGGGTAAATGCATTCTGCTGGCAGAGGCACAGAGTGGGATTGGTGAGCAGAGGCCTTTCAGATCAAGGAGTCCAAGCCTTCACCCAGCACTGCCAGGGCACCACTAAACCATGGCCCTCAGCACCACAGCTCCAGGGCTCTGAAACCCCTCCAGGGTGGGGGCTCCACCACTGCCCTGGGCAGCCTGGGCCAGGCCTTGACCACCCTCAAGGGCAACAAATTGTTCCTCGTGGCCACCCTAAACCTCCCCTGGGGCACCTTGAGGCCCTTTCCTCTTGTGCTGGCACTTGTTCCTTGGCAGAAGAGACCTTCTCCAGTTGCAGGGCCTGCTCCTGGAGTGCTGGGAGAGAGGAAGTGTGTGTGCAGTGGGAGCTGTGCCAGGCCCTCTGGTGAGCAGAGACACTCTTCTTCACTGCCTGCCTCACTTGGGCTTGTCTGATGATATTTTGAAGGAGGTGTAGAAGGAGTTCCTCAGCTGAGAGCTGCTAACAGGAGGCAGCAATGTGCCCTGGTGGCCAAGAGGGCCAATGGGATCCTGGGGTGCATGAGGAAGAGTGTGGCCAGCAGATCGAGGGAGGTTCTCCTCCCCCTCTGCTCTGCCCTGGTGAGGCCACAGCTGGAATATTGCCTCCAGTTTGGGGCTCCCCAGTTCAGGAGGGACAGGGATCTGCTGGAGAGAGGCCAGGGGAGGGCTGTGAGGATGCTGCAGGGACTGCAGCACTGCCTGGGGAGGAGAGGCTGAGAGCCCTGGGGCTGTTCAGTCTGGAGAGGAGAAGACTGAGGGTGGATCTGATCAATGTCTGTCAATAGCTGAGGGCTGGGGGTCAGGAGGGAGGGACAGGCTCTGCTCAGCTGCACCCTGGGACAGGGCAAGGGGCAATGGATGGAAACTCCAGCACAGGAGGTTCCACCTCAACGTAGAATCAATAAGGTTGGAAAAGAGCTCAAAGATCACCAAGTCCAACCTGTCACCCCATACCTCCTGACTGCTCAACCATGGCTCCAAGTGCCACATCCAATCCCTTTCTGGCCATGAGGAAGAACTTCACAGTGTCACCAAGGTTGGAAGAGACCTCAAAGATCATAGAGTCCAACCTGTCACCACAGACCTCATGACTAGACCATGGCACCAAGTACCACATCCAGTCCCCTCTTGCACCCCTCCAGGGATGGCAACTCCACCACCTCCCTGGGCAGCACATCCCAATGGCCAATGACTCTCTCAGGGAAGAACTTTCTCCTCACCTCCAGCCTAAACTTCCCCTGGCGCAGCTTGAGCCTGTGTCCTCTCAACTTCTTCACTGTGAGGGTCCCAGAGCCCTGGAGCAGGCTGCCCAGAGAGGTTGTGGAGTCTCCTGCTCTGGAGCCTTCCCAGCCCCATCTGGATGTGCTCCTGTGTGCCCTGTGCTGCGTTCTATGCTCCCGCTCCGGCGGGGAGGGGGTTGGACTCCACGAGAGGTCTCTCCCAAGCCCTAACCTCCTGTGATTCTCCTCTCCCAAGAGCACCCAGGGCTGGTTCTGTGACTCTAATCCACCTTTCTGCTTCCCCTGTGCCCTGGCTGTGCCGCTCAGGACCGCATCGGGCGGCCCTCGGAGACCGGCATCATCGGCATCATCGACCCCGAGTGCCGCATGATCGGCCTGCGCCTCTACGACGGCCTCTTCAAGGTCATCCCCCTGGACAGGGAGAACAAGGAGCTCAAGGCCTTCAACATCCGCCTGGAGGAGCTGCAGGTCATCGATGTCAAGTTCCTCTACGGCTGCCAGGCTCCCACCATCTGCTTTGTCTACCAGGTACCTCCTGCTGGGGGGGTTGCGTCCGGCCCAGGTCTCTCCAGGGCCTTCCACAGGCTTGGGAGAGGCAGCGGTGGCCTGGGATCAACAGCAGGCAGCGCAGGGGGAGGCTCTGGCTCCTGCAGGAGGCTCAGGGTGTAGTCATGGGGAAAGGTCATAGAATCCAGAAGGTAGGAAATGAACTCATCAAGTCCAACCTGTCACCCAACACCTCCTGACAACTGAACCACGGCTCCAAGTGCCACATCCAGTCCCTTTTTGAACACGTCCAGGGATGGTGGAAGGAGGTGGGGACGTAGCAGCCCCAGAGGGCAGCTGAGCAGTGCTCAGCAAGGGCTAAAGGAGCTGTGGGGCGAGAGGCTGGGGCCAGACTCGTTGTCAGTGGTGCCCAGGGAGAGGCCAAGGGGCAGAGGGCACCAAGTGGCAGCAGGAGGTTGGCTGTGAAGCTGAGGAGCAAGTGGTTTGGGGTGAGGGTGCTGGAGGCCTGGAGCAGGCTGCCCAGAGAGGTTGTGGAGTGTCCTTGTGTGGAGAGCTTGCAGCCCCCCCTGGGCACTGTGCTGCTGGGCAAGCTGCTGGGGGTTCTCTGCTGGGGCAGGGGGCTGGGGCTGGCTGAGCTCCAGAGCTCCCTTCCCCCCCCCCCATGCTGGGATGCTGTGCATTACTGGGGTGGCAGAGCTGTTGGGGGGTGATTCTGCAAGCAGTTGATGTTTCCCTAGGAAACCAGGCTGGAAGGTTTGAGGGACATTGAGGTGGGAGCTCAGCTGCCCTACGGCAGGAGGAGCTGGAGGTGCTGACGTTGTGTAGTGCCCCCCTGTCTGGAGTTGAGGGGGCTGTGTCAGCTGAGCACAGGTCCCAGAACACCCCTGCCTGAGTTGTTTTCAGTCTCCTTGGGTCCAGAGGTGGTTCTGCCTGTGGGTGCAGCTCTGGAGAACATCATTCTGGGGGCGCTCAGCCCCACCCCTGGCTTGAGGGAGGCCGAGGAGAAGGTGGGAAGCCTCAGCAGCTCACTGGGCTGGGTTGTCAGGAGATGAGCTGGAGCCTCTCCTTGGAGGAGGTGGATCTCCTGCCAGCTCCACCTGGAGTCCCTGGCTGTGCACATGAGGCTGTCCCCAGCCTGCAGCTTCTTGTGGCTTCTCTTTCAGGACCCCCAGGGTCGCCACGTCAAGACCTACGAAGTGTCCCTGCGCGAGAAGGAGTTCAACAAAGGCCCTTGGAAGCAGGAGAATGTGGAGGCTGAAGCCTCCATGGTCATTGCAGGTTGGCCCTTTCCCAAAAGCTCTTCTCTCCTGCCTCTCCCTCGGGGCCAGATTGCCTCCTGCTCCAAGGTTCTCTGACAGGACATTCCCTTCTCTCCTCCACAGTGCCAGAGCCTTTTGGAGGTGCCATCATCATTGGGCAGGAGTCCATCACCTACCACAACGGTGACAAATACCTGGCCATAGCTCCACCTATCATCAAGGTGAGCGATTTGAGGGATCCAGGGATCCCTGCCCTGTCCTTCCACTGCTCCCCCAGGGCTCTTTGCACCGCTGGAAGGGCGTTGGGGCTGCTTGGAGCCGGGAACTCTGCTCCTGGCCGAGCTGCTTTGGGTGGCCCTGCTTCAGCAGGGATTGGACTGGTTGATCTCCAGAGGTCCCTACCAACCCCACCGTGCTGGGAGTGGGATAAGGCCTTGCTGGCTGGCCCCGTGGGGCTGTCTCAGCTGGTTGCTGAGCGCCCCTCCTCCCCTGGCTGCAGCAAAGCACCATCGTCTGCCACAACCGCGTGGACCCCAACGCCTCCCGGTACCTGCTGGGGGACATGGAAGGACGTCTCTTCATGCTGCTCCTGGAGAAGGAGGAGCAGATGGATGGCACTGTCACCCTGAAGGACCTGCGTGTGGAGCTGCTGGGGGAGGTAGGACCTGAGCACAGCCCTGCCCCGTGGCTTCCTCGCTGCTGGCCGCGGGGCTGGGGGCGTCCCGCCGAGGGGCAGCGGCTGCGTCTCCTCGAGCCCGGGCTGATGCTGCAAGGTTGTCCCAGCTGTTAAGTTGCTGGGGGGGAAAAAAACAATCCCTGTCTGGGCACTTGGAAGTTTAAATCATTTGCCCAAGTTCTTGTCTGGAGCTTCTGCGCTGGCCTGGGGAGAAGCTTGGACTCTGTGGAGTTGGTGAAGGGGTTGAATTGCCCTTTCCTGTGGCCTCAGTCTTCCTGTTGGGCTGCAGCTCCGCTGTGGTTCTTGCAGGGTATGGCAGGGTTCTGGTGCTGGTGGTGGTTCACCTGCATCTTCTCCATTCCCAGACATCCATTGCAGAGTGCTTGACCTACCTGGACAACGGAGTTGTGTTCGTTGGCTCCCGGCTCGGCGATTCCCAGCTCGTGAAGGTGTGTGGCAGATGTCTCCCGGCTTAGCTGTGACTCCAGGCAGGAGTTTTGATACCTCTTTGTTTCCACCATGACCTCCAGAGGTCTTAAGTGGAGACATTTTGCTTTCTTACCTGCTCTAAATCCCTTCCACGTGCTTGGGAGGGGTTGGGCAAGGTGGCCTTCAAGGGACCCTTCCAACCCGATGTGTTCTGTGACCCTTGCACCTTGAAAGCCACTGACTGGGGTTTCTCCACAGCTCAACGTGGACAGCAATGAGCAGGGCTCCTATGTGGTGGCTATGGAGACCTTCACCAACCTTGGTCCCATTGTTGACATGTGTGTGGTGGACCTGGAAAGACAAGGCCAAGGGCAGGTAACGTTGGTTCTGCTTTGCTCCAGCCTGCTGGTGAGGATGGTCTGGGGCCTGCCAGATGTAGGTGTGGGTTTGTTCATGGAGGAGAAGGCTTAGAAACCATTCAGTGGAGGAGCTCAGAAGTCTTACCCAGGTGCAGGGATGGTGATATTGAGGTCCTGCAGTGGAGGAGAGAGGAGGTTCACTCTTGGGTACCCTCGTTCAGGAGGAGGTTGCAGTCGGGAAAGATCAGCTGCCGAAAGAGACTTCCTCTGAGGAGTGGAGAAGATGGGTGCCCCATCTTACAGCACTTACAGGATGGCCAAGGGATCAGGCCTAGCCAGCACGGATTTAGGAAGGGCAGGTTCTGCCTGACCAACCTGATCTCTTTCTATGATCAGGTGACTGCCTGGTGGATGTGGGGAGGCCTGTGGATGTGGTCTACCTGGACCTCAGCAAGGCCTTTGACACCGTGCCCCACAGCAACTCCTGGCCAAGCTGGCAGCCCATGGCCTGGACAGGAGCACACTGTGTTGGGTTAGGAACTGGCTGGAGGGCCGAGCCCAGAGAGTGATGGTGAATGGTGCCACAGCCAGCTGGCAGCCAGTCACTAGTGGTGTGCCCCAGGGATCAGTGCTGGGCCCCATGCTCTTCAACATCTTTATTGATGATCTGGATGAGGGCATCGAGTCCATCAGCAGTAAATTTGCAGATAACACCAAGCTGGGGGCAGGAGTTGATCTGCTGGAGGGCAGAGAGGCTTTGCAGAGGGACCTGGCCAGGCTGGACAGATGGGCAGAGGCCAAGGGCAGGAGATTGAACACAGCCAAGTGCCAGGTGCTGCACATTGGCCACAGCAACCCCATGCAGTGCTACAGGCTGGGGGCAGAGTGGCTGGAGAGCGGCCAGGCAGAGAGGGACCTGGGGGTGCTGGTCGATGGGAGGCTGAACATGAGCCAGCAGTGTGCCCAGGCAGCCAAGAGGGCCAATGGCATCCTGGCCTGCATCAGAACAGTGTGGCCAGCAGGAGCAGGGAGGTCATTCTGCCCCTGTACACTGCACTGGTTAGGCCACACCTTGGAGTCCTGTGTCCAGTTCTGGGCCCCTCAGTTTAGGAAGGAGGTTGACTTGCTGGAGTGTGTCCAGAGAAGGGCAATGAAGTTGGTGAGGGGTTTGGAACACAGCCCTGTGAGGAGAGGCTGAGGGAGCTGGGGTTGCTTAGCCTGGAGAGGAGGAGACTCAGGGGTGACATTGCTCTCTACAACTACCTGAAGGGAGGTTGTAGCCAGGGGGCGGTTGGTCTCTTCTCCCAGGCAGCCAGTACCAGAACAAGAGGACACAGTCTCAGGCTGCGCCAGGGGAGGTTTAGACTGGATCTTAGGAAGAAGTTCTATACAGAGAGAGTGATTGCCCATTGGAATGGGCTGCCCAGGGAGGTGGTGGAGTCACCTTCATTGGGGATGTTCAAGAAGAGGGTTGATGGGGTGCTTGGTGCCATGGTTTAGTTGTTTAGGTGGGTGGGTTGGATTGGATTGGATTGGGTTGGGTTGGATTGGTTGATGGGTTGGACGCGATGATCTTGAAGGTCTCTTCCAACCCGGTGGTGTATTGTATTGTATCTTGCCCCCAAGCCATCACTGCCAGGAGGAGCAGGGAAGCTTCTCAGCAATGTGTGGTTAAAGATCATTTGCTTCTCCTCCAGCTGGTCACCTGCTCGGGGGCCTTCAAAGAGGGTTCGCTGCGGATCATCCGGAATGGGATTGGGATTCACGAGCATGCCAGCATCGACCTGCCGGGGATCAAAGGTGTGGGAGCTGTCCTGTGCTCTCAGACACAGCCCAGGCCTGAGGGACCAGTGGGGACACGTCCTGTGCGTGCACTGAGGGTGAGGGGTGGGACAGGCCACTTGCCACCTGCCAGCTGTTGGAATACTGGGGTTGGGTTTGGGCCCCCTCCCTCCGAAAGGGACATTGAGCAGGTCCAGAGAAGGGCAGTGAAGCTGGGGAAGGGCCTGGAAAACTTCTGAGGCACCTGGGGTTGTGGAGCTGGAGATAAGGAGGCTGAGGGGAGACCTTCTGGCTTTCTCTCCAACTCCCTGAAAGGAGGCTGGAGCCAGGTGGGGGTCAGACTCTTCTTCCAAGGAACAAGTGTGACAGGACAGGAGGAAAATGGCCTCGAGTTGCCCTAGGGGAGGCTTGGATTTGACATGAGGAACCCTTTATGGAAAGGGTTGTCAAGGCCTGCCCAGGGCAGTGGTGGAGTCCCCATCCCTGGAGGGGCTTCAGAGCTGTGGAGATGGGGTGCTGAAGGCCATGGTTTGGTGGTGCCCTGGCAGTGCTGGGGTCATTGGTTGGACTCTCATGATCTTAAAAGTCTTTTCCAACCCAAACCATTCTGTGACTCAACTTCCCTGTGGCCTCTCTCTGTTGTAGGTCTGTGGCCCCTGAGGTCAGACTCTCACCGTGAAACAGACAACACCTTGGTGCTGTCCTTTGTTGGCCAGACCAGGTAAGGTGGGGCTGAAGCTGAGCCAGGCTCTCAGCCACCCTGTGGGAGCTTGCTAGAACAGGACCTCCTTCTCCTGCCCAGGGTGCTGATGTTAAATGGAGAGGAGGTAGAAGAGACAGAGCTCACAGGGTTTGTGGATGATCAGCAGACCTTCTTCTGTGGCAATGTGGCACATCAGCAGCTGATCCAGGTAATGCCAGCTCCCAGGAAGCACAGATGGTGACCTTACAGCCTGTGGTGGTGGTGGGGGTGCCAGCTTAGATCTGTGCTGCTGCTGAGGGCCAGGGCTGCCTGGGTGTTGGGAGCGAGGAGCAGTTCTGGCTCTGAGCAGAGGTGCTGTCTCTGCCCAGATCACCTCTGCTTCAGTCAGGCTGGTTAGCCAGGAGCCCAAAGCCCTGGTGAGTGAGTGGAAAGAGCCCAATGGGAAGAACATCAGCGTGGCTTCCTGCAACAGCAACCAGGTGGTGGTGGC
This sequence comes from Colaptes auratus, assembly GCA_015227895.2. Taxonomy (NCBI): domain Eukaryota; kingdom Metazoa; phylum Chordata; class Aves; order Piciformes; family Picidae; genus Colaptes; species Colaptes auratus. The sequence goes on along the minus strand of CM037647.1, from coordinate 14,291,213 downwards.
TGTGGGACGGGCCCTCTACTACCTGGAGATCCGGCCTCAGGAGCTCAGGCAGATCAGGTGGGTCTCCGATCCTGCCCCCAGGGGGCTCTCAGCTCTGCTATCTTGCCCAGGGACTCAAGCCTGCTCTCTGCTTCCTCCTTCCTGCCAGCTGCACAGAAATGGAGCACGAAGTGGCCTGCCTGGACATCACCCCCCTGGGGGACAGCAACGGCATGTCCCCGCTCTGCGCCATCGGGCTCTGGACTGACATCTCTGCACGCATCCTGAAGCTGCCTTCCTTTGAGCTGCTGCACAAAGAGATGCTGGGAGGAGGTGGGGCTCTGCTGCCTGGTGGCAGTGGCCACTGAGCTGCCTGGAGGTGGCTGATGTCCCTCATGGCTCTTCTCTTGCTCCCTGCAGAAATCATCCCTCGCTCCATCCTGATGACGACCTTTGAGAGCAGCCATTACCTGCTGTGTGCCCTGGGGGATGGGGCCCTCTTCTACTTTGGCCTCAGCCTTGAGACAGGTGACTGCAGGAGCTGCTGGACAGGGTGGTTTGGGCTCCTTGCCCCCTTCTTGATGTGCTTTCACCCTTCTGGAGAGATCTCTCTCTCTCTTTCTCGTTCTGGTGGCATCATGCTCAGATGGGAGTAGCTGTGAGTGAACTGGGAGCTGGTGGATTTCTCCAGCTGCTTGAGTCACAGCAACCCCATGAAGGCTCCAGACTGGGGGCAGAGTTGCTGGAAACTGTCTGGTGCAAAAGGACCCAGGGTGGGGTCAGTGACAGTGGCTGGGGATGAGCCAGGGGGTGCCCAGCTGGCCAAGGAGGCCACCAGCAGCCTGGCCTGGCTCAGCAAGAGTGTGGCCAGCAGGAGCAGGGCAGGGATTGTCCCCTTGGCTGGGCACTGAGGAGGTCAGAGCTGGAATCCTGGGGTCACTTTTGGCCTCTCACTCCCAGAAGGACATTGAGGAGCTGGAGCAGGGCCAGAGCAGGGCAACCAAGCTGGGGAAGGGTCTGGAGAGCAGGGCTGGGGAGGAGCAGCTGAGGGAGCTGGGGGTGTTGAGCCTGGAGAGAAGGAGGCTGAGGGGAGAGCTGCTGGCTCTCTGCAGCTCCCTGAACAGAGGTTGAACCAGGTGGGAGCTGATCTCTGGTGCCAAGCAAACAGTGACAGGACAATAGGCAATGACCTCAAGATGCCCCAGGGGAGGTTTAGGCTGGACTTGAACATTTTCTTCTCCTTGAGGGTTGTCAAGGCCTGGCCCAGGCTGCCCAGGGCAGTGGTGGAGTCCCCGTGCCTGGAGGGGTTTCTGAGCTGTGGAGCTGAGGGCCATGGCTTGGTGGTGCCCTGGCAGTGCTGGGTGAAGGGTTGGACTCCATGATCTCGAAGGCCTCATCCAACCAGCCCCACTCTGTGCCTCTGCCGGCGGGATGCAGTTTACCCTCCTCCTTTCTTCCCAGCTGTCACAGCCACGTTGCCTTCTGCTGTCCTCCTCTTAGGGCCTCCCTTGCAGCAGCTCCCAACACCTGCTCCTTCCCTGCAGGGCTGCTGAGTGACCGCAAGAAGGTGACCCTGGGCACGCAGCCGACCGTGCTGAGGACGTTCCGCTCCCTCTCCACCACCAACGTCTTCGCCTGCTCCGACCGCCCCACCGTCATCTACAGCAGCAACCACAAGCTGGTCTTCTCCAATGTCAACCTGAAGGAGGTGAACTACATGTGTCCCCTCAACTCAGATGGCTATCCTGACAGGTGGGCCTCTCACCTTGCCTCGGCTGGGACACAGAGCTGCAGGCTCAGCTCAGAGCGTGGGCCCCCTGAAGTCGGCAGATGGGATTCCCCCTGGAGGAGTTCTGAGGAGTGGGGAGAACAGGGAGGTTCTGGCTGAGCCACCAACCTTCCAAGCACAGTATCTGCACACAGTACTCAAGGTGCATCACACTTGGATGCCCCAAGGAGCAGTGCTGGGCCCCCTGCTCTTTAATATCTTTGTTAATGATCTGGAGGAGGGCACTGAGTCCATCAGCAGTATGTTTGCTGGGGGCAGGAGTGGATCTGTGAGAGGGTAGGAGAGCTCTGCAGAGGAACCTGGCCAGGCTGGACAGATGGGCAGAGGCCAAGGGCAGGAGAGTGAACACATCCAAGTGCCAGGGGCTGCACATTGGCCACAGCAACCCCAGGCAGTGCTACAGGCTGGGGGCAGAGTGGCTGAGAGCAGCCAGGCAGAGAGGGACCTGGGGGTGCTGGTTGAGAGTAGGCTGAACATGAGCCTGCAGTGTGCCCAGGGGGCCAAGAAAGCCAATGGCATTCTGGCCTGCATCAGGAGCAGTGTGGCCAGCAGGAGCAGGGATGTCATTGTGCCCTGTGCTCAGCACTGGTTAGGCCACACCTTGAGTCCTGTGTCCAGTTCTGGGCCTCCCTCAGTTTAGGAAAGATGTTGAGGTGCTGGAAGGTGTCCAGAGAAGGGCAACAAAGCTGGGGAGGGGTCTGGAGCACAGCCCTGTGGGGAGAGGCTGAGGGAGCTGGGGTTGCTTAGCCTGGAGAAGAGGAGGCTCAGGGGAGACCTCCTTGCTCTCTGCAACTGCCTGAAGGGAGGTTGTAGCCAGGTGGGGGTTGGTCTCTTCTCCCAGGCACCCAGAACAGGAGGCCACAGTCTCAAGCAGTGCCAAGGGAGGTTCAGGCTGGAGGTTAGGAAGAAGTTCTTCCCAGCAAGAGAGATTGGCCCTTGGGATGTTCTGCCCAGGGAGGTGGTGGAGTCCCCATCCCTGGAGGTGTTTAGGAAGAGCCTGGATGAGGCACTTGGTGCCATGGTTGAGTTGATTAGGTGGTGTCAGATGACAGGTTGCACTCCATGATCTTGAAGGTCTCTTCCAACCTGGTTTATTCTATTCTATTAGATGGTCTTGGGTGATAGGTTGGACTGGATGATCTCTGAGGTCTGTTCTGTTCTGCTCTCTCTCATGGTGTTTCTTTTCTCCCCATCCAGCTTGGCCTTGGCCAACAACAGCACCCTGACCATCGGCACCATCGATGAGATCCAGAAGCTCCACATCCGCACAGTTCCCCTCTATGAGTCGCCCAGGTGAGCTGAGCAGGGGCAGGGAGCCTGGCTTGAGGAGCCCTGCCCTGCCCTGCCCTGCCCTGCCCTGCCCTGCCCCATGGGACAAGGCTGTGGGGAGACGCCACCCTCAGCCTTCCCCTCGTGGCCTCAGTTGATCCTGCAGGCTGCTGACAGCTCTTTTCATCTCCAGAGCCTCTCTGCCCCCCTTAGGGTGGCCTTTCCTGGCTCTCCTGCCCACCCCAGTCTCTTTGTCCCACAGGAAGATCTGCTACCAGGAGGTGTCTCAGTGTTTTGGTGTCCTCTCCAGTCGTATCGAAGTGCAGGATGCCAGTGGGGGCACCACTGCCCTCAGGCCTAGTGCCAGCACCCAGGTGAGGAGGAGCTGGGAGAGCCAGCCCTGGGCAGTGGGCATCATCATTCCTCAGGCCAAACCCTGGTGCAGGTTGTCCTTGACAGCCTTCAGCTTCTCCCTTGGGCGCCTGGGGGGAGATGGGGTGCTGAGATTCTCTCTGTGGTGGTGACAAGGACTCTCTGTGCTGCTCTCCAGCAGCCTGTCAGATCACCTCTGGGTTTGGGGCTCCTCCTTCAGTCAGGTTTCTCTGTGGTCTCAGGAGGTTTCCTTCTCCCAGGGGTGCTGTCAGAAGGGCCCTTCAGGCAGTAGCTCTGCTGGAAGGCACAGCAATCCATAAACTTTTCCATCACTGTTCTTGCTCAGTGGTGCTACCTTCATGTCACCCTTCTGAGCATGTCCATTTGGTCAGGCCCAGGAAGCTCCTTGCTTCACCTTCTCTCCTTCACTCTGGTCTTATGGTCCTTTGTTGCCTCAACCCATGTAGGGCAGCAGGAGGGCTTGCTGATGTCACAGATCTCCTTGTGTCTTAGGCCTTGTCCAGCAGTGTGAGCACCAGCAAGCTGTTCTCCAGCAGCACAGCACCACATGAGACATCCTTTGGTGAGGAGGTGGAGGTGCACAACCTGCTCATCATAGATCAGCACACCTTTGAAGGTACCAATCCCAAATCACACTGATCCCAGCATGGAGGGGCTGGAAGGCAGCTCTGGAGCTCAGCCAGCCCCAGCCCCAGCCCCTGCCCCAGCAGGGCACCCCCAGCAGCTTGCCCAGCAGCACAGTGCCCAGGGGGGGCTGCAAGCTCTCCACACAAGGACACTCCACAACCTCTCTGGGCAGCCTGCTCCAGGCCTCCAGCACCCTCACCCCAAACCACTTGCTCCTCAGCTTCAGAGACAACCTCCTGCCTGCCACTTGCTGCCCTCTGCCCCTTGGCCTCTCCCTGGGCACCACTGACATGAGTCTGACCCCAGCCTCTTGCCCCCCACAGCTCCTTCAGCTCTTGCTGAGCATTGCTCAGCTGCCCTCTGGGGCTGCTCTTCTGCAGGCTCCACAGCCCCAGGGCTCTCAGCCTTTGCTCCTCACAGAGCTGCTCCAGGCCCCTCAGCAGCTTTGCAGCCTCCCCTGGACTCCCTCCAGCAGTTCCCAGTCTCTCCTGGACTGGGGAGCCCAGAACAGGACAAGCTGCTCTGCCCTCCTTGGGGATGCTTCCTTCCAGGACCTGAAGGACTCATTTTTCCCTCTTTATCTCCTTTTGCCCAGTGCTTCATGCTCACCAGTTTCTGCAGAATGAATATGCCCTCAGCCTGGTCTCCTGCAAGCTGGGCAAGGACCCCAACACCTACTTCATTGTGGGCACTGCCATGGTGTACCCCGAGGAGGCAGAGCCCAAACAGGGTCGCATCGTTGTCTTCCACTACTCTGATGGTAAGAGCAAGGTCTTGGAGACACAGAGTGGTTTGGGTTGAAGGCACCTTTAAAGCTCCTCCAATCCATGCCCCCTGCAGCCAGCAGAGACAGCCCCAACCACAGCAGGTGGCTCAGAGCCCCAACCAGCCTGAGCTGCAGTGGTGCCAGGGCTGGGGCAGCTCCCAGCTCTCTCTGGGCAGCCTGGGTCAGGCTCTCCCCACCCTCAGGGGCAAACATTTCTCCCTCCTCTCCTGTCTGAATCTCCCTCTGTTAGTGCCAAACCATCAGCCCTTGTCCTGGCCCTGCTCCAAAGTCTGTCCCCAGCTTTCTTCTCAGCTCCTTGAAGCACTGAAATGCCACCAGGAGGTCTCCCTGTGGCCTTCTCCAGGCTGAGCAGCCCCAACTCCCTCAGCCTGGCCTCACAGCAGAGGGCTTCACCCCTCTGATCATTTTCATGGCTCTCATGGCCAAGTCCAGCTGCTTGAGGGTGAGCAGAGATGAGCTCCTCAGGCTCAAGAGACCTCCCATCCCAGCAGCAGATGGAGTTTTTCCTGAGGGATCTGCTGTCAGCTGCCCACAGGCAGGCCCTGTAGGTGCTGTCAGTCCCCTGCAGGCCCTCACAGCTCTCTCCTCCTCCCTCTCCCACCACCTGGGGAAGCCCAGGACTCCCTCACCAGCACCGGGATTTGCTTCGCCTGTCCTTGCCTCGCATCTCCCCTGCGTTTCTGGTCCCCAGGGAGTCTTCTAGAGGTGGCAGTGCTGTTCAGGACAGCTTCTTTGGGAGCACAGGACAGTAACTGAGTCACCCCTGGCTTTATTGCAGGGAAGCTGCAGAGCCTGGCTGAGAAGGAGGTGAAGGGAGCCGTCTACTCCATGGTGGAGTTCAACGGCAAGCTCTTAGCCAGCATCAACAGCACGGTAGGCAGCTCCCAGCGCCCTGGCTGGGGTTGGGGAGCACATCTTTGGAGCTGGGAGCTCCTCAGGCCGCTGCCTGATGCCTGCTGGGAAGGGTGAGGAGCTGGCCTGGCCGGCCTGGGCTCAGAGCTGTGTCCCCTGCCTCAGGTGCGGCTCTACGAGTGGACAGCGGAGAAGGAGCTGCGCACGGAGTGCAACCACTACAACAACATCATGGCCCTCTACCTGAAGACCAAGGGGGACTTCATCCTGGTGGGGGATCTGATGCGCTCTGTCCTCCTCCTCGCCTACAAGCCCATGGAAGGCAACTTTGAGGAGGTATCAGTGCTGTCAAAAGCTCTTCAGGGAGGCCTTTCCCGACCCCAGGCCATTCTTAGGTCGTCCAGTCCAACCGGGGAGTCACAGAGTCAGCCAGGCTGGAAAAGGCCTCAGAGGTCAGCCAGCCCAGCCTGTCACCCAGCACCTCCTGACTGCTAACCCAGGGCTCCAAGGGCCACATCCAAGCCTTGCCTGAACACCTCCAGGGGTGGGGACTCCACCACCTCCCTGGGCAGCACATCCCAATGGCTAACAACTCTCTCTGGGAAGAACTTTCTCCTCACCTCCAGCCTAAACCTCCCCTGGCACAGCTTGAGACTGTGTCCTCTTGTTCTGGTGCTGCTTGCCTGGGAGAAGAGACCAACCTCCTCCTGGCTACAACCTCCCTAACCTGTCACACCTCCCTTCAGGTAGTTGTAGACAGCAAGAAGGTCTCCCTTGAGCTTCCTCTTCTGCAGGCTAAGCAACCCCAGCTCCCTCAGCCTCTCTTCACAGGGCTGTGCTCCAGACCCCTCCCCAGCTTTGTTGCCCTTCTCTGGACACCTTCAAGTCTCTCAATGTCCTTCTTCAATTGAGGAGCCCAGAACTGGACACAGGACTCAAGGTGTGGCCTAACCAGTGCTGAGTACAGGGCACAATGACTTCCCTGCTCCTGCTGGCCACACTGTTCCTGATGCAGGCCAGGCTGCCTTGGCCTTCTTGGCCACCTGGGCACACTGCTGGCTCATGTTCAGCTGCTGTCAATCAGTACCCCCAGGTCCCTTTCTACCTGGCTGCTCTCCAGCCACTCTGACCCCATCAGCCCAGCACCACCATGGCCACTAAACCTTATCCCCCACCAAGTGCCATGGCCACACTTTTCTTGAACCCTTCCAAGGTCTTGGCTGAAGGTCTGCTGGGAGCTCTTCCTGCCTCTTGCAGCAGGCTCTGGGCAGGGGGAACAGAGTTTAAGGTAATGCTCAGTTTGCTGATGACACCAAGTTGGGTGGCAGTGTGGATCTGCTGGAGGGTTGGAGCCTCTGCAGAGGGGTCTGGGCAGGCTGGATCCATGGTGAGGCCAATGGGATGAGGTTCAACAAGGCCAAGAGCTGGGTCCTGCTCTTGGCTCACAGCAACCCCATGAAGGCTCCAGGCTGGGGGCAGAGTGGCAGGAAACTGCCTGGGGGGAAAGGAGCTGGCAGGGGGTGGGAGGTGACAGCAGCTGGAGATGAGCCAGGGGGTGCCCAGCTGGCCAAGGAGGCCACCAGCAGCCTGGCCTGGAGCAGCAGGAGTGTGGCCAGCAGGAGCAGGGCAGGGCTGAGGGGAGACCTTCTGATTCTAACTCCCTGAAAAGAGGCTGGAGCCAGGTGGGGGTTGGGCTCTCCTGCTAAGGAACAAGTGACAGGACAAGAGGCAATGTCCTCAGGTTGCCCCAGGGCAGGTTTAGGCTGGCCATGAGGAACAATTTGTTGCCCTTGAGGGTTGCCAGGACCTGGCCCAGGCTGCCCAGAAGAGCAGACTTTGGGTGCCCGCTGTGGGGAGCTGCCATCTGGCCATTCTGTTCTCCACTTGGACTGGCTGGATGTGGCTGTAGCTGTGTGTCTCTGTCAGCAGGTGCCACTTAGCTGGCTGCTGGCCCATGTCCATGTTCAAGCCCCCTCTGGGCATGGCTTTGGCTGGGGCTGCTCTTTGTTCACCCCCAGGAGTGCCCTGGCATCGGCCCAGTGCTGCTCAGGCCACCTCCAGAAGGCACAGGATGCTTCTGACATTCAGAGCAGGACAGACTGGATGCCCACCTTGCTCCTGAGCGTTGGGGTGGGGTTGAATGAAGCTGCTGGATGCCAGGGCCAGGCCATCTGGACACCCTGTGTCTCCTCTTGTGCCCTTGCAGATTGCCAGGGACTTCAATCCAAACTGGATGAGCGCCGTGGAGATCCTGGACGACGACAACTTCCTGGGAGCAGAGAATGCTTTCAACCTCTTTGTGTGCCAGAAGGACAGGTGAGGGATGGGCTGAGGGGCACCTTCTGGCCTCCTCCACCAGAGGAGATGGGAGTGTGTCAGGCAGGAGCATAGAATCACAGATAGACAGGTCAGGGTTGGGAGGGACCTGAAGGCTCAGCCAGTTCCAACCCCCTGCCATGGCCAGGGACACCTCACACTGCAGCAGGCTGCTCACAGCCACCTCCAGCCTGGCTGCAAACACCTCCAGGCAGGAGGCTGCCACCACCTCCCTGGGCAGCCTGTGCCAGGCTCTCACCACCCTCATGGGGAACAACTTCTTCCTCACATCCAGTCTGAATCTCCCTCTTTCTAGTTTTGCTCCATCCCCCCCCAGTCCTATCCCTCCCTGACACCCTCAGAAGCCCCTCCCCAGCTTTCCTGGAGCCCCCTGCAGATCCTGGAAGGCCACAATTAGGTCTCTTAGGAGCCTTCTTCTCTCCAGACTGAGCAGCCCCAGCTCCCCTCAGTCTGTCCTCCTAGCAGAGCAGCTCCAGCCCTCTGCTCCTTCTCATGGCCCTTCTCTGGACACCTTCCAGCCCCTCCAGGTCCTTCCTGGCACAGAGGCTCCAGAACTGGACCCAGAGCTCCAGCTGTGGTCTCAGCAGAGCGGAGCAGAGGGGCAGAATCCCCTCCCTGGCCCTGCTGGCTGTGCAGCCCAGGATGTGATTGGCTTTGTGGGCTGCACTGCCCAGCAGCACAGCCAGCTCCGAGGGGCAGCCTGGGTGGGAGCAGGAGGAGCTTTCTGCAGCCTCCCAGCCCTGCCCCAGCCCTGCCCCAGTCGGGTCCTTTGTGGGTTTCAGCGCGGCCACGACCGACGAGGAGCGCCAGCACCTGCAGGAGGTGGGACTGTCCCACCTGGGAGAGTTTGTCAATGTCTTCTGCCACGGCTCCCTGGTCATGCAGAACCTGGGGGAGACCTCCACGCCCACGCAGGGCTCCGTCCTCTTCGGCACAGTCAACGGCATGATCGGTAAGGGCCGGGCCGCTGCCGGGCCCCCTCCCGGCCCGGGCCCCCTTCCCGGCCCGGGGCCCCCTCCCGGCCAGGCCCCCTCCCGCCAGGCCCCCTCCCCGCTGGGCCCTTCTCCTGCCTCCAGTCTTTGTCCCTCACT
>CM037647.1:14230201-14281589 GCA_015227895.2 Colaptes auratus | reverse complement strand
GGTCTGCCACGGTAGGAGCTGGGAATGCAGGGCAGAAGGGGACCCCCTGGGCCCCCTGCCCACCGTGGACCACCCCCCTCCCCTCCCCCTCTGCTGAGCTTCACCTTGCTCCCCCCCGGCCCAGACTGCAACTACCAGGGGAGGAAGGTGGTGAACGGGCAGAGCTTCAGCCCCGAGGGACAGCCCTGCACCCGCTGCACCTGCCAGGTGAGCAGCCTGCCCGGGGTGCCACGGGCAGCCTGGCAACACTGGGTGCCCGTGCCCGTGGGGTGCCTCTGCCCATAGGGTGCCCATGATCATGGGGTGCCTGTGCCTGTGGGGTGCCTCTGCCCGTAGGCTGCCCATAGGGTGCCCATGCCCATAGGGTGCCCATGCCCATAGGGTGCCCATGCCTATAGGTGCCCATGCCCATGGCGTGCCTCTTCCCATAGGGTGCCCATGCCCATAGGTGCCCATGCCTGTAGGGTGTCCATGCCCATGGGATGCCCATGCCTATAGGGTGCCTGTGGGATGCCTCTGCCTACAGGGTGCCCATGCCCACAGGGTGCCCATGCCCGTGGCATGCCTCTGCCCATAGGGTGCCCATGCCCATGAGATGCCTCTGTCCATAGGCTGCCCATGCCTACAGGGTGCCCATGCCTGTGGGGTGGCCATGCCCACAGGGTGCCAGTACCCACAGGTGCTGATGTTCATGGAGAGCCCATGCCCATAGGGTGCCCATTTCCATACCTATTCCCATAGGATGCCCATGTCCCTGAGGAGCCTCTTGCCACAGCATGCCCATGGGATACCCGTGCCCACAGCATGCCCATGGGATACCCGTGCCCACAGCATGCCCATAGAGCACCCGTGCCCACAGCATGCCCATGGGATACCCACGCTCATAGGGTGCCCATGGGATACCCACGCTCATAGGGTGCCCACACCCTTGGGGTGCCCACACCCGTGGCAGATATGACTGGGTGGGGATGGGGGCAGCCTGGCTGACCCCACCTCCCCCGGGTGCCAGCTTGGCGAGGTGAGCTGTGAGAAGAGGCTGTGCCCACGCTCCTGCTCCGAGGCCTCTCTGCTGCCTGCTGCCTGCTGCCCACTCTGCCAAGGTAAGGTGGTGCCCAGGCTCCAGCGGGGGCTGGTCTGGGAGTCCCCTGCCCTGCTCGGCCCCCCCCGGGGGGCGGTTGGGTGCCTGGGGGCGGCGGGCGGTGCCGGGGGTGAGGCGGGTGCTAACCGAGCTCCTCTCTCCGTTAGCCGCTGACGTCCGGCTCCCCCTGCAGGGCAGTGACCTGGCCCCACCCCCGGCCCCCTCCCCACCCCATGAGGAGTCCCCCGCTGGCACCCCCTCTCCCAGCCCCCCCTCGCCCCCTCTACCCCCTCGCCCCAGCCTGGCGCAGCTCCTGCTCCCCCTTGGACCCTCTCAGAGGAGCACAGCGGCTGGGGAGCCCCCTCCGACCGCCCCCGGCCCCCCCAGCGGGCGCCCAGTGCCACCCACTCTGCCCCCCGCGATCCCCCTGAGGCTGCAGCCCCCCCAGATTCCACAGGCAGCCCCAGTTCGAGTCCCAGGGCTTGGGGACCCCCCCCAGAGGTGGAGCCTTCTGTCGTGCCCCCAGCCCGTGGGGAGAGCCATGGTGGGCATGAGGCACCCTAGGGCTCAGGTGAGAGGAGGAGAGGAGGAGGAGGAGGAAGAGAGGATCTGCAGGACCAGCAGGCCTGGCCCACCAGACCTAGGGAGTGGTGGGAGGCTGGGGAGGGGGGGGCCAAGCAGCCAGGCTGGGCAACAGCATCCCCCCCCCCCGGCTGTGTGCCCTCTCCCACGGGGGCACAGGCACTGCCCACCTCTGGAGGAGGTCCCCAGGGTGTCCCCAGCCCCTCACCACCCCGCTGGAGCAGGACAGTGAGGTGGAACCACCCCCACCCCCCCGCTCCTTGCACCCCCCCAGCTCTCTGGGTGCAAGCTGTGGGACTGGGAGATGCTCTTGGCCAGGTTGGGGTGCCCCAGCCCGGCCCCCTACCCTCCTCCCCCAGCCATGGCACACAGCCCTAGGGCGGGCACTGCCTGAGGAGGGCTCCAGCTGCCTCCCCAGCCTGTCACCAATAAAGTCACCCTGATATTTATGCTGTCCCCCCCCTCCTGCTTGCCCCCCTGCCTCCAGCCGTGGGGCTTCTCCTGGGGGGGGTTCAGGGGTGAGTGACCTCCCCCCGGGTGGCAGGGGCAGTGCTGGAGGGGCTTGGGGGCAGCAGGGATGTGCCCTGCCCTGCTGGCAGAGGCAGGGAGGGAGACTCCCTTGAGGTCTCTGCAAGCTGAGCCTGAGGGAGCTGAGTGGGAGGGGAGAGAGGATTTGGGGGGGGGGGGAAGGGGGCAGAACCACATTTGTCTGCTCCTGGTTGACACCTTCCAAGGGTCTCCCCAGGGGTCCCTTCACAGGAGATGGCTGCTGGGTGCTGAGCTGGGTGCTGAGCTTGGTGCTGCCCCCTGCCTAAAGGGCTCAACCCCCCCCCCCGGACACATCTATGGCTCCCTGGATGCTGCAGTGTGGGGGCTCAGCCTGATGGTGTCCAGCAAGGAGAGAGGGTGCTCAGCAGCTCCCAGCACCACAGCAGGCACCAGCACCCAGCCCCTGAAGTAGACAGTAGATGGCTGCTGGTGGGGCAGAGCCACAGCTCTGCTCCCATCTTGCTCCATTGTGGTCCCTCACAGCTCCTTCATCCCTCTTGGCCACCACCAGCCCCAAAGGTGGGCACCAGATGGCTGCTGGTGGGGCAGAGCCACAGCTCTGCTCCCATCCTGCTCCCCTTGTGCTCCTCCACATCTCCTTCATCCCTCTTGGCCACCACCAGCCCCAAAGGTGGGCACCAGAAGGCTGCTGGTGAGGCAGAGCCACAGCTGTGCTCCCATCCTGCTCCCTTGTGGTGCTCCACACCCTCCCCAGCCCTCCTGGCCACCGCCAGCCCTATCAGCCCCAGCCCCCTGGGACCATGGGGAGAGAAAGGGCTGAGCCTGGGGCACCCAGCCCTGGCAGAGGAGCGCCAGCTGCCTTCCTCCAACCTCCTGGGGGGAGGCACAGCTCTGCCCTGGGCAGCCTGAGGCTCCGTGGGCAGCCTCAGCCCCACAGCCGCCGAGGGGCTTGGTGTAGCCACAAGGCCAGAGGGCAGCAGCAGAGGGTGGCAGGGGCAGGGGGGGCAGGGGGGAGCCAAGCCAGCCAGCCAGGACACAAGAGAGCTTCTTCATAGCTTTATTGTGGAGGGAAGGGGAGCGCCGGGGTGGGGGGTGGGAGTCAGCCCTGCCAGGCAGCGAGCCGGGGGTGCCAGGGCAGAGGGCCAGGCTGCCTGCCCTTGGGGCCAGCTCAGTTGAGAGGGGCCAGCCCCACCCTGTTGTTGGCCCTGTCGAAGATGGTGTAGTACTGGCGGATGAAGACGTCCCCCAGGATCCAGAGCTCCCCGGCCTCGGTGGGCACATCCATGCCTTCCAGCGCCAGGCTGCAGTACCCATCGCCCTGCAGCCGCGGGGCAGGTGGTTACCGACCGCTGGGGCCCTTCCCCCAGCCCCTCCCCGCCCCGGGGGGGTGCTCACCTCTATCACGTAGGCAGCGGGGGGCACGCTGAAGGCCTGGTTGTTGATGTAGTAGACCAGGTTGGGCAGCGAGCTGAGGGCGCTGCAGCTGATCTGCGGGTGGCACAAGGGTGGCAAGGGGAGGGGAGGGGGGGGAGGTGAGTGCCCACCCCCAGGAGGGACCAATGTGCCCCCCAAGGAGCAAAGCAAAGAAGCACTGAGGCTGGGGAAGAGCCTCAGGAGCACCCAGTCCAACCCTTAACCCTGCTCCCCAGGCGGCCCCAAGCACCACACTCCAGAGAGCCTTTCAACACCTCCAGGCTTGGGGACTCCCCCACCTCCCTGCTGCAGGGCATGCCGAGGCCTGACCCCTCTTTGCTGGGAGCAGATGTTCCCTAGTGCCCAGCCTAAACCTCCCCAGTGCCAGCTTGAGGCCATTCCCCCTTGTTCTGCCACTGATCACCCGGGAGAAGGGACCAGCCCCAACCTGACCAGCCCCAACCTCTCCACCACCTCCTTTCAGGCAGCTGGAGAGAGCCCTGAGGTCTCTCCCCCCTTGGGGAACCAGTGGAGCAGCACAAACCCCCCTCCCCCCTTATCCCCACCCCACCCCCGGGGCCTCACCTGGCCGTTGGAGTTGGCCCCAAGGCTGGCAAAGAGGGAGCCAAGGATGTTGTTGGGCACAACCAGCAGCGAGGTGCCAGTGTCCACGATGGCCTGGCAGCCTTGGAAGCAGGCAGCAGGCTGCCCACCGATGTAGACGCTGGGGATGAGGACAGGGGGTGAGCTTCCTGGGCTGCACACCCCCTCCTCCCCCCCAAAACACCATCGGGTTGGGGGTGGGGGCAAGCCTGCTGCCAAGCTTTGGGCTGTGCCAGGGTTACCTGTCCATGGTGACCTGCCAGTAGGTTTCAGCAGAGAGGGGGATCCAGCTGATGCCGTTGGGGGTGTAGCTGTAGTCGATGGCCCCGAAGAGGACAAAGCTGCCGCTGGCCTCGTTGCTGCAAGGAGGGAAATCACCGCGGGAGGCTCTCACCCCACCGCTGGCAGTGCCAGCGCCGAGGGCTCTTTGCTGCCACCTCCCTTTGCTGCCAGCGTCGAGGACGGCAGCGCTGAGCCGGGTCCCCCCGCCGGGGGGTGGGGGCGGGAGGGTGACCGGCGCTCGGAGCCAGCCCCGGCCAGGGCTCACCTGCTCAGGTAGACAGAGAAGAGGTCCCTCGTCACCAGATTTTCTGCCATCATGTTGTCGAAGACGGGGGTGGCACCGGAGGAGGCGATGCTGGGGAATGCCAGCCCCAGGATGCCGTCGAAGGGGCTGTAGTAGAAGAAGTCGCCAGGCTCCGTCTCGGTCAGCCCGAAGATCTGGTTGAGGACCTTGATGTCTGCCACCTGGGGGGGGGAGATGGGGAGAGGGAGGGCTGGGTTAGGGGCCGTGGGAGCCGCGGCAGCGTGCCAGCCGGCAGGGGGTGGCCGCGGTGCCCCTTACGGTGACGGTGTCGTAGCCCAGCACGCCGGTCATGCTGCCCGTGCCGTAGGCGATGATGACGCTGTCGTTGGTGCCCACGAAGGTGGAGGAGGCTGCGGGGTTGAAGCGGTTGTGGTTGCCTGTGGGCACAGAAGGGAGAGACGGGCACAGTCACCCTGCCCTTGGGCACCGGGGGGGGGTCTCCTCCATCACCCAACACCCAGCTGGAGCCGTCCTCGGCTCCCGGCCGCAGCCCAGAGCCGGGCAGAGCCGGGCGCTGTCCGAGCCTGGGGCCGGCCCCGACCTGCCCCCAGCTCTGCTGGTGGGCACAGGGCTGCTGGGCACTCACTGCAGGCCTGGCTGGTGCAGTAGATGGAGGGCACCCAGAGGTTGGAGGAGCCGGTGTCAAAGATCACAGTGAAGTCCTGCCCTGGGGTCCCGATGGAGATGGTGCCAAAGTACTCATTCTGGGGGAGAGGGGGGAGAGGGGGTGAGTGGGGTGGGGCAAAGGGGCTGGGGGGAGAGAGGCTGGCAAAGGGGCTGGGAATGGCTTAGGGCCATGGGTAAGGGCAAGAGGGGATGATTAGTAGGTTAAGGGAAGGGGCAAAAGGCTAAGTAGGATGGGTAAAGGGCTAGAGGGATGGTTAATGGGCTAGTGGGGATGGGCATCAGGTCAGGAGGATGGGCAAGGGGCTAGTGGGATGGGTATCAGGCCAGGAGGATGGGCAAGGGGCTAGTGGGATGGGTATCAGGCCAGGAGCATGGGCAAGGGGCTAGTGGGATGGGTATCAGGCCAGGAGCATGGGCAAGGGGCTAGTGGGATGGGTATCAGGCCAGGAGCATGGGCAAGGGGCTAGTGGGATGGCCTGGGGGCTGTTAAAGGGCCAAGTGAAGGGCTAGAGGGATGGCAAAGGGGCTAGCAGGACAGGTGGGTGAGGGGAGGGGCTAAGGGGAGGGGCAAAAGGCGGGGGACCCCCCTGCCCCCACGCTCACGTCCAGGTAGTTCTGCAGCGGCTCGACGGACAGCAGGCTGGGGAAGTACTTGGCGGCTGGGTTGTAGGGGTGCTGCTGCAGGTACAGCTCCAGCAAGCCGCGGTCCTTCAGGCTCTGCCTCAAGGATTTCCCCCTCCACAGAGACACCCTGGGGGGGAGAAGACGACCCCCATCCATCCATCCATCCATCCATCCGCAGGACCCAGGCGGGGACGGGACGGGACGGGGGGAGGGGATGGTCCTCCGGCACCTCCCCAGCCCCGGGGCGCTCACCTGGAGATGCGGCACTGAGCCAGGGCCACCAGGGCCAGGAGCAGGAGCAGCTTCATGGCGGGTGCTAAGGGGGGAGTGGGTGGGTTTGCAAGGCAGGAGGAAGAGGCTGAGAGTGCCACCTGGCCCCAGGCTGGCCCCTTATATCCCAGCTGGGGCTTGTTTGCCCAGCGGCCCCGATAAGAAAGGCAAACGGCTGCAGGGGCAGTTATCACAACGTCCTTAAGGCAGGAGGTGGCCCCGCGGCAAAGTCGAGCCGAGGCTTTGCCATCCTCCCCCGGGGGCTGACGCCGCGGCCAGGGCACAGGGATGCCGGTGGCAAGCTGGGCATGGATGGGGGCTGACACCCTCCAGTCAGGCTGTGCTTCAGACTGCAGGCAAGGGTGGGGGGTTGAGGAGGGGGTCGTGGGGCTGCATGTGGTCACTTCTGGGCACCCTGCTCCCTTCCCTCTCTGGGCACTCCAGGTGGCCACCAAGCTCCACCCGTGCCAGGGGCTTGGCAGTGAGGTTGGGGTAAAATGGTTTCAGCTGGGGTGAGCCTGGGCAGAGGGTGGTGGAGGAGCTGTGCTGCTGGGAGCCAGCTTAGCTCAGAGCTCACAGGCTGGGGTGGGGTGGAAGGCAGCTTCAACATCACCCAGGTCAGCCCCACGCCATGGGCTGGGACACCTTCCCCTGGAGCAGGCTGCTCCAAGCCTTGTCCAGCCTGGCCTAAAGCAGGGCACCCCCAGCACCTTGCCCAGGGGCAGCACAATATCCTGGGGGGTTGGAAAGCTCTACAGAGAAGGAGACTTGGACCAGAGCAGGTTGTGCCAAGCCTCATCCAACCTGGGCTTGGACACTTCCAGGGATGAGGCATCCACAGCCTCTCTGGGCAGCCTCTTCCAGCATCTCCCCATAGAGCCCCAGACTGGTCTGGGACCTTCAAAACTCATCCAGTCCAACCCCCTGCAGGCAGCAGGGACAGCTCCAACCACAGCAGGTTGCTCAGAGCCCCAAGCAGCCTGAGCTGCAGTGGTGCCAGGGCTGGGGCAGCTCCCAGCTCCCTCTGGGCAGCCTGGGACAGGCTCTCCCCACCCTCGGGGGCAAACATTTCTCCCTCCTCTCCTGTCTGAATCTCCCTCTGTTAGTTCCAAACCATCAGCCCTTGTCCTGGCACAAAGGGCCTTGCTCCAAAGTCTGTCCCCAGCTTCCTCCTCAGCTCCTTGAGGCACTCAAAGGCCACCAGAAGGTCTCCCTGGAGCCTTCTCCAGGCTGAACAAGCCCAGGTGCAGCAGGTCCAGAGCAGGGCAACCAAGCTGGGGAAGGGGCTGGAGAGCAGGGCTGGGGAGGAGCAGCTGAGGGAGCTGGGGGTGTTGAGCCTGGAGAGAAGGAGGCTGAGGGGAGAGCTGCTGGCTCTCTGCAGCTCCCTGCAAGGAGGCTGGAGCTGGGTGGGGGTTTGGGCTCTTGTGCCAAGGAACAAGTGCCAGGACAGGAGGGTAGAGACTCAAGCTGCCCCAGGAGAGGTTTAGGTTGGACATGAGGAACACCTCTCTCTGGGCAGCCTGGGACAGGCTCTCTCCACCCTCAGGGGTAAACACTTCTCCCTCCTCTCCTGTCTGAATCTTCCTCTGTCAGTTCCAAACCATCAGCCCTTGTCCTGGCACAAAGGGCCCTGCTCAGAAGTCTGTCCCCAGCTTATAGATCTCCTTGAAGCACTCCAAGGCCACCAGGAGGTCTCCCTGGAGCCTTCTCCAGGCTGAACCACCCCAACTCTCCCAGCCTGGCCTCCCAGCAGAGGGCTTCCAGCCCCTGCTCATCTCCATGACCTCCTTCTGGCCCTGCTGCAAGAGGTCGTGGAGCTGTGCTGGGTCTGCATCCTGCCCAATCCGTCCCCGTGGCAGGAGGGAGAGGTGGCACCGGGAGCAGCGCAGGGTGCCCCCGGCTGAGCGCCGCCGAGGTCGCCGGTGCCAGGCTGCGTCAGGGGGTGCCCGCTGCTGGCCCAGGCCACCCCAACTCCGTCACAGCCTCACGTGCAGGGGATGAGGCTGCCAGCAGGGTCACCTTGTCCTGCAGGGAAACAAAGCCACAGCCATGCCAAGGACCTGGGGACCGACCTGCCCAGGGCCTGCCCGGACGGGCTGGGAGCGGCTTCGCCTCCCGCGGGAGCAGCTGCAGCCCAGCTGCAGGGAATGAAAACAGAGGGCTGGAAGGGCCAGGCTGGATGTGGCGCTGAGCAACCTCATCATGAGCCAGCAGTGTGCAGAGGCAGCCTGCAGAGCCAAGCAGAGCCTGGGCTGCAGCAAGAGAAGTGTGGCCAGCAGGGCCAGGGAGGGGATTCTGCCCCTCTGCTCTGCCCTGCTGAGACCACAGCTGCAGCTCTGGGTCCAGTTCTGGAGCTTCTGTGCCAGGAGGGATCTGGAGGGGCTGGAAGGTGTCCAGAGAAGGGCCATGAGGAGGAGCAGAGGGCTGGAGCTGCTCTGCTATGGGGACACACTGAGGGAGTTGGGGTTGTTCAGTCCAAGGAGACCTAATTGTGGCCTTCCAGGATCTGAAGGGAGCTACAGGAAAGCTGGGGGGGACTTTCGGGGTTGTCAGGGAGGGATAGGACTGGGGGGGATGGAGCAAAACTAGAAGTGGGGAGATCCAGACTGGATGTGAGGAAGAAGCTGTTCCCCAAGAGGGTGGTGAGAACCTGGCCCAGGCTGCCCAGGGAGGTGGTGGCAGCCTCCTGCCTGGAGGTGTTTGCAGCCAGGCTGGAGGTGGCTGTGAGCAACCTGCTGCAGTGTGCATCAGATGGATGCTGGTGTGGCAGAGATGCAGCTGTGCTCACAGCCTGCTCCCATGTGGCGCAGGGCTCTTGACCACCAGCAGCCCCAGCACCCCTCTGGCCTCCAGACGTGTCCTGTGGCATGGTGGAGAAGGAAAACAGTGGCCAAGAGGTACCCAGCCCTGGATAAGGACCACCAGCTGCTCCCATAAAGCCTGCTGGGATGAGCCTGGGCACTCTGGGCACCTCTAGGTCTGTAAAGACATCTAGGAGGCCACAGGGTGACTGAGGACCTCACCAGGGGGTGGTACCCCACCTGCCCCTGCCCTGGTGTCCATGCCCAGTCCCTGGGCACCACTGCCAAGAGCCTGGCCCCAGCCTCTTGCCCCCCACAGCTCCTTCAGCTCTTGCTGAGCATTGCTCAGCTGCCCTCTGGGGCTGCTCTTCTGCAGGCTCCACAGCCCCAGGGCTCTCAGCCTTTGCTCCTCACAGAGCTGCTCCAGGCCCCTCAGCACCTTCAGAGCCTGCCCTGGGCTCTCTCCAGCAGCTCCCAGTATCTCTCTTGAGCTGGGGAGCCCAGAACTGGAGCCAGGACTCCAGCTGTGGTCTGAGTGGGGCAGAGTAGAGATGGAGGAGAACCTCCCTTGCCCTGCTGGCCACTCTCTTCCTCATGCCCCCAGGGCACCATTGGCTTTCTTGGCCCCCAGGGCACATTGCTGGCCCACGGGCAACTTGCTGTCCCCCAGCACTGCCAGGCCCTTCTCCTTGGAGCTAATCTAGAGCAGCTAAGCCCCATCTGCCCACACACTGGTGCCCGTGCCCAGGGACAGGCTGGCAGTGCCCCGGTGGCTGGGGCAGCCCTTCCCAAAGCGCGGTGGCACGAAGGGAGCTGCTTCATAGCTTTATTGTGCAGGGGATGGGAGCGCCGGGGGAGGCTCCGTGCTGCCAGCCCCCACGCTGGGGCCGGCAGGAGGGGCTGCTGGTGCTCGGGGGCAGCTCAGGGCACCCTGGCCAGCCCCACCCTGTTGTTGTCCCTGTCGTAGATGCTGTAGTACTGCCGCAGGAAGACGTCCCCCAGGATCCACAGGTCGCTGTCCATGCTGTCGAAGCCCAGGATGCAGGAGCCGTCGCTTTGCTGCCCAGGACGAGGTGCAGGCTGCTCAGCAGCTGCTGGAGCCCCTGCCCGAGCCCCCCCCCCAACGCCCTCCCCGGGGGCATGCCCACCTTGATCACATAGCTCTGGGCCGACACGGGGAAGAGGTTGCCGTCGATGTGGAAGACAACGTCGGGCAAGAAGCGGACGGCGTTGCAGCTGATCTGCGCCGGGGGAGGGCAGTCAGCACCCCAGGAGGTGCCCCAGGGAGCAGCCCCGGGGTGCAGCTGCCCGGCCCGAGCCCTCACCTGGCCCTGGGGGCTGGCACCAAGGAAGAAGAGGATGCTGGGCAGGGATGCTGTGGGGACCACTATCCGCGAGGTGCCCGTGTCCAGGATGGCCTGGCAGCCCCCCAGGCAGGCGATGGGCAGGTAGTTGACGGTGACGCTGGGCAGAGTGGCACGGTGTGAGGCTCCTGGGCATGGCAGGAGGGGCCCCAGCACCGAGGGAAGGTGCCCAGCCCGGGGGCTGTGCCAGGCCTACCTCTGCATGCTGACTTGCCAGTAGGTTTGGGCAGAGAGGGGGATCCAGGTGATGCCGTTGGAGGTGTACTTGGAGTCGATGGCGCCAAAGAGGATGAAGCTGCCGCCGTCCCCGTTCCTGTGAGAGGAAAGCCAGCAGCTGAGGGGCTCAGCCAGCACCCCCCAGCCCCACTGGCAGTGCCAGTACCACGGGGGCTTTGCTGCCATCCTCCTCTGGTGGTGTCAGTGCTGAGCCAAGCTCCTCAGGAGCCGGGGGTGGGGGGGGGGCCTGGCACGGGTGCCCGGTGCTGGGAGGCCCCGGGAGCCAAGGTCTTCAGCAGGGGCTGGGTGTGTGTGTGTGTGTCTGGGTGTGTCTGGGCAGGGCTCACCTGCTGAGGTAGACAGAGAAGAGGTTCTTTGCCACCAGGTTCTGTGCCATCATGTTGTCAAAGACAGGGGTGGCCTGGGAGGCAGAGATGCTGGGGTAAGCCAGCCCCAGGATGCCGTCGAAGGGGCTGTAGGTGAAGACGTCGCCGGGCTCCGTGGTGGACAGCCCGAAGATCTGGCTGGAGATGGTGATCTCATAGACCTGTGCGGGGAGAGGGGCAGAGGGAGGGAGGGAGGGAGGGCTGGCTGGGGGCCGGGGGGGCAGCGTGCCGCTGGCAGGGCTGCCCGGGTGCCCCTTACGGTGAGGGTGTCGTAGCCCAGCACACCGGTCATGCTGCCCGTGCCGTAGGTGATGCTCAGCGTCCTGTTGGTGGCCACGAAGGTGGAGGAGGCGTTGGGGTTGAAGCGGTGGTGGCTGCCTGCGGGCACGGGAGGGAGCAGCTCAGGCTCTGCCCTGCCCTTGGGGAGCCCTCCCCGGGGCCTCCCCCCAACACTCGGCGCCCTGGGGAAGAGGCAGGGCAGAGCCCTCCTGGGCTGGCAGCACCCCCGCAGCCAGCCTGGGGCCTGCCCCGACCTGCTCCCCCCCCCCCCCGCTAGTGGGCACAGGGCTGCTGGGCACTCACTGCAGGTAGAGCTGGAGCAGTAGATGGAGGGCACCCAGAGGTTGGAGGAGCCGGTGTCAAAGATCACAGTGAAGACCTGCCCTGGGGTCCCGATGGAGATGTTGCCAAAGTACTCATTCTGGGGGGGGACAGAGGGCTCAGGGCGGGCAGAGGGGCTGCAGGGCGGGCAGAGGGCTCAGGGCGGGCAGAGGGCCGCAGGGCGGGCAGAGGGGCTCAGGGCTGGCAGAGGGGCTGCAGGGCGGGCAGAGGGGCTGCAGGGCGGGCAGAGGGGCTCAGGGCGGGCAGAGGGGCTGCGGGCGGGCAGAGGGGCCGTAGGGCGGGCAGAGGGGCTGCAGGGCGGGCAGAGGGGCTGCAGGGCTGGCAAAGGGGCTCAGGGCGGGCAGAGGGGCTGCAGGGCGGGCAGAGGGGCTCAGGGCTGGCAGAGGGGCTGCAGGGCTGGCAGAGGGGCTGCAGGGCGGGCAGAGGGGCTCAGGGCGGGCAGAGGGGCCGCAGGGCTGGCACTGGGGCTGCAGGGCGGGCAGAGGGGCTCAGGGCGGGCAGAGGGGCTCAGGGCGGGCAGAGGGGCTCAGGGCGGGCAGAGGGGCCGCAGGGCTGGCACTGGGGCTGCAGGGCGGGCAGAGGGGCTCAGGGCGGGCAGAGGGGCTCAGGGCGGGCAGAGGGGCTCAGGGCGGGCAGAGGGGCTGCAGGGCGGGCAGAGGGGCTCAGGGCTGGCAGAGGGGCTGCAGGGCAGGCAGAGGGCCTGCAGGGTTGGCACTGGGGCTGCTGGCACAGGGGAGAGCTCACTGGGGTGGGAGAGAAAAGAATCACAGAGTCCTGCCAGCTGCAGAGGACCTTTCAGGCCATCAGCTCCAACTCTTCTCCACCTCTGCCAGGGCTTGGGGACAGGTCAGGGGCCAGTGGGGTGGGTAAGGAAGAAGGGGAGCAAGGCTGGGGCTGGGGCACAGGTCGAGGGCAGTGCCAGCCCCTGTGCCCTGCCATGCTCACGTCCATGTAGTTCCTCATGGGCTCTCTGTCTCCGTTGCTGTCAGCGGCCTGGGCCCCCAGCCTGGCCTGGTGCTCCTGCAGGTAGGTCTCCAGCAAGCCCTTCTCCTCCAGGGTCTGCCTCAGGGACTTGCCCCTCCACAGAGGCACCCTGCAGGGACAGGAGCCCTGCTGTCAGCAGGAGCCAGGCAGGGGCAGGGAGCTAGGGATCCTCAGGCCCCCCCAGTGCTCACCTGAACACACCACACTGGGCCAGGGCCACCAGGCTGAGGAGCAGAAGCAGCTTCAACATCTTGCTCAGCACCCTGGGGAAAGAAAGGCACAGAGAGGACCCTCAGCCAGTCTGGTGCTGGTGCAGGGCTGGCAGGAGAGGCTGGCAGCCACCAGGCTCTGCTGCCATGCAGAGAGAGCTGGCCAGGCTGGAGAGCCGGGGGAGAGGAACCTCCTGGAGACCACCCAGGGCAAGGGGGGGTCCTGCACCTGGGCAGGGGCAGCCCCTGCAGCCAGCAAGGGCAGGGGGAGGACTCACCAGGCTCTGCTGCAGTGCAGGGGAGCTCCCAGGCGCTCAGACACCTCTGGCACGGGAGGGCTCAGGGACAGAAGCAGCACTGGGAGGCTGTGGCTCTTCTGCATGGCCACTGTGCCTCTTTAAAGGCCTCCAGGAGCTCTCCCCCCACCCAGGATGAGCCTCCTTTGATCTCCTCCTCCTCACTGGCATGGGACAACAGCTCCCATTCTGCCTCTGGGTGTCTCCTGCCCCCTGGCCCAGAGCCATCCCCTGACCTTTCCTCATGCTGGGGGCTGCCGAGCTGGGAGGGAGCAAACATCCCTCAGCTGCCTGCCCGGGCAGCTTTGTGCTTCTTGGGGCAGATCCATCAGCTCCAGAGGCCTCAGAGGAGTTTATCTTATCAGTGATCAGCCCAGACCTGCATTTCCTTCTTTCCTGACCTTTCCCTGCTCCTGGCCAGCCCCCAGCCCCCTCAGCCCTCCTTGCAGGCAGGTCACATCCTCCCCAAAGCCACCTGGACCATCAGCCCTCTCCACTCTGGCAGCCTGGCTGGCAGCAGGGCTGCAGCCAGCATGCAGGGGGCATGCTCTGGAGGGTGTCCCTGAGGTGGGGAGCTGGGCTGCTGGGACCAGCTCATGGCTGCTGCCTGCTCCTAAACCTCACCAGCCTGGCCCTTCCCAGCCAGCTGGGCACAGGCTGGGGGGCAGTGACCAAAAAAGGGCTTTCTGGGGGGTGGAATCTCAATGAAAGTTTCAGATCTGGAGTGGAAAGAGAAGAGCAACTTGAGAGGGGATGTAGGAGGCACCTGGACAAAGAGCTGAAGGTGCAGAGGCAGGACTGGATTTGTCCCCTGAGGGTTTGGGTGCTTGAGCATCTGTGGAGATGGAGACACATCCCAGAGTCCCAGCATGGGGGGAGGCTGGAAGGGAGCTCTGGAGCTCCTGAGTGAAGGATCCTCTCCTTCCAGGACCTGCCCTCTTGGCCTTATCCTCTAGTCCCATGTGCTGGTGAGCTCTCCCCTGAGCTCAGCTCACCCAGGCTCCTTTCAGTCTTGATTGCTGTTACGGGGTTTAGAGCCCCCTGAGGATCTGCTAAGCCTTGGAGCTAGGAGGCAGATGTGGTGGGAGCCATCCTGACAGCCTTCCAGCCTCGTCCCCTGGGATGGAAGGGGAGAAACCAGCAGCACAAGCAGGCTGGTGGGCAGCCCTTGTGGTCCAAGATGAGTGTGGCTCTGGAGGTCACACAGCTGGGGACAGCCAGGCTGGGGATGCCCTGGGGAAGGGACCTAGAAGGCTCAGGCCAACGACTTGGGTCCTGACCTGAAGGTTTCCAACCTTGGTAGAGAAATGGAGTGAATGAGACCTGCTGGGGCCTGCCAGAAGCTGCCCTCTGAACCCCGAGGAAGGGCCAAACCAAGCTGCAAGGGGCACCAAACACAGCCCTGCTGCCCCCTCAGCAGGGCAGCGGCAGGCAGCTGGGCAGGCAGCTGGCACCCCGTGGGGCACGGGCCGGCTGCTGGCTGCCCACCGCGGGCACCCCAGCTGGCGGGCACAGGGCTGCGGCTGCTCTGCTGTAGCTGTGCCTGGCAGCAGAGGGCACCAAACGATGTGGAGATGCCCTCTGTGCTCTCCAGAAGCAGATGGAGACCAGCTGGGGTGGGGGGAACCTGGAGGCTATTTGGCCTGGCTTGTCTGCTCCTGCCCGGGGCACCGTGCCTGGCTCGGGAGCCCTGCTCCATAACACTCCCGGGGCTGGCTCCTGTGGCCAGGGAGTGCCAGCTTTGGCTGCCTGAGTAGGGCTGGAGCTGACTTTCTGTGTGCCCTGATCAGCTTGGGCCCTGCTAAAGCTTTGCATGACAGAACCCCCCAGTGCCAGCACCTGGAGCTCAGCCAGCCCCAGCCCCCTGCCCCAGCAGGGCACCCCCAGCAGCTTGCCCAGCAGCACAGTGCCCAGGGGGGGCTGCAAGCTCTCCACACAAGGACACTCCACAACCTCTCTGGGCAGCCTGCTCCAGGCCTCCAGCACCCTCACCCCAAACCACTTGCTCCTCAGCTTCACAGCCAACCTCCTGCCTGCCACTTGCTGGCCTCTGCCCCTGGCCTCTCCCTGGACACCCCTGACAAGAGTCTGGCCCCAGCCTCTGCCCCCCACAGCTCCTTCAGCTCTTGCTGAGCATTGCTCAGCTGCCCTCTGGGGCTGCTCTTCTGCAGGCTCCACAGCCCCAGGGCTCTCAGCCTTTGCTCCTCACAGAGCTGCTCCAGGCCCCCTCAGCACCTTCAGAGCCTGCCCTGGGCTCTCTCCAGCAGCTCCCAGTCTCTCTTGAGCTGGGGAGCCCAGAACTGGAGCCAGTGCTCCAGCCTTGGGCTGAGTGGGGCAGAGCAGAAGGGGAGGAGAACCTCCCTTGCCCTGCTGGCCTCACTCTTCTTCATTCCCCCCAGGACACCATTGGCCTTCTTGGCCCCCAGGGCACATTGCTGTCCCCTGGGCAACACATTGCTGTCCCCCAGCACTGCCAGGTCCCTCTCAGTGGAGCTGCTTCCCACCCCTGCCCTGCACTGCTGCAGGAGGTAGTTCTGGAGGTTGTGGATTATTACTGGAGGTCACTCCGAGGGTTCCCTGACCATGGTGGTCAAGACCAGCAGGAGATGGACATCTCCCAAACTACCTGGGCTCTAAGATGGGCCTTGAGTGGCAAATAAATCAACTCCTGTGTGGGGATGCCTGTTGGGAATGCAATGGCCACAAGGCCAGGTTGGAGTCCCCATCCCTGGAGGTGTTCCAGAGACGTGTGGCCATGGGACCTGGGCACCTGGTGTAGTGGCCATGGTGGTGCTGGGATGAGGGTTGGACTCAATGGTGTTCAGAGGGCACCTGGGGGCCTGGTTTAGTGGCCATGGTGGTGCTGGGATGAGGATTGGACTCAATGGTGTTCAGAGGGCACTTGGGGCCTGGTTTAGTGGCCATGGTGGTGCTGGGATGAGGGCTGGACTCAATGGTGTTCAGAGGGCACCTGGGGCCTGGTTTAGTGGCCATGGTGGTGCTGGGATGAGGATTGGACTCAATGGTGTTCAGAGGCACCTGGGCCTGGTTTAGTGGCCATGGTGGTGCTGGGTTGAGGATTGGACTCAATGGTGTTCAGAGGGCACTTGGGGCCTGGTTTAGTGGCCATGGTGGTGCTGGGATGAGGGCTGGACTCAATGGTGTTCAGAGGGCACTTGGGCCTGGTTTAGTGGCCATGGTGGTGCTGGGATGAGGGCTGGACTCAATGGTGTTCAGAGGGCACCTGGGGCCTGGTTTAGTGGCCATGGTGCTGCTGGGATGAGGGCTGGACTCAATGGTGTTCAGAGGGCTTTTCCAACCCAAACACCTCTGTGGTTCTGGGACCAACCCTGATGGCCAGGTGCCTCCCAGGGAAGCCTTCAAGACTGGCCAATGACCCTCCTGCTGCCTTGAGCCCTCCTGGGGCTCATTCTTGGGGCCAGAGAGGACCACTGAGGAATGTCCAGGCCTCCTGTATGGGGAAGGCTCTTTGCTGACTCAGCTCAGCAATGGCCTCAGCCAACTTTATCTGCCCAGGCTTGGAAAACTCAGCCTGAAATCAGCTCCTTCAGCTGGCCCTTATCTTGGCAAGCACAGATTAAGGCAGCAAAGTTGTTTTCCAGTTCCAGGTCCTTCCTGTCCCTTCCCTAAAGCCATTGGTGGACATCAGGGTGGCTTTATCAGCCCTGCCAGATGAAAGGCACAGAGCAGCGAGGCACAGAGCAGAGAGCTCTGGGTGGAGGCTCCTTCGAGGGGCCAAAGCCCTTTGATTTGACCTGATGGATGCCCCAAGGAGCAGTGCTGGGCCCCCTGCTCTTTAATATCTTTGTTAATGATCTGGAGGAGGGCCTCGAGTCCATCAGCAGTAAGTCTGCAGATGGCACCAAGCTGGGGGCAGGAGTGGATCTGTGAGAGGGTAGGAGAGCTCTGCAGAGGGACCTGGCCAGGCTGGACAGATGGGCAGAGGCCAGGGGCAGGAGATTGAACACATCCAAGTGCCAGGTGCTGCACATTGGCCACAGCAACCCCAGGCAGGGCTGCAGGCTGGGGGCAGAGTGGCTGAGAGCAGCCAGGCAGAGAGGGACCTGGGGGTGCTGGTTGAGAGTAGGCTGAACATGAGCCTGCAGTGTGCCCAGGCAGCCAAGAAGGCCAAGGGCATCCTGGCCTGCAGCAGGAGCAGTGTGGCCAGCAGGAGCAGGGAGCTCATCCTGCCCTGTGCTCAGCACTGCTTAGGCCACACCTTGAGTCCTGTGTCCAGTTCTGGGCTCCTCAGGTTAGGAAAGCTGTTGAGGTGCTGGAAGGTGTCCAGAGAAGGGCAACAAGGCTGGGGAGGGGTCTGGAGCACAGCCCTGGGAGGAGAGGCTGAGGGAGCTGGGGTTGCTTAGCCTGCAGAAGAGGAGGCTCAGGGGAGACCTCATTGCTCTCTGCAACTCCCTGCAGGGAGGTTGTAGCCAGGTGGGGGTTGGTCTCTTCTCCCAGGCAGCCAGCACCAGAACAAGAGGCCACAGTCTCAAGCTGTGCCAGGGAGGTTTAGGCTGGAGGTGAGGAAGAAATTCTACACAGAGAGAGTGATTGGCCCTTGGGATGTGCTGCCCAGGGAGGTGGTGGAGTCCCCATCCCTGGAGGTGTTTAGGAGGAGCCTGGATGGCAGCTTGGTGCCATGGTTGAGTTGATTAGATGGTGTTGGGTGATGGGTTGGACTCCATGATCTTGAAGGTCTCTTCCAACCTGGTCTATTCTATTCTATTCTATTCTATTCTATTCTATTCTATTCTATTCTATTCTATTCTATTCTATTCTATTCTATTCTTTCTATTCTATTCTATTCTACCCTATCCTATCCTACCCTATCCTACCCTACCCTATCCTACCCTATCCTACCCTACCCTATCCTATTCTATTCTATCCTATCCTATCCTATCCTATCCTATCCTATCCTATCCTATCCTATCCTATCCTATCCTATCCTATCCTGTCCTACCCTCCCCTGTTTGATTGAATTCTCCAGGAGAGCCCCCAGGGATGTATGCTGATCCCTGCTGAGCTGGTTGTGGGTGGACTGCTGCTGGGCCAGGAGCTCAGGCAGCTGCTGGGGACGCTGACTAAGAGCTCTGGTGGCCTCAGCTTGTGGTTGGTAAGTCAGTGCATGCTCTTCTTTGGGCAGATGGTGACTGGACCATAGGAACCACAAAGCTTCCTGGCTGTGAAGAGCAAATGCAGGAGGGGAAATGGTTTGATTGTGGTGGTGAGAGGCCAGCAGTGGCCAGGGGACTGTCTGTGATGTGGTGCTGAGGAGAGCTGTGCTGAAGAGGTGCTGGCTGCAAGGGGGGGTTGGACTGGGGGAGCTTTGGAGGTCCCTTCCAAGCCAAGCCTTTCTCTGCCTCTCTCCTAAGTGGTGCAGCTCTGCTGAGCTGCTGATTAAGAGCTGGGTGAGGTTCAGAGAATGGTTCTCCAGTGCCTTGAGCCCTTTCCTGCTGAGGAACACAGCTAACATTGTCTTCACCCCCAGCAGCACATCAGGAGACAAAAAGGACATTATCAGGGGTGGGTTGTTTTGGGTTGGGGGGGTTTCTTTCCCCCTCCCTCCCCCTCCTCATTGGGAAAGCTTCCAAATTTCCTTTGACTCCTGGGCTCAGGAGGAACCTCCAAGCAAAACCACAAATGGACTTGGCCAGATAATAAACAAAAGGGGAGTTCTGAGGAAGGAGCAGGACTGCTGAGGTCAGCCCTGCCCCGGGGGGTTGTGAGGTTGTTGTCTCAGCCTTTCACTGCCTGTGCTCTCCAGTCTCACACCACCAACCTCCCCTGCCCTGAAGAGCCTGGCACTGGTCACAGAAAGGACTTTCAGGTCATGGAGCCCAAGCCCTAACCCAGCACTGCCCAGGGCACCACCCAGCCATGGCCCTCAGCACCACAGCTCCAGGGCTCTGAAACCCCTCCAGGGATGGGGACTCCACCACTGCCCTGGGCAGCCTGGGCCAGGCCTTGACACCCCTGAAGGGCAACAAATTGTTCCTCATGGCCAACCTAAACCTGCCCTGGGGCAACCTGAGGCCATTTCCTTTTGTCCTATCACTTGGCCCTGGGAGAAGAGCTCAGCCCCCACCTGGCTGCAGCCTCCTTGCAGGGAGCTGCAGAGAGCCAGCAGCTCTCCCCTCAGCCTCCTTCTCTCCAGGCTCCCTCAGCTGCTCCTCCCCAGCCCTGCTCTCCAGCCCCTTCCCCAGCTTGGTTGCCTTTCTCTGGCCCTGCTCCAGCTCCTCAGTGTCCTTGCAGCAAGGCAACCAAGCATCTCCTCACCCCCCTGTGCCTGGGAGCTCATGAGCCCTGTGGTTTCCCCTGCCAGCACCTCGTGAGGAGGTGGACTTGATGATCTCAGGGGTCTTTTCCAACCTGGTCTATTCTATTCTATTCTATTCTATTCTATTCTATTCTATTCCATTCCATTCCATTCCATTCCATTCCATTCATTCTATTCTGTTCTGTTCTATTAATTCTATTCTATTCTATTCCATTCCATTCCATTCCATTCCATTCCATTCCATTCCATTCCATTCCATTCCATTCCATTCCATTCCATTCTATTCTATTCCATTCCATTCCATTCCATTCCATTCCATTCCATTCCATTCCATTCCATTCCATTCCATTAATTCTATTCTATTCTATTCTACCCTATTCTATTCTATTCTATTCCATTCCATTCCATTCCATTCCATTCCATTCCATTCCATCCATTATTCTATTCTATTCTATTCTACCCTATTCTATTCTATTCTATTCTATTCCATTCCATTCCATTCCATTCCATTCCATTCCATTCCATTCCATTTTGGTGGCCCTCCTCTGGACCCTCTCTCCACCAGGTCTCACCCCACTTTAACCAGAGGGCTCTGAGCAACCTGCTCTGCTTGAAGCTGGCCCTGCTGGCTGCAGAGAGCTTGGAACTGGATGACCTTTGGAGGCCCCTTCCAACCCAAACAGTCCTGGCCTCTATGCTCCTCTTGACCAAACGTCCTCCAGCCCTTCCCTGTCCCCGGGGATGACTTCTCGACTCGAAGCCTCGCAAACTACCTCAGCACCCCTTGGAGGAAGGCAAGCTGCACAGCACACCGCGGGCTTGACCTGCTTATCAACCAGCCCTCACGAACAAATGGCCCTTGTGCAAAGCCCAGGGGAGCTCTCAGGCTTCACATGACTCACCCTCCCTGCCCAGCGCTGCTCACGTGGCGCCCGGCCCCGCGCGGGGGCCAGAGGTGCCCTTCCCAGGACGTGTGCCTGGGTCCCAGCGCCTCTCTCCCAGCCGGGCGACCTTGCCCCAGCCTCAAGCTGGGCCAGGGGGAGGTTTAGGCTGGAGGTGAGGAGAGAGTTCTGCCCAGCCGGAGAGATTGGCCATGGGGATGTGTTGCCCAGGGAGGTGGTGCAGTCACCATCCCCGGAGGTGTTCAGACAAGGACTGGATGCGGCCCTTGGAGCCATGGTTTGGTTGTAACCTCTTCACAGAATGCCCAAGGTTGGAAAAGACCTCAAAGATCATCGAGTCCAAGCTGTCACCACAGACCTCAGGACTAGACCATGGTACCAAGGGCCAGGTCCAGTCCCCTCCTGAACACCTCCAGGGATGGGGACTCCACCACCTCCCTGGGCAGCACATCCCAAGGGCCAATCTCTCTTGCTGGGCAGAACTTTCTCCTCACCTCCAGCCTAAACCTCCCCCTGGCCCAGCTTGAGACTGTGTCCTCTTGTTCTAGTGCTGGGTGCCTGGGAGAAGAGACCAACCCCCACCTGGCTACAACCTCCCTTCAGGGAGCTGGAGAGAGCAATGAGGTCTCCCCTGAGTCTCCTCTTCTGCAGGGTAAGCAACCCCAGCTCCCTCAGCCTCTCCTCACAGGGCTGTGTTCCAAACCTCTCCCCAGCCTCCTTGCCCTTCTCTGGACATGTTCCAGAGTCTCGATGTCCTTCCTAAACTGAGGAGCCCAGAACTGGACACAGGACTCAAGGTGTGGCCTAACCAGTGCTGAGCACAGGGCACAATGACTTCCCTGCTCCTGCTGGCCACACTGCTCCTGATGCAGGCCAGGATGCCCTTGGCCTTCTTGGCCACCTGGGCACACTGCTGGCTCATGTTTAGGTGGCTGTCAACCAGCACCCCCAGGCCCCTCTCTGCCTGGCTGCTCTCAGCCACTCTGCCCCCAGCCTGTAGCTCTGCCTGGGGTGGTTGTGGCCAAAGTGCAGCACCCGGCACTTGGACTTGTTGAATGCCATCCTGTTGGCCTCTGCCCATCTTTCCAGGAGGTTTAGTTGTCAGGAGGTGTTAGGTGTTGGGTAATAGGTAGGACTTGATGATCTCTGAGGTCTTTTCCAGCCTGGTTGATTCTGGATTCTATGATTCTGTGACTCAGTGATTCTGTGACTCTGTGATTCCATGGGTCTGTGATTCTGTGATTCTTGCTCCCCAGCACTTCCAACGTGGCTCCTCCAGCCAGGCAGGGGAGTTTTTGTCCCCCTTCACTGAACCACACAGAGTTGCTGTGGTTGGGAAAGACCCAGCGAGGCCAACTGCTGTCCTGAGAGCATTGTGGCCACCAAACCATCTCCAGCAGTGTCATGTCTGCAGGGATGGAGGCTACACCGCTGCCCTGGGCAGCCTGGGCCAGGCCTTGAGAACCCTCAAGGGCAACAAATTGTTCCTCATGGCCAACCTAAACCTCCCCTGGGGCAACCTGAGGCCATTGCCTCTTGTCCTGTCACTTGTTCCTTGGCACAAGAGCTCAACCCCCACCTGGCTGCAGCCTCCTTGCAGGGAGCTGCAGAGAGCCAGCAGCTCTCCCCTCAGCCTCCTTTGCTCCAGGCTCAACACCCCCAGCTCCCTCGGCTGCTCATCCCCCGGCCTGTCCTCCAGACCCCTTCCCAGCTTGGTTGCCCTGCTCTGGACCTGCTGCACCTGGGGTTGCTCAGCCTGAAGAAGGCTCCAGGGAGACCTTCTGGTGACCTTTGAGTGCCTCAAGGAGCTGAGGAGGAAGCTGGGGACAGACTTTTGAGCAAGGCCCTTTGTGCCAGGACAAGGGCTGATGGGTTTGGAACTAACTAAGTGTGCCCAGGTGGCCAAGAAGGCCAAGGGCATCCTGGCCTGCATCAGGAGCAGTGTGGCCAGCAGGAGCAGGGAGCTCATCCTGCCCTGTGCTCAGCACTGCTTAGGCCACAGCTTGAGTCCTGTGTCCAGTTCTGGGCTCCTCAGTTCAGGAAAGATGTTGAGGTGCTGGAAGGTGTCCAGAGAAGGGCAACAAAGCTGGGGAGGGGTCTGGAGCACAGCCCTGGGAGGAGAGGCTGAGGGAGCTGGGGTTGCTTAGCCTGGAGAAGAGGAGGCTCAGGGGAGACCTTCTTGCTCTCTCCAACTCCCTGCAGGGAGGTTGTAGCCAGGTGGGGGTTGGTCTCTTCTCCCAGGATCCAGCACCAGAACAAGAGGACACAGTCTCAAGCTGTGCCAGGGGAGGTTTAGGCTGGAGGTGAGGAAGAAGTTCTTCATAGAAAGAGAGATTGGCCCTTGGGATGTGCTGCCCAGGGAGGTGGTGGAGTCCCCATCCCTGGAGGTGTTTAGGAGGAGCCTGGATGGGAGCTTGGTGCCATGGTTGAGTTGATCAGATGGTGTTGGGTGATAGGTTGGACTTGGTGATCTCAAAGGTCTCTTCCAACCTGGTAAATTCTATTCTATTCTTTTCTATTTTATTCCAACAGAGGGAGATTCAGACAGGAGAGGAGGGAAGAATGTTTGCCCCCAAGGGTGGTGAGAGCCTGTCCCAGGCTGCCCAGGGAGAGCTGGGAGCTGCCCCAGCCCTGGCACCACTGCAGCTCAGCCTGGTTGGGGCCCTGAGCAACCTGCTGCGGGTTGGGGCTGTCCCTGCTGGCTGCAGGGGGGTTGCAGTAGATGAGCTTTGAAGGTCCCATCCCACCCAACCCAGTCTGGGACTCTGTACCGCAGCAGAGCGCCAGGGGCAGCTCCTCTGCGGCACTAACATGGAGGATGCCAGGGGCTCCAGCAG
This sequence comes from Colaptes auratus, assembly GCA_015227895.2. Taxonomy (NCBI): domain Eukaryota; kingdom Metazoa; phylum Chordata; class Aves; order Piciformes; family Picidae; genus Colaptes; species Colaptes auratus. The sequence continues at coordinate 14,258,382 of CM037647.1, read as the reverse complement.
GCCGCGGCTCGAGGAGCACCGTCAGGGGGGAAAAACCACCAAAGCCACAGCGATTTATTAGAACAAAGAGCGGTTTATTAAATGCCAAGCAGCCGGTGCCGAACACCGCTTATTCCCGCACCGATAACCGACCCCCACCCAGCCCCTGCCGCCCTCCCGCCTCAGCGCCACAAGATGGCCGCCGCAAGATGGCCGCGGCGGAAGCGCCTCGGGCAGAGGGGTGGGGGAATCCCCTCACCACCACGCCCCCGCCCCGGCCCCGGCGTGGCTCCGCCCACTTCCGCTCTCGCACCGGAAGCAGGAAGCGCCGGGCCGAAGGAGGCTTCCGGATGCGCGGCGGTGAGTCCCTCGCTATCGGGGTCATTCCCTCCGGTCGTGCGAGGGAAAGGAGGCCCGGGCCCGCCGCTCTCCCCGGCATTCGCAGCCCCTCAGCTGGGTGTTTGAAGCCGGGACCCCAGGGAGCGGGAGGGAACTCAGCCGGGTCATGCCTTGTACCGGCAGCCGCTCTGTAGGCCACAGCCTCCCGGTTGCCGTCCCCTGCGCCTCCCAGGAGAAGCTCTGCGTTGGCAGAGCGGTCTCTGCCGTGTCCCAGCTGAAGGGTGAACCCAGGCATCCCCGCACCTCGCTTTCCCAGTGTGGCAGGACATGGAGGCCTTAGGCGGGACTCCCCGGGGCTGAGGTTGGGGGTTCCCTAACGCGGAGGGCAATGAACGGGGTGCAGCAGTCCTGCGAGCGGCTCTTCTCGGTGCCTTTCTGGGGTGTGAGAGCCTGTGCCTTGCCCCTTGGAGAGGCAAAGCGTCACCTCGCTGCCATATCTTGCCTGAGCACTGCTAAGAACCGCCGGGATACGTGAGGCCAGAGCCCCTGCCCTGTGCTGGAGCCGGGGCACTGCCCAGTTCTTTGCATCCACCCTCCTCAGGGCCCTCTGGGTGCTTTCCACAGACCATCCATGGCCTCCATTCCCACGTGGCAGCAGGGGCTGAGCATCCCATCTGCCATTATTCCTGATCTCCCTGCTTTAATATCTGTTTTAGTGAGCTCATTTCTGTCTACCAGAGGGACGATATTAGATCCATCCATCCCTGATAAGGGAGCTGATTTCCCAGCTGGTTGTTGCTAGGACAAGTTTGGCTGGATCCTGGGTTGAAGGGATTTGGTAACACTTGAGCCTCACCTTGTCATGCCATGTTCTCTGCAGAGGCTGATGCAACCTCCCTGGAGTGATAGCACTGGGATGTTCCACCTGGGTGAGAGGTAGAAAAGCCACCAGCAATTAGGACAACGCTGGAATCCTTGTTGGTATGTCCCATTCACTGTCAGGAGTGCCTTGCTCAGCTGGTGGTGGTGTGGGCAGCAGGGGGAGGGAGTGGATTTTGCCCATCTGCTTCTCTCTGCTGAGAGCCCAGCTGCAGTGCTGGGGCCAGCTCTGGAGTCCTCAGCACAGGCAGGGACCTGTTGGAGCAGGGGCAGAGGAGGCCACTCTGGGAAGCCAGGCTGAGAGAGTTGGGGCTGTTCAGCCTGGAGAAGAGAAGGCTCCAGGGAGACCTTCTGGTGGCTTCAAGGGCCTCAGCTCCCTCAGCTGCTCCTCCCCAGCCCTGTTCTCCAGACCCTTCCCCAGCTTGGTTGCCCTGCTCTGGACCTGCTGCACCTGGGCTAGTTCAGCCTGGAGTAGGCTCCAGGGAAACCTTCTGGTGGCCTTTCAGTGCTTCAGGGGGCTGGGGAGGAAGCTGGGGACAGACTTCTGAGCAGGGCCTGTTGTGCCAGGACAAGGGCTGATGGTTTGGAGCTAACAGAGGGAGATTGAGGCTGGAGAGAAGGGAGAGCTGGTGGCCCCTGAGGGTGGGGAGCTGAAGCCATCCCTTCCCCTTTCCTGAGCACAGCAGCGATGAGGGCAGCGGTGGCAGCACGTAGCTTGAGAGGAAACACAGCAGCTGAGGTGGGAGCTGGGGGAGTGGAGAGGTGCTGAAGCCCCAGAAGACACAGGTGGCCACCATGGCCCATGTGTGCTGGGGGGTGTAGCTGGACACAAGCAGGTACCAGAGCCTTGCTCTTTTTGCTCTTCGGAGCAGGAATCTGGAACGGGGCCCCGCGGTGAGAGCCGAGTGGAGTGTCAGAGGCAGGGCGGGCCCTGGGTGGCTGTGAGTAGGTGTTTCCTTGACAGAGTTGTCTGGCACACAGGCAGAACCCCTCTAAAGAAGCTGTGAGGAGGGGGAAAGAAATCAGTTGGGCAAGAAGGGCAGAGGAGCTGTGCCTTGTTTTGCCTCTCCCTCTGCCCTCGGTACCTTCAGCGTGCAGAGGAACGCACACACACACACCCCCCCACACACCCAAAGCTGGGTTTAAATCCCTGAGAGGATTAGTTCCTATCTGCACTTGGCTTTAGCAAAGCCTCCCCTTTGATCTGCTTGCCTTTCCCTGCCCCTTAGGAGCCTGCAGCTTCTCCAGGAGGATGGACACCCTGAGGAACCGGACGGTGGAGGAGCTCCAGGAGCTGCAGGAGAACGCTGAGGAGATCGAGCGCCTGGCCCTGGAGTCTCAGGAGGTATTTTGGGGCCTGGCCTTTGGCAAGCACCTCACCTGTGTGACTCCCTGATTCCACAGCTCTGCTCTCCCCTCCTGCAGGTTCAGGAGCTGCAGCTGGAAAGGGAGATGGCCCTGGCTGCCAACAGGAGCTTGGCGGAGCAGAACCTCAAGTTCCAGGCGCCGCTGGAGTCGGGACGCTCCGACCTCTCCAGCAAGTATGAGGAGCTGCAGAAGCTGGCTGAGAGGTGTAAAGAGCAGAAGGCCAAGCTGGGTGAGTGCCTGCAAACCTGCCTTTCTCCTTCTGCCTGCCTTGGCCACACTGAGCAGAGAAACTCTTGAGGGTGGTGGCAGAGAGGGCTCTGTTGTGTATAAAGCACAAGCCCTACGAGGAGAGGCTGAGGGAGCTGGGGTTGCTTAGCCTGCAGAAGAGGAGGCTCAGGGGAGACCTCATTGCTCTCTCCAACTACCTGAAGGGAGGCTGTAGCCAGGTGGGGGTTGGTCTCTTCTCCCTGGCAACCAGCAGCAGAACAAGAGGCCACAGTCTCAAGCTGTGCCAGGGGAGGTTTAGGCTGGAGGTGAGGAGAAAGTTCTTCCCAGAGAGAGTGTGGGATGTGCTGCCCAGGGAGGTGGTGGAGTCCCCATCCCCATTCAGGAGGGGATTGGATGTGGCAGCTGGGGCCATGGTTTAGCAGTCTGAGGTGTTGGGTGACAGGTTGGACTGGATGATCTTTGAGGTCTTTTCCAACCTTATTGAGCCTATTCTATGATTCTAAGGTCTTTGGTTTCCTGATCACTTAGTTGGACAGATCAAGGATGCTTATCCCAACTACTGCAGCCATGGAAAAGTGAGGTTCTTTCCTCTCTAGATCTCCTAACACCAAGAGAATGCAAGGAGAAGGGCCAAAGAAAGGCAATGAAGTCAGTGTAGGTTCTGGAGCATAAGTCTTGGAGCAGCTGAGGCACCTGTGGTTGTTCAGCCTGGAGAAGAGGAGGCTGAGAGAAGACCTTCTGGCTCTCTGCAGCTCCCTCCAAGGAGGCTGAAGCCAGGGTGGGGTTGGGCTTTTCATCTAAGGACCAAGTGACAGGACAAGAGAGAACAGCCTCAAGTTACCCCAGGGGAGGTTTAGGTTGGCCATGAGGGCTGTCAAGGCCTGGCCCAGGCTGCCCAGGGCAGTGGTGGAGTCCCCATCCCTGGAGGGGTTTCTGAGCTGTGGTGCTGAGGGCCATGGTTTGGTGGTGCCCTGGCAGTGCTGGGGGAAGGGTTGGACTCCATGATCTTAAAGGTCTCTTCCAACCCAAACTCTTCTGTGATCCTGTAACAGTTCCCAAGGCAGGAAGGGGAGGGTGCAGCAGACCTGTGTGCTGATGGTTTTCCCCTCTCCCATGTTTATTGGTTCTGTTCCCTGTGTTTCCCAGAGAAGTTTTCAGCAGCTCTGCATCCTCAGACCTTGCTGGATCTGCTGCAGGTGGAAAGCCAGAAGATTGAAGAGGAGTCTGAGGTGAGCTGGAGGTTTAAATCCATGAAACACTCATGGAATGGTTGAACTGTTTAGGTCGGAAGAGGCCTTGAAGATCAAATCCAACTGATCCAGAGCCTGAAAACCCTTTGGGGAAAGAAATCATTCCTTATGTCCAACCTAAACCTCCCCTGGCAGATCTCAGGCCTCTTGTCCTGGCACTTGTTCCTAAGCAGGAGAGCTCAACACCCACCTGGCTGCAGCCTCCTTGCAGGGAGCTGCAGAGAGCCAGCAGCTCTCCCCTCAGCCTCTTCTGCTCCAGGCTCAACACCCCCAGCTCCCTCAGCTGCTCCTCTCCAGCCCCTTCCCCAGCTTGGTTGCCCTGCTCTGGCCCTGCTCCAGCTCCTCAATGTCCTTCTGGGAGTGAGAGGCCCAAAACTGACCCCGGGATTCCAGCTGTGGCCTCAGCAGTGCCCAGTCCAGGGGCCCAATCCCTGCCCTGCTCCTGCTGGCCACACTCTCACTGCTCCAGGCCAGGCTGCTGGTGGCCTCCTTGGCCAGCAAGTGATTAAGAGTTCAAGTGATCAGTCCTCAAGGACTTGTAACTGCATTCCCAAACCGAGTCCCTTAAGGCAGGGATCAGCTCTTCGGCATTTGGCCCTTCTTGCTCCCAAGGAATACTGGACTGCCCTTGTTCTGCTTGTGTCTGCTGTGATGCTGCCTGGCTGAGGCACAAACCCTGAGCTGGGCTTGAGGTGAAGGGGAAGGATGCAGTGCTCAACCCATGGCTTTGTTTCTCTTCCCTCCTCTCCTCTCCTCTCCTCTCTCCTCTTTCCCCCCCCCTCTCCTCTCCTCTCCTCTCTCCTCTTTCCCCCCCCCCTCCTCTCCTCTCCTCTCTCCTCTTTCCCCCCCCCTCCTCTCCTCTCCTCTCTCCTCTTTCCCCCCCTCTCCTCTCCTCTCCTCTCCTCTCTCCTCTTTCCCCCCCCTCTCCTCTCCTCTCCCTCTCCTCCTCTTTCCCCCCCCCCTCTCCTCTCCTCTCCTCTCTTCTCTTTCCCCCCCTCTCCTCTCCTCTCTTCTCTTCTCTTTCCCCCCTCTCCTCTCCTCTCCTCTCTTCTCTTCCCCCCCCGAACCTCTCCTCTCCGAACCTCTCCTCTCCGAACCTCTCCTCTCCGAACCTCTCCTCTCCGAACCTCTCCTCTCCGAACCTCTCCTCCCGAACCTCTCCTCTCCTCCCCGGCTCTGCTCTTGCAGAAGGTGGCTGAGAAGTTCCTGGCGGGCGAGGTGAGCCTGGACTGCTTCCTGGAGCAGTTCCCGGCGCTGCGGAGGCTGTCCCACCTGCGCCGGGTGCGGGCGGAGAAGCTGCAGGAGCTGCTGCGGCAGTCAGAGGCGCCGCGGGAGCCTGCGAGGGACTCGCGGCCAGCTCCTCCTGCTGCCGCCATACCCGCACCCAGCGACCCACCCCAAGCACAGCCCTTCCCTCCAGGGCCTCCCTCCTTCCCTCTGCCCTACAGCCCGGCCCCCAGCCTGCCAGCGGGCCCCACAGCCCGTGGGGCTCTGCCCCCTGCCGCTTTCCCGGGCTCCCCGCTGCCGGTGGGGCACGTCGCTTCCTCCCAGCCCAGCCCCCAGCCCTCCTTTCCCTACAAACCTCCCCCAGCTGCTGCCTACCCTCCAGCACAGGCTGCTGACTATCCCAAACCCCCCTCAGGAGGCTCATCTTCAACTCCAGTCTATGCCTGGTCTCCCTCCAGGGGCCCCCCTCCCCCCTCCCCCTTTCCTGCCCCTTCTCCTCCGCCACCCAGACCTGCCTACCCTCCCTACTACCCCCCTGGGGCAGCAAGACCTCAGTGCCCCTACCCCACCCAACCTCCTCTTCCTAACTTCCCAATCCCCTCACAACCTCCTTACCCCTCTGGACCCCCCCAGCCCTTTGGGTACCCTCCACCTCCAAACCCTCAACGTCCTCCTTGGCCTGGCTACTAAATCCAGCCCCCTGGGGGAGCAGCCTCCACTGCTCCCCCCACGTTGTGTGGCCTGAGGAGGAAGAGCTTCACTCTCCCACCCATCAGAGCAGAAGCATTAAGCAGGAGAAGAGAGTGAGTGGCTCTGGGGGTGGCTGGAGAGGCTGAAGTGTCCCCCCCACCAAGGGCTCTTAACTCTTTGGAGTTGTGTTTGGGGTGATGGCTCATGGGCTGAAGAGGCCCCAGCTGGGCTCACCCAGGCTCTGAGGTGACAGCCAGGACCCTGGCAACGACTTGCACTGCTGGCAGCCACCAAGAAACTGGCCCCCACCCTTGCCTGGGAGGGTGAGAGGGATGTAATATCATCCTCAGCCTTCCCACAGCTCCTGAGGACAAAGGGTGAGGTGGGGGGAGGACACTGACAGTATTTCACTCCCTGCTCTCCAAGGAGACCTCCCTGGAAGCAAAAAGGCAGAGCCAGACTTGGGAGACCTGGTCTCTCTGGCTCCATCTCTGCCACTGCTGCTGCTCAGCCCAGGAGCCTTTTCCTCCACTGACCTTGGACCTTAGGACTCTGCCTGACAGAGAGCTCTGGAAGCTTCCCAGAGTTCCACACCTGGATTTTCATCTGTGCTTTTGAGGGCCTCCTGGGCTGCCAGCAGGAGCTGCTGCTGCTGCTTCTGGAGTCGAAAGCAGAAGCTGCAGCCTCCTGTAGCCTCCTCCAGACCCTCTCCTGTGGTGCCCCAGCTTGGGGGGGGGGGAGAGGGAGGGTGGTTATTTTGGGGCCCTCCAACCTTCCCTTCTCAGGAAACACTTGGTAACAGGAGGGAGTGATGGGATGCTGATGGGATCTGCTTTGCTCAGCACTTTATCCTAGGAATCCTGCCTGTATCCCTGTGAGTTATTTATAAGGAGCCATTACTAATGGACTAGGAGGAGGCAAATGCTTTGGGGGGGGGGGAGGTTGGGGTGGGCTGAGGGGAACAGTTCCATGGCTGTGGTTAATTACAGTAATAAAACTTGATGCATTGCTGCTGGGCTCAGCATGCTGCTTGCTCTGGGAGGTGCTGGGGGTGCAGGCACTCAGCACTCATCCTTCTGCTGCCCCTCCTGGCCTCCTCCAACCAGCTGCCTCTTGGTCTGGTTGATGAAACCTTTCACCCCTCTCCCAAGGAGCAAGGGACAGGGCCAGAGGAAGGGGCCTCAGGTGGCTCCAGGGCAGGTTTAGGTTGGCCATGAGGAACAGTTTGGTGCCCTCGAGGCTTGTCAAGGCCTGGCCCAGGGCAGTGGTGGAGTCTGCATCCCTGGAGGGGTTTCCAAGCCCTGGAGCTGTGGAGCTGAGGGCCAGGGTTTGGTGGTGCCCTGGGCAGTGCTGGGGGAAGGGTTGGGCTCCATGACCTTAAAAGAGCTTTTCCAACCTAAACTCTGCAGTGACTCTTGCAGGACCATCCTCTCCCAGCTCCTCTTTGCTGCTCTCTTGTTGCCACCTTTCCTGAGGAGCCTGTTTGGATCAGGTTCTTTCCAGGCCATCCCTCCCTCCCTTTTCAGCCCCATCCCTCCCTCCCTTTTCAGCCCCATCCCTCCCTCCCTTTTCAGCCCCATCCCTCCCTCCCTTTTCAGCCCCATCCCTCCCTCCTATCCCTCCCTCCCTTTTCAGCCCATCCCCCTCCCCCCTGGCCAGGAGGCTGATGGTCCAAGGAGCAGCACTGGGTAGTGTTGGACAGAAGAGAGCAAGCCACAAGGACCAGGAGGAAACCCAATTTAATGGCAGCAGTTCCTGCCAGTTGAATCTCTCTGACTACTTCTCACCAGTTCTGCCTTCCTCACAGCCACCCTTGGCTTGCTCCAGCTGCCCCAACCCTGCTGTGCCACCCAGCCAGCCAAGCACTTGTCTCTGCAGCTCCTTCAGGACCCAGCTGGTGGCATCTCCAAGGCTTTCCTCCTGCAGCTCAGCACCTGATTCTGCTTTCAGCCCAGCCCAGGTGGCAGGAGGAGGAGGAGTGTGTGGTTGCCTCAGTTTTGAGAGCCAGAGAAGCCAGCAGACCCTCTCTGAGCAGCCCTGAGCTGTGCTGCTCCCAGTACAGGTTTGAACCTTGCTGCTGCTTAGACTCCCACAAATGGCTTAAAAAATGCCCTCCTGCCTCACACCCTCCCATGGGAGAGCCTCAAATCCAGAGGAACCTCCTCAGGAAGGAGCTGGGCTGGGCTAGAGATGGGTAGGGTTCAGCTGGGCTGGGTTAGAGCTGAGCTGGGCTGGGTTAGAGATGGTCTGAGAGCTGAGCTGGGCTGGGTTAGAGATGGTCTGAGAGCTGAGCTGGGATGGGCTGGAGCCTAGCTGGGCTGGGTTAGAGATGGTCTGAGAGCTGAGCTGGGCTGGGTTGAAGCTGAGGTGGGATGGGTTAGAGATGGTCTGAGTTTGGGCTGGGCTGGGCTAGAGATGGTCTGAGGCTGGGCTGGGTTGGAGCTGGGCTGGAGCCTAGCTGGGCTGGGTTGGAGCTGGGCTGGAGCCTGGCTGGGCTGGAGCTGAGCCGAGCTGGGCTGGGCTGGAGCCTAGCTGGGCTGGGTTGGAGCTGGGCTGGAGCTGAGCTGAGCTGGGCTGGGCTGGAGCCTAGCTGGGCTGGGTTGGAGCTGGGCTGGAGCCAAGCTGTGTGTGCCTGAGGCGTGGGATGAGCAGCAGGGAGCAGCATGGGTGGGGTTGGCTCTCAGTGTGGCAGGAGCTGGGGTGGGGGTCCAGCCCCAGAGGTCTCCCATCACAGCTGGGGGCATCTGGGCAGGCTCCTGCTGAGGTGAGCAGCACTGGAGCTGGGCACTGCTTCAGGGCAGCACGGTGTGGAGTCCCAGCAGGGGTTGGGTTGGGAAGGACCTTGTGAGGTCTGAAGGGAATGGCCTTCAGTGGTGCCAGGGGAGGTTGAGGGTGGATGTTGGGGCAGATAAGGAAGAGAAGGCTCCAGGGAGACCTTCTGGTGGCCTTGCAGTGCCTCAAGGAGCTGAGAAGAAAGCTGGGGACAGACTTTGGAGCAGGGCCCTTTGTGCCAGGGCAAGGGCTGATGGTTTGGAACAGACAGAGGGAGATTCAGACAGGAGAGGAGGGAGAAGTGTTTGCCCCAGCCCTGGCACCACTGCAGCTCAGGCTGGTTGGGAGCTCTGAGCAGCCTGCTGTGGTTGGGGGCTGTCCCTGCTGGCTGCAGGGGGTTGGACTGGATGAGTTTTGAAGGTCCCATCCCACCCAAACCAGTCTGGGACCGCCCAGGGCAGTGGTGGAGTCTCCATCCCTGGAGCCGCAGTGCTGAGGGCCAGGGTTTGGCGGTGCCCTGGGCAGCCCTGGGCGAAGGCTTGGAGGCTCTGTGACCTTGAGGGTCCTTTTCCAACCCGACCCATCCTCTGAGTCCATGATTCTTTGCTCCCCTCTGGTCCAACCCCCTGCCGTGGGCAGGAGCCTCTGGAGCTAGGGCCGAGTGGCTCCCGGCTCCCCTTTTTATTCGGCGCGTCCCCCCTCTGCCTGCGGAGGGCAGGAGCTGCTCCCCGAGCGCCTGCGCCCTCCAGCAGCGGCAGAGCTTGGCTGCCCCCTGTGCCACCACCCCGGCCCGGCGCTGGCTGGGTGGCACTGGCTCGGCTGGGGGCGGAGGGGCAGCGGGGAGGCAGGTCCCGAGGGGGCGGAGGTCACACTCTGCGGGCAGAGTTCAGGTCGTAGTCGCTGTCGGAGGAGTTGTCCGGAGGGTTGGAAGCTCTGCAGGCACCTTCCAGGGCTGGGGAGGGGAAGGGGAAGCTCATGAGGGTGGCTGGGGAGGTTCTAAGGTTGACCCCCAAGCCTGGTGGAGTTTCCCCAGGATGGAGAGGGGAGGGTAGGATAGGGTAGGGTAGAATAGGTTGGAAGAGACCTTTGAGATCATTAAGTCCAACCTCTCACCCAGCACCATCTGATCAACTCAACCATGGCACCAAGCACCCATCCAGCCTCTTCCTAAACACCTCCAGGGATGGGGACTCCACCACCTCCCTGGGCAGCACATCCCCATGGGCAATCTCTCTGGCTGGGAAGAACTTCCTCCTCCCCTCCAGCCTGAACCTCCCCTGGCACAGCTTGAGACTGTGGCCTCTTGTTCTGGTGCTGGCTGCCTGGGAGAAGAGACCAACCCCCAGCTGGCTACAACCTCCCTTCAGGGAGTTGGAGAGAGCAAGAAGGTCTCCCCTGAGCCTCCTCTTCTGCAGGCTAAGCAACCCCAGCTCCCTCAGCCTCTCCTCCCAGGGCTGTGCTCCAGCCCCCTCCCCAGCTTTGTTGCCCTTCTCTGGACACCTTCAAGTGTCTCAGTGTCCTTCTTAAATTGGCTCTGAGGAGCCCAGAACTGGACACAGGACTCAAGGTGTGGCCTAACCAGTGCTGAGCACAGGGCAGAATGACCTCCCTGCTCCTGCTGGCCACACTGCTCCTGGTGCAGGCCAGGATGCCCTTGGCCCTCTTGGCCCCATGGGCACACTGCTGGCTCGTGTTCAACCGCTCCCCCCAGGTCCCTCTCTGCCTGGCTGCTCTCCAGCCACCCTGGCCCCAGCCTGCAGCACTGCCTGGGGCTGTTGTGGGCGATGTGTAGAGCCTGGCACCTGGCTGTGTTCTCTCTCCTGCCCTGGCACTCTGCCCATCCCTCCAGCCTGGCAGGGTCCCTCTGCAAGTCGTCTGCCCCCGCGCTGCTGGCTCACCGCCGTGCCCTTGCCCGGGTGCATCATCCCCGCTTGGCACCCGTGGGGAAGGCAGCATGGAGAAGGCTCTCCTGCTCTCACCTGGGTAAGCTGAGAGGCAGGAGCTCCTCTGGGGGGGCTGAGCATAGTCATTGTCCCCCCCCTGCCCCCTCTGCGCCTCGGCTCGCGGCCTCCTGCTGACGGTGCTGTTGCGGTGGAAGGAGACTGGAAGAGACGAAGGGAGGCAGCTGCTGGGGCTGGCGTTCTGGGGACCCTCAGCCGCAGATTCCAGGTGACACCGCCTTCCCCCCACCCCCTCAAGCCCAACCCCCCGAGCTGGGGGCTGAGTAAAAGCAGGAGCTGCTCCTGTGCCATCAGGGCTGGGGCTCGGCTCTCCCAGCCGAGTTCTCATCTGAGTCAAGGCAGGAAACGAGAGTCGGGGCTGAGCTGAGCGCCGGCCCCGCTCACACCCCCACCCTCTGCAGCCTGCGCTGCCCTGGGCTGCTGGAAGGGTGGGAGGGGGGAAAGGAGGAATGAGAGCCAGCAGCCCACCCCCCAAGCCCCATCTCTGTGCCCTGAGCGGGGCATCTCCTCACCCGTCTGGCTGAGCCCTGTGGGGCCGATCCACTGCCGCTGCTTCTTCTGGGAGACTGGAAGGCAGAGGTGGTGCTGGGGGGGGTTGGATCTCATGCTCCTGCCCCAAGCTTTGCTTCCTCCAGCTGCCTCCCCACCCACAACCCCCCCCAGACCCCATCTGTCACCCCAAATCATCTCCCCAGCCCAGTAATGCCCCCCCCCCGAGACCTTCTGCCTGCTCCTTTGTGTCCACTCAGCGTCTAATCCCCCCAGCCCCCCTGCCCTGCAGGCCTGGGGACAAAGACAGCTGCGGAGGGACAATGGGGCAGGGGGGATCTGTCAGGATGAGCCCCACCTGCATCTCCTCCCCCTTGAGGAGATGGAGGGGAGAGGGATGGAGGCATGGAGCTGCCAACCCTGAGCTGCCCCGTGCTGATGGGGAGGAGGAGGAGGAGGATGAGGAGAGGAGGGGGAGGATGAGGAGGAGAAGCTCTACCTCCACCTCCTTCTCCCTCCTTCTTTCCTCCCTCCACCTCCTCCTTCTCCCTCCTTCCTTCCTCCCACCTCCTCCTTCTCCCTCCTTCCTTCCTCCCACCTCCTCCTTCTCCCTCCTTCCTTCCTCCACCTCCTCCTTCTCCCTCCTTCTTCCTTCCTCCTCCTCCTTCCTTCCTCCCCTCCTCCTCCTCCTCCCTTCTTTTTCCTCCGCTACTCCTTCTCCCTCCTTCCTTCCTCCCACCTCCTCCTTCTCCCTCCTTCCTTCCTCCCACCTCCTCCTTCTCCCTCCTTCCTTCCTCCCACCTCCTCCTTCTCCCTCCTTCCTTCCTCCCACCTCCTCCTTCTCCCTCCTTCCTTCCACCTACTTCTCTTCACCAGCCTCCTGTAGGCTGGAGGGCCACAGATGAGCAGGAGGATGCCCAGGAGAAGCAGGGCCAGGCAGATGCTCACGATGGTGCCTGCAGATGTGCCAACGGGCTGTGGCTTGGAGTCCTGACCTGGGGAAGAGCACAGATGGCACCAGGGGAGCCCCTTCTGGCCGGGCAAGGGCAGTGTGGGCACCTCCCACCCTACTGGGAGGGCTGCAAGGAGCCTGGGAAAGGATTTCCCTGTGCCCTGCCCCAACCTTACTCCCTCTGCCCCTTCTCCAGGGGTGGAAATATCAGCTCCATCCCAGCACCAGCCCAGCACTGTCCTAGCTCTGTCCCAGCTCCAGCCCAGCTCTGTCCCAGCTCCAGCCCAGCTCTGTCCCAGCTCCAGCCCAGCTCTGTCCCAGCTCCAGCCCAGCTCTGTCCCAGCTCTGTCCCAGCACTGTCCCAGCTCCATCTCATCTCTGTCCCATCTCTGTCCCAGCACTGTCCCCAGCTCCACCCAGCTCCATCTCAGCTCCGTCCCAGCACCACCTCCACTCCGTCTCAGCTCTGCCTCATCTCCACCCCAGCACCATCCCAACTCCACCCCAGCACCACCCCAGCAGCAGGTGCTGCAGGTGGCAGTGCCCCCAGCCCCCCTTGCCCCCGGCCCCAGCCTGCCAGGGAGGCTCACACACAACTCTGGTCCGGGAGCACGTCTGCAGCGGGGCGAGGTGGCCGGGGCAGAGGTGCAGGCTGGGGGCCTCGCAGGCGACCCCCAGCGCGGGTGGGGCCTGGCTCCTGGTGCTGGAGGAGAGGTTGCCACACTGCAGCTCCTGGCAGAGCTGCTGGCCGCGCCGGGCTCGCTGCTCCCTGCTGTCGCACAGCCCCTGCCACCTGCCCTGGTGAAACACCTCCAGCTCCCCCTCGCACGGCGTGGCGCCGCCCCCCAACCTCCTCAGGGCTCGGGAGCCTGGAGAGGGGTTGAAGGGGGCTCAGATCCGGGGGGTGGCCCCGCAGCCGGCTGCTGGGGTCACCGCTTTGGACCTCCGCCCGCTGGGAGCGGCTCGCAGCGTCCCGGCTGCTCTGAGCTGTCCCCGGGCTGCGCGCAGCGGAGCTCCGAGCTGTCCCCCACCCCCCCGCCCCGGGGACACGAAGCAGGGAAGGGGCTCTGGTAGCTGCTGCCCAGCAAAGCCCCAGAGCCCCCAGCTCAGGCTGGAGGGAGCCTCTCCCTCAGCCGCAGCTGGGATCTGCCTGCTGCTGCAAGCTGCTGGTGGGGAGGTGGTGGTGGGAGAGGATGGTGGTGGTGGGGAGGTGGTGGGGAGAGGATGGTGGTGGTGGGGAGAGGATGGTGGTGGTGGGAGATGGTGGTGGTGGGGAGATGGTGGTGGTGGGGAGATGGTGGTGGTGGGGAGAGGATGGTGGTGGTGGGGAGAGGATGGTGGTGGTGGGGAGAGGGTGGTGGTGTGGGGAGAGGATGGTGGTGGTGGGGGATGGTGGTGGTGGGAGAGGATGGTGGTGGTGGGGAGAGGGTGGTGGTGGTGGGGAGAGGGTGGTGGTGGAGGGGAGAGGGTGGTGGTGGTGGTGGGAAGATGGGGGAAGAGATGGTGGTGTGGTGGGGGGAGAGGGTGTGGTGGTGGTGGAGAGAAGCTCCTGGTGGGGAGAAGCTTGTCATGGGCTGATGCTGAGGGTGGGGAGATGCTGGAGGCAGGGAGATGCTCACATCAAGCACCCAAGAGGTGTGGAGGAGCAGGGTGCTGTGCTGTGCTGGGCCACCCCCCACAGCCCTGCTGGATTGTTGGGGGGCATGGGGCAGGTGATGGGGGGCATGGGGCAGGTGATGGGGGGCATGGGGCAGGTGTGCATGGGGCAGGTGATGGGGGGCATGGGGCAGGTGTGCATGGGGCAGGTGATGGGGGGCATGGGGCAGGTGATGGGGGCATGGGGCAGGTGTGCATGGGGCAGGTGATGGGGGCATGGGGCAGGTGTGCATGGGGCAGGTGATGGGGGGCATGGGGCAGGTGTGCATGGGGCAGGTGATGGGGGGCATGGGGCAGGTGTTGGGGGGCATGGGGCAGGTGATGGGGGCATGGGGCAGGTGATGGGGGCCATGGGGCAGGTGATGGGGGCATGGGGCAGGTGTTGGGGGGCATGGGGCAGGTGATGTGAGCATGGGACAGGTGTTGGGGGGCATGGGGCAGGTGATGGGGGCATGGGGCAGGTGTGCATGGGGCAGGTGATGGGGGCATGGGGCAGGTGAGGGGGGCCATGGGGCAGGTGTTGGGGGGCATGGGGCAGGTGTTGTGCATGGGGCAGGTGTTGGGAGGCATGGGGCAGGTGTGCATGGGGCAGGAGTTGGGGGGCATGGGCAGGAGTTGGGGGGCATGGGGCAGGTGTTGGGGGCATGGGGCGGGTGATGGGGTGCATGGGGCAGGTGGAGGTGGGGCTGCTCCTCTGCTCAGGGCTTCAGCTGTCCACCCCGCAGCCCCCTGGTCCCCCCCTCCCCGCTCAGGGGCTGCCCCAGCTCTGCGCGGGCAGGCGCGGCCCCGGGGCAAGCGAAGGGCTGGGGGCAGGAGCAGGGAGCCTGGCGGGCTGCGGTCTGACCTTCGCAGGTGACGAAGGCAGGAGGCTTCCCTCGCTGCCTGCCGGTCCTGCCGAAGCAGCTGAGAACGGAGGGGCTGCCGCAGGGCTCCAGCACCTCCCAGCTCAGCGGCGGGAGGCTGCCCGGCTCCGGCTGGCTGCGGCCCCCCCCGGGCACGGCCGGCCCGCAGCCCAGGTGCTGGCAGATCTGGGCGGCCACTCGTGGCCACAGGCCCGGGCTGCTGGCCACAGCTCCCCACAGCCCTTCTTTGTGCAGTTCCACGAAGCCTGAGCAAGGCGAATCTCCGCCCGCCAGCAGCAGCCTGGGAGGTCCTGAGGAAGAGCGAGGGGAGGAAGATCTCCCTGCAGACCGGGGGCCACCTTTTCCTCCCCTTACTGAGCAAGAAGTCCCCAAGCCCACCCTAACCCTGCCTGGAGCTTAGTGGTCCCTCAGCAGGAGCCCAGCTGACCCCCCGAGCTTTGTGATGCTTGGCCCTGCCTCCCAGTTTGGGCACTGCCCCCCTCCCCCGCGCCCGGGCAGGGGTGAGCCTCTCACCAGCGGGTTCCAGCGTGGTGCTCGGTGGCACTGGTGTGGCTTCAGGGGTGGTGGGCACCGGCTCTGAAATGAGAAGAGAAGCAGCAGGTTGGGACCAGTGTTGGGGAGCCCCAGGGATGGGGATGATGGTGGGGGAGGGGAGGGGGTGGTCCAGACTCACCACTGCAGTTGAGGAAGATGTGGTGGGTGCAGTTTGCTGGCACCAAGGGGCACCTTGCCAGCTCTGCCACTGCCCCCCAGCACCCCTCTACCCCATCTGTGGCTCCTTCCCATGGGTGACCATGGTCTGGAGGGGCTTGGAGACGGAGGGGCCACAGCCCAGCTGCCGGCAGGTGCCGTCCAGGACGGCTTCGAGGGAGCTGTCCCAGCACAGGCGACCCCAGCCGGCCTCCCGCTGCACCTCCAGTATCCCAGAGCAGCGGTGGCCACCCCCGGAGAGCTGCAGCCTGGGCTTGCCTGGGAAAACACAGCAGTTAGAGGCTGCCCTCCTCACCTCCTGCTCCACCCAGGGCTGGAAAAGCTCTTGGGCCAACCTCTCGCTGCGGCTGGTGGCCTGTGGTGGCAGCTGGGGCTTGTGGCAGAGAGAGGCAGGGAGGAGATGGAGTGCAGAAGGCTCCATGGGCAGGTGGGAGAGGGGTTGGGGGGGCAAGCAGCATGAAGCTGAGCTGTGGAGGCCTGCCTGCATGGAGCCCATGAGGCAGTGGAGCTGGTCTCTTGGCCACAGTCATGAAGCTGTGGCTGAGGAGCTGCCAATGAAGCCACCAGCAAGGAGCTGCCAGTGAGGACATGAGCCAGGAGGTGCCAATGAAGCCACCCCCAAAAGACAGCAATGAAGCCAAGGAGCTGCCAGTGAAGCCAGCCCAAGGCGCTGCCAGTGAAGCCAGCCCCAAGGAGCTGCTAATGAAGCCAGCCCCAAGGAGCTGCCAGTGAGGACATGAGCCAGGAGGTGCCAATGAAGCCACCCCCAAAAGACAGCAATGAAGCCAAGGAGCTGCCAGGGAAGCCAGCCCCAAGGAGCTGCCAGGGAAGCCAGCCCCAAGGAGCTGCCAGGGAAGCCACGAGAAGGTCCCCAAAGTGTTGTCCCCACAGCCTCACCTCCAAGGCTCCTTGTGGCTCTCCCATGGCTGGGGACAACTGCAAGACAGAGGGACAGAGGTGAGTCCTGCTCCTGGGGCAGGGAGGAGTCCCCAGTGGCTCCTGGCTCTGCCCCTGGCTGGCCCGGGGGGGAGGCTGCTGGGGGCTTGGCTCAGCTGTGTGCCAGGGGGAGGATGCTGCTGGTGGAAAGGAAGCAGAGATGGCAGCCAGGAGCCCCCTGGGCAGGCTCTGCCCTGTGCCAGGCCTGCTACAGCCAGGGAGCCATGGGATGCTTGGGGATGGAGGAGAACTCCGAGGTCTTGGACTCCCCACGGGCTCCCCTTGGACTCCCCACCGCTCCCCTTGGACTCCCCACCGCTCCCCTTGGACTCCCCGCGGGCTCCCCTTGGACTCCCCACCGCTCCCCTTGGACTCCCCACTGCTCCCCTTGGACTCCCCATGGGCACCCCCTTGGACTCCCCACGGGCTCCCCTTGGACTCCCCACCGCTCCCCTTGGACTCCCCACGGGCTCCCCTTGGACTCCCCACCGCTCCCCTTGGACTCCCCGCGGGCTCCCCTTGGACTCCCCACCGCTCCCCTTGGACTCCCCAACGCTCCCCTTGGACTCCCCACGGGCTCCCCTTGGACTCCCCACGGGCTCCCCTTGGACTCCCCAACGCTCCCCTTGGACTCCCCACGGGCCCTCCATGGACTCCCCACGGGCTCCCCTTGGACTCCCCACGGGCTCCCCTTGGACTCCCCACCGCTCCCCTTGGACTCCCCAACGCTCCCCTTGGACTCCCCGCGGGCTCCCCTTGGACTCCCCACGGGCACCCCATGGACTCCACTCCCCACGGGCTCCCCTTGGACTCCCCACCGCTCCCCTTGGACTCCCCAACGCTCCCCTTGGACTCCCCGCGGGCTCCCCTTGGACTCCCCACGGGCACCCCTTGGACTCCCCACGGGCTCCCCTTGGACTCCCCACCGCTCCCCTTGGGCTCCCCTTGGACTCCCCATGGGCTCCCCTTGGACTCCCCACCGCTCCCCTTGGGCTCCCCTTGGACTCCCCACGGGCTCCCCATGGACTCCCCACGGGCTCCCCTTGGACTCCCCACGGGCTCCCCTTGGACTCCCCATGGGCACTCCATGGACTCCCCACTGCTCCCCTTGGACTCCCCACTGCTCCCCTTGGACTCCCCATGGGCTCCCCTTGGACACCGGACACCCCTTACACACTCTATGGGCACCCCTTGGCCACCCCTTGGGCACCCCTTACTCTCTGGACACCCCTTGGCCACCCCTTACACATCCCACGGACACCCATTGGCCACCCCTTGGGCACCCCTTGGCTACCCCTTACTCTCTGGGCACCCCTTGGGCATCCCTTGGGCACCCCTTGGCCACCCCTTACTCTCTGGACACCCCTTGGGCACCCCTTGGCTACCCCTCGAGCACCCCTTACACATCCCACGGACACCCCTTGGGCACCCCTTGGCCACCCCTTACTCTCTGGCCACCCCTTGGCTACTCCTTGGCCACCCCTTACTCTCTGGCCACCCCTTGGCTACTCCTTGGCTACCCCTTACTCTCTGGGCACCCCTTGGCCACCCCTTGGCTACCCCTTGGCCACCCCATGGGCACCCCTTGGCCACCCCATGGACCCCTTGGCACCCCTTTACACATCCCACAGACACCCCTTGGGCACCCCATGGGCCCCCCCCCCCCCGGCACCACTGCTGCTGGCACTTGGTTAAAGCAGCCACGACCCCCACCCCACCCCTCCCCCATACCAAGCCCCTCCCCCCCCTCCCCCTTCCTTTCCCCCCCCTACTCACCCCAGGTCCCCAGCAAGAGGAGCAGCAGGGGCAGGGTGGGCACCTGGGCAGCCATGGGCATGGCCAGCAGCCAGCCCAGCGCTGGTGGCTGAGCTGGAGGCTGCCCCGGGAGGGGGGTGGGGGGGCTAGGGGGGGACCAGCAGCTCTGCTCCCCAGCCCAGGAAGGCAGGAGGTTGGGGGGGGGGGAGCCAGGGCTGGTTTTCCTCCCCCTGTGGTTTTCTGCGTCACATCTCCGCTCCTCTGAGGCCTCCTCTGCCTCCCCAGCTCCTGCTGAGCAGCAAAGGAACCCGGGGGGGGGAGGGAGGGCTTGGTCCTCATCCCCATCCTGGGGGGGCTTCCCAGCAGCACCTCTCCCCCACCGCCCCCTTTGCTTGATCTCAGTTCTGGGAGGGGCTCAGCTCTCCCTTGGGGGCTCCAAGAAGATGCTCCCAGAAGGGAAAGCCCCCAAAGGAGAGCTGGGGGGTCCAGGGAGGGGGTTTGGGGTGGTGGGAGCTTGGGAGGGGAGGGGAGGGGGCGGCACACACATTCCCCAGGGGAAATCCCAGCCCCACTGCGAGCTGGTGTGGAAGCCAAGCCCCTGGCTGGCAGCGAGGGGGAGCCAGGGGTGGCCACCGCACCAAACCAGCCCCAGCTCCCTGCCAGGGGGCAGCAGGAGACCACCACCCCCGCCAGGAGTAACCTCCCTGTGCTGGGGGCTGCTTCCCTCTTCCTCCCCCCCCCCGCCCCCACTCGACCTCCTGCGGCTCGGTGCCAGCTGCACCAGCTGCGGGGGGCACCGGTGCCAAGGCAGGAAGCTGCCCGGGCCCCCAGCTCCTGCCGAGGAGCGGAGCCAGTGCCAGGGAACCCGGGAATGGGTTGGGCTGGAGAAGACCTGGGAGAGCTCAACCCCAGGGGCAGCACCAAGCCCTCAGCACCGCAGCTCCACCGAAAGCCCTGCGGGGATGGGAGCTGCCCCGCGGCCCCGGGCAGCCTGGGCCAGGCTCGGGCAAGCCTCAAGGGCAACAAAGTGTTCCTCATGCCAGCCTCAACCTCCCCTGGGGCGGCTGGAGGCTTTCTTCTCATCTTGTCCAAGCCCCCCCTGGCTGCAGCCTCCCTGCAGGGAGCTGCAGAGAGCCAGCAGCTCTCCCCTCAGCCTCCTCTGCTCCAGGCTCAACACCCCCAGCTCCCCCAGCTGCTCCTCCCCAGCCTGCTCTCCAGCCCTTCCCCAGCTTGCTTGCCCTGCTCTGGCCCTGCTCCAGCTCCTCAGTGTCCTTCTTGGGGTGAGGAGCCCCAAACTTCCCCCCAGGGCTCCAGCTGTGGCCTCAGCAGTGCCCAGCCCAGGGCTCAATCCCTGCCCTGCTCCTGCTGGCCACACTCTTGCTGCTCCAGGCCAGGCTGCTGGTGGCCTCCTTGGCCAGCTGGGCACCCCCTGGCTCCTCTCCAGCTGCTGCTGTGCCACCCCATGCCCCACCAGCCAGGGCAGCCCCGGGGGGGGGTGAGTGAGGTTCCATGCCAGTGCATTCCTGCTTCTGCCAGGGGCTGGCACCCTGGGGCGCTCTGCAAGGGCACGTGGGGCACTGGTGGTGATGGAGCAGGGCAAAGGGGGAGGAGTTGATTGATTGGGCCCTAATTACGCCTCCAAATCCAGGTCATGCATGCTAAC
This sequence comes from Colaptes auratus, assembly GCA_015227895.2. NCBI lineage: Eukaryota > Metazoa > Chordata > Aves > Piciformes > Picidae > Colaptes > Colaptes auratus. Next base: position 14,238,664 of record CM037647.1, on the reverse strand, counting down.
AAAGGCAGCTGATTGCCATTGACCTGCTGCCATCCCTGCTGAGGGCAGGACCTTGGGTTGGTGCCTGGGGAGGGCTCCTGGGCACCCTGGGCAGCTTGCTGAGCTTGAGCTGCTGCCTGGGGAGGGCTCCTGGGCACCCTGGGCAGCTTGCTGAGCCAGAGACAGCTCCTGGGCCTGCTGGCAGCACCCTGGGCTGCTCCCCAGAGCCAGAGGATGCTCCAGTCCCCAGCCCTGCAGCCGGGGCTGGCTTCCCCTGGCTGTTTCCTGCCCCAAAACCTCTCCCTGGGGTGAAGATTATTCCTTTCCCATGACTCAAGAGGAAGCTCTTTGGGGTTGCAGCGGGTGGCAAGTGGCCAGGGGCTGCCAGGCTCGGGCAGAGAGCTGCCCCAGCTTGGTGCCCTGCCAGCTGCCAGCTCAGGAGCCCTCTTGGGGGCTCCTGGTACCCTTTTGGCACCCCTGGGGCACTGCAACTTCCTGGCTGTTGGTACCCTCTGAGCACCTCCCTGCCCTGGCCATCACCACCTCCAGCCCCCAGCCCACTTCCCACCCACCCCACGGACCAGGCGACCACCTTGAGGCAGCTGCCACCGTCTCCTCCACAGCCCTCCCCCTCCGTGAGCCCCGGGGGAGCGGGGCTAGCCCTGTGCCCACCCGCATGCCCGCTGGCGTGCCCTCTGCGCCGGCAGCAGCCCTTTGTCTGCGGGGCCCCGCTGCTATTTTGGGCGTTTCCTCCCTTGTTGCGGCTCAGCCTTTGTTCCCCGCAGCCTCTCTCCTCCGTAAACAGCTGAAGGATGTGGCTGAGGTGGGAGGGGGGAGGCGGGGGCACGAATTTTCCACGGGGGCAGGGTCTGAACCCCAAACTCCGCGGAGGCTGCGCCTGGTTGTGCCAGCCGAGATGGGCGCCCGAGGGCGGGCCCGGGGGCCGGAGTCCCCACCCGGGGAGGGCGATGGAGGGGGGCTGCCGGGGGGGTGCCCACCGGTGCCCCTGTCCCCAGGCACAGAGTGAGGATGGTCCACAAGGCGGTCCTGAACCCCAAGCTCCACCAAGGTTCCACCTGGCTGTGCCAGCCAAGATGGGCACCCAAGGGTGGTACCATGGGGCCTGAGATCCCACCTGGGGAGGGTCATGGAGTGGTTCCCTTCTGGCTGAGGGGCATGGTGAGCTGGCAGTTCTAGAGGCAAGGGACATGGTGAGCTGGCAGCTCTGTGCCCAAGGGACATGGTGAGCTGCCACCCTCTGGCTGAGGGGCATGGTGAGCTGGCAGCTCTAGAGGCAAGGGACACGGTGAGCTGGCAGCCCTGTGCCCAAGGGACACGGTGAGCTGGCAGCTCTGTGCCCGAGGGACACGGTGAGCTGGCACCCCTGTGCCCGAGGGACACGGTGAGCGGCAGCCCTGTGCCGAGGGACACGGTGAGCTGGCAGCCCTGTGCCCGAGGGACACGGTGACCTGCCACCCCTGTGCCCGAGGGACACGGTGAGCTGGCAGCCCTGTGGCCAAGGGACACGGTGAGCTGGCAGCCCTGTGCCCGAGGGACACGGTGAGGTGGCAGCTCTGTGCCCGAGGGACACGGTGAGCTGGCAGCCCTGTGCCCGAGGGACACGGTGAGCTGGCAGCCCTGTGCCCGAGGGACACGGTGAGCTGGCAGCCCTGTGCCCCAGGGACACGGTGAGCTGGCAGCTCTGTGCCCGAGGGACACGGTGAGCTGGCACCCCTGTGCCCGAGGGACACGGTGACCTGCCACCCCTGTGCCCGAGGGACACGGTGAGCTGGCAGCCCTGTGCCCGAGGGACACGGTGAGCTGGCAGCTCTGTGCCCGAGGGACATGGTGAGCTGGCAGCTCTGTGCCCAAGGGACACGGTGAGCTGGCAGCTCTGTGCCCAAGGGACACGGTGAGCTGGCAGCTCTGTGCCCGAGGGACATGGTGAGCTGGCAGCTCTGTGCCCAAGGGACACGGTGAGCTGGCAGCCCTGTGCCCAAGGGACACGGTGAGCTGGCAGCTCTAGAGGCAAGGGACATGGTGAGCTGGCAGCTCTGTGCCCAAGGGACACGGTGAGCTGGCAGCTCTGTGCCCAAGGGACATGGTGAGGTGGCAGCTGTGTGGCCAAGGGACATGGTGAGCTGCCACCCTTCTGGCTGAGGGACACGGTGACCTGCCACCCCTGTGGCCAAGGGACACGGTGAGGTGGCAGCTGTGTGGCCAAGGGACACGGTGAGCTGGCACCCCTGTGCCCAAGGGACACGGTGAGGTGGCAGCTGTGTGGCCAAGGGACACGGTGAGGTGGCAGCTGTGTGGCTAAGGGACACGGTGAGCTGGCACCCCTGTGCCCCAGGGACACGGTGAGCTGGCACCTCTGTGGCTAAGGGACACGGTGACCTGCCACCCCTGTGGCCAAGGGACACAGTTCCCCCCTGAGAGAAGCTTTTAATGGCAGCTCGCAGCCTGGCGCCAAACGTCCCCCAGATGCCGCCGGGACCGGTGCCCTGGCACGGAGGAGAAGTCCGGAGGGGTCTGGAGGAGCTGCTGGCAAGGCCCTGGCCACACACGGTGCCCCGTGTGCCCCGCCACGTCCCTCTGCCGGCCGTGGCACAGCCTCAGCGGGCAGAGCCCTGGACGTCGTCGTAGTCGCTGCCGTCCGGAGAGTCGGGTCCCACTCGTGTCCCCCCGAGGGACAGGCTGGAGCCGAGCAGCCTGGGAGGGACATTGAGCATCAGGTGGGTGCTGGGGGCGCAGAGAAAGCCTGCGGCCACCCTGTGCCCCTCCACCCGCAGGAGGTCCTCACCGGCGTGCGGGGACGGGCCCCCGGGCTGCGCGTTCTGGTACCACTCCCCCGAGGAGGTGCTGGAGCTGTCGGCTGCTGGCGCTGCTGGGGCTGGCACCCCGGGCTGGGCCGGCGCTGGGCCGGGCACACGGGGCACTGCTGGGGGAGCTGGGGGCAACAGGGTCACTTGCTGCACCCTCCCAGCCCTGCTCTCCTGCTCCCAGCCCCTGCAGTCCTTCATTCCCCGCGGCCTCTCCACCCCTCTCCCATCCCCGAGGGCCTCTCAGCCCCCTCCCATCCCCGAGTCTCTCCACCCCACCCATCCCAACCCCACCTCTCCAATCATCCACCCACCCTCTCCCATCCCCGAGGTCTCTCCATCCCTGCTCCCATCCCCGAGGTCTCTCCATCCCTGCTCCCATCCCCGAGGCCTCTCCAGCCCTCTCCCATCCCCGAGGCCTCTCCAGCCCTGCTCCCATCCCCGAGGTCTCTCCTGCCCTCTCCCATCCCCAAGGCCTCTCCATCCCTGCTCCCATCCCCGAGGTCTCTCCAGCCCTCTCCCATCCCCGAGGTCTCTCCACCCCTCTCCCATCCCCGAGGTCTCTCCAGCCCTGTTCACTCCTGCTCCCTCTCTCCAGGGCTGTCCCCATCCCTTGCTCCCATCTTTGGGCTCTCTCCATCCCTGCTCACATCTCAGGGGTCCTGTCCCCATCCTTGCTCCACTCCCTGCCCCCCCCCCCCGCCCCCCTGGCAGTGCCCACCTGTGCCAGGGCAGTCAGTGCAGCCGTGGGGGGTGGGTGCTGCCAGCTGGTGGGTGCCATGGGTGCCGCGGGTGGGGGGCTGCATGGTGGGTGCCGTGTCGTTGCAATAGGGCTCGGTGGAGGAGGAGGAAAAGGAGGAGGAAGAGGTGGAGGAGCTGCCACGGGACAGGGGGCCCAGCCTGGCTGGCACTGTTGGGGCACAGGGCTCACATCACCCACCCATAGGCAGGATGAGCAGGTGCCCAGCGCCAGGGACAGAGGGATGGGTGCCCAGCACGCCCTGCCTGCTGCAGGGCAGAGGGATGGTGCCCAGCACACCCTGCCTGCTGCAGGGCAGAGGGATGGGTGCCCAGCACACCCTACCTGCTGCAGGGCAGAGGGCTGGGTGCCCAGCACACCCTACCTGCTGCAGGGCAGAGGGATGGGTGCCCAGCACACCCTGCCTGCTGCAGGGCAGAGGGCTGGGTGCCCAGCACACCCTACCTGCTGCAGGGCAGAGGGATGGGTGCCCAGCACGCCCTACCTGCTGCGGGGAAGGGCTCCCTCCCCCCTGCGGTGGTCTTCAGCAGGAGCTGCTGCTGCTCCCCCGGCTGCCGGCGCAGGGAGTCTGGAGGGAGGGCAGGGAGGGGGGCGTCAGCAGGGGCACCCCGAGGCACCCCCGAGCAGGCTGGGGGGGCGGGGGGGGGGGGGGAGTGTCCCAGGGCTGGGGGGTGGAGATCTCGGGGCTGGGCTCACTGTAGAAGGTGGAGAGGGCCACGGGGGGCTCGCTGCTGAAGTCGTAGTGTTCATAGTCCGAGTCGGAGTCGGGGTCGGGGTCCTTGGCCGGGGGCACTGGGGGGGGTCTGGGGGGTGAGATGGAGGTGGGGCAGCCATCACCAGCCAGGACCTCCTGCCCTACAGCCCCCTCCAGGGGGACACCACTGCCCTACCAGCCCTACCTGCTGCTTTGGGAAGGCTGGGAGGGGGCTCCCTGTACTCGTTGGGGGTCCCAGAGGTGGCGTTGGGGCTCTGGGCGCTGCGGGTCATCAGCACCGGGCCGGCTAGACCCAGGGGGGACACGGGGTGGGCTGTGGGGGACAAGAGATTGCAGCCACTCAGTGGCTTGGCTCCCAGGCAGTGCCAGCTTGGGGGGGGGGGGGGGTGTTGAATTTCGACCCCACCACACCTCCTCCGTGGCCTGAGCCTACCCCGAGGGCTCCTTACCACTCCTCTTCCTCAGCCGCAGCAGGGCGACGGTGAAGGCCAGCACAGCGAGGAGCAGCAGCGCTGCCAGGACCAGGCAGAGGACAAAGAGCGGCAGGTGCAGAGGGGACAGGCTCCCCGTGGCCTCAGAGCCCTCCTCAGCGGGACAGAGGAAGGACAGAGCCGCTCACACCTCGGGCACGCTTCCTCCAGGTCAGGAGTGGGGAGGGAGGGCAGCCCAGCAGCGCCCAGGCAGCCGCGGGCCGTGGGTGAGGCTCTGCAGGACACTCACCACCCAGCAGGGTGCTGTTGCTTGGTGCCGCCGCCGCCGTGGAGCTTGGGGGCTGCAAGCCCTGGGAGCCTGGCGGGAGGAGAGCAGGGATGGAGGAGCACAAGAAGGTGAGTGGCAGCTCAGCTGGAGGGGACAAGTGAAAGGACAGAGCCCAGACCCATGGGAACAAGCAAGGAGACCTGGGTGGCCACCAATAAGGGGACAGAGCCCAGACCCATGGGGACCTTGGTGGCCACCGATAAAGGGACAGAGCCCAGACCCATGGGGACCTTGGTGGCCACAGATAAAGGGACAGAGCCCAAACCCCATGGGGACCTTGGTGGCCACCGATAAAGGGACAGAGCCCAGATCAATGGGGACCTGGGTGGCCACAAATACAGGGACAGAGCCCAGACCCATGGGGACCTTGGTGGCCACAGATAAAGGGACAGAGCCCAAACTCCATGGGGACCTGGGTGGCCACCAATAAAGGGACAGAGCCCAGACCCATTGGGACCTGGGTGGCCACCATTAAAGGGACAGAGCCCAGACCCCATGGGGACCTTGGTGGCCACCAATAAAGGGACAGAGCCCAGACCCCATGGGGACCTTGGTGGCCACAAATAAAGGGACAGAGCCCAAACTCCATGGGGACCTTGGTGGCCACAAATAGAGGGACAGAGCCCAGACCCATGGGGACCTGGGTGGCCACAAATACAGGGACAGAGCCCAACCCCATGGGGACCTTGGTGGCCACAAATAGAGGGACAGAGCCCAAACCCCATGGGGACCTTGGTGGCCACAAATAGAGGGACAGAGCCCAGACCCATGGGACCTGGGTGGCCACAAATACAGGGACAGAGCCCAAACCCCATGGGGATCTGGGTGGCCACCGATAAAGGGACAGAGCCCAGAACCCCATGGGGACCTGGGTGGCCACAGATAAAGGCACAGAGCCCAGCCCCATGGGGAGAAGCAAGGGGAGGGGGGCGCGGGGGGGTCCCATACCGTTGCAGACCACGCCGGCCGCCCGCGACTGGTAGCAGGGAGCTGACTTGTTGTAGGTCCACTTGCAGTGGGCCAGGGAGGGCTGGGGGCTCTCACACTCGTAGAGCATCTTGCCAGGCAAGGTGTGGTCGAAGGAGAGGTGCTGGAGGGGCTCCCCACAGCCCAGGGTGTGGCACAGCACCCGGGGCTCCAGCTGGTACCAGCTGCTGTCGCACACCGTGTTCCACAGCCCGCGGAAGAAGACCTCAACCCGGCCAGCGCAGCCGTCCCGGCCCCCCGACAGCCTCCACTCCTGGTGCTCTGTGGGCACAGAGTGGGGGGGGGGTGGCCACCCTGCTCTGCCCCTTCTACCCTGCTCAGGAGCCTCTGCAGAGGGGTCTGGCCAGCCTGGATCCGTGGTGAGGTCAATGGGATGTGGTTCAGCGAGGCCAAGAGCTGGGTCCTGCACTTGGCTCACAGCCACCCCAGGAAGGCTCCAGGCTGGGGGCAGAGTGGAAGGAGACTGCCTGGTGGGAAAGGAGCTGGGGGGGTTGGTGACAGCAGCTGGAGGTGAGCCAGGGGGTGCCCAGCTGGCCAAGGAGCAGCAAGAGTGTGGCCAGCAGGAGCAGGGCAGGGATTGTCCCCCTGGGCTGGGCACTGCTGAGGTCACAGCTGGAACCCTGGGGTCTGCTTTGGGCTTCTCACTGCCAGAAGGACACTGAGGAGCTGGGGCAGGGCCAGAGCAGGGCAACCAAGCTGGGGAAGGGGCTGGAGGGCAGGGCTGGGGAGGAGCAGCTGAGGGAGCTGGGGGTGTTGAGCCTGGAGAGAAGGAGGCTGAGGGGAGAGCTGCTGGCTCTCTGCAGCTCCCTGCAAGGAGGCTGCAGCCAGGCGGGGGTTGGGCTCTTGTGCCAAGGAACAAGTGCCAGGACAAGAGGCAATGGCCTCAAGTTGCCCCAGGGGAGGTTTAGGTTGGCCATGAGGAACAATTTGTTGCCTTGAGGGTTGCCAAGGTCTCTCCCAGGCTGCCCAGGCCAGTGGTGCATTCCCCCTCCCTGGAGGGGCTTCCCAGCCCTGGAGCTGTGGTGCTGAGGGCTTGGTGGTGCCCTGGGCAGTGCTGGGGGAAGGGTTGGGCTCCACGATCTTGAAGCTCTCTTCCCACCCAACCCACTCCGTGATTCCCTGGCACCTCTGCCCCCTCGGAGCCCAAACCTGTCTCGGCGTCCCCCCCCCGCCCAGCGCCCCCAGACCCACCTGAGCACACCACGCCGGCGTCCTCCTTGTGGCTGCAGTCGTGCTGCAGCTCCCCTGGGCAGTCCCAGAGGTGCTCCTCGTGGCCCTCGCATCCCACCTCGTCCCTCAGGATGGTTCCCTTGCCCCGGCCGAAGGCGGCGGCGCCGGGGGCGCGCAGGGCTCGCCCGCAGCCCAGCTGCCGGCACACGACGTCGCCGTCGGCCAGGTCCCAGCTGTCATCACAAACCGTCCCCCACGTCCCCTCCAGCTCCAGCTCCACTCGACCCTCACAGCGGCTCCGGCCACCCGCCAGCCTCAGCGCCCTGGCGCCTGGGGCAGGGGAAAGAGGTGGAGGGGCTGCTGGGGCCGCCCCCGGGGCCGCCCCCGGGGCCGCCCGCTGCGGCGGGCTGAGGGGTCTCCATCCTGCTGCCCACCCAAGTGTGGGTGCAGGGAGGTCCCTCCTGTGCCACCAGCCCCTCGCCCACCCAAGTGTGGGTGCAGGGAGGTCCCTCCTGTGCCACCAGCCCCTTGCCCACCCAAGTGTGGGTGCAGGGAGGTCCCTCCTGTGCCACCAGCCCCTTGCCCACCCAAGTGTGGGTGCAGGGAGGTCCCTCCTGTGCCACCAGCCCCTTGCCCACCCAAGTGTGGTTCAGGGAGGGTCCCTCCTGTGCCACCAGCCCCTTGCCCACCCAAGTGTGGGTGCAGGGAGTGTCTCTCCCTGTGCCACCAGCCCCTTGCCCACCCAAGTTGGGTGCAGGGAGGTCCCTCCTGTGCCACCAGCCCCTTGCCACCCAATGTTGGGTGCAGGGAGGTCCCTCCTGTGCCACCAGCCCCTTGCCCACCCAAGTGTGGGTGCAGGGAGGTCTCTCCCACGCTCACCTGGTGCCCCCGAGGTGTTTGCAGCCCCACTTCCCGCCGGCGTCCTGGGAGGTGCTGTTGCCTCCACGGGGGCTGCAAGGAGCAAGGGGCAGAGCAGGGCATGAGGGGCTGGGCCCACCAGGATCTCCCCTCCCACCCCCCTCCCCTTTTCAGCCGAGTGACCCCTTGGAGCCGGACAGGAGGTGGCAGCACGACGACGGGACAGACGGACACGCCGCCAGACAGACGACCCCCCAAAGCTCGGCTGAGAGCTGGCAGCCGCCGAGGTGGCAGGAGGAGCGAGGTCAGTGGGCGCTGGGGGGGGACAAGCCCCCTCCCTCATCCCTGTTGTGGATCATCTCCAGCCCGGAGCAGAAGGTTTGGCTGCTGCCAGCACGGGAGCTGGGCTGCTC